>JAHHUM010000004.1:758942-1116442 GCA_036173005.1 Crenichthys baileyi | reverse complement strand
TATATATAAGGTCACCTAATCTTTGGTTTCTGGCTGTCAGACATTAAACCAGACTAAACTTTTTCTTTTTTATGTCACTCAGGATTACCAAAATTATTTCTGTGTGATGCCAGAATAGTGCGACTCTTTTTAGATGTTTTATTACTTTCTTAAAATTCAGACGTTTACATACAAAAAGGTGACTACGCCTTTAAACGATTTGTAAAAGCCCAGATGATGATGATCATGGCTTTGCAAGCTTCTGATTAATTTACATTTAACTTAAATAGAGGCATGCCCATAGCTGTGTTTTAAGGCAACACCTCAAACACACTGTCTACTTCTGTGACGTCATGGAAAAAAGTCCAAAGAAATCAGGAATAAATCGGGTAGATATTGTGGACATCAAAAAGGTTGGTTCATCCTTGAGCATTACTTCTAGATGCACTGAAAAAGCCATGTTTATCTGTTAAACAATAATCTGCAAGTATAAACACCATGGAAATGTCCAGCTATAATACCGCTCAGGAAGACAGGATCTGTGTTCCACAAATGAACGGGTTTTGGTCTAAAATATGATAATCCCAGAAGAAAAGCAAAAGACCTTGTGAAGATGACGCTGAAGCTGGTAAGAGAACATGATTATCCACAATGAAACGGGTCTGCATCTACATCATTATGGAAGCAATCTGGGGGTGTGTTGCTGCAGGAGGGACTGGTGCACTTAACAAAATAGATGGTATCATGAGGACAGAACATTATGAGTGAATATTGAAGCAGCATCTCAGGACATCAGTCAGAAAGTTGGACAAAATGGGTCTTCCAAACAGACAATGACTTGAAACATACAGTCAAATTAGTTACAAATTATGTTAAAGACAACAAAAATCATCATAAAGTCCTGGTCATGGAGCCATAGGAAATCTATGGGCACAGCTGAAAAGCTGGGTGGTGCCAGGTGCCCTACAAAACAGATCCGGTTCTGCTGGTTCTGATAGGAGGAAAGGGCCGAAATTCCAACAAACTATTGGGAGAAGCTTGGGGAAACCCAAGTGTTTAAAATGCAATTTTTACTAAATATTTGTAAATGTATATAGACTTCGGTAAAATTTTAAAGAAATCCAAACAGAAGTGTTTTTTTCTTATTATTCTTATATTTAAAAAATACAAATAGTTTCAGTATTTAACAGTAAAAATTTGAGAAAAAAGTTATGGGTCTGTTTGTAAATATCTGGTTATAAATGAATGAGTCTGACTAAATAATTTGTTATGGCATTCAAAGCCATGTTAAGTAAATCTGAATATTATTGAAAAGTTAATTTATTTTAGTAATTCACTAAGTGAAACACATTATATAGATTAATTACACACAGACGGATGTTTTCAAGCCAAGCATTACTTTAGCCAGAGGAAACACGACATTTAAGATTAGAATTTTACTTCAGAGCAATATAAAAAACAACATAACAACACTTAATACAGAAATATGAGGTTAATGTAAAGTATGTTTAATACCTGCTTAAAGGTTGCTATTTAATAAGAAAAAATTTAATCTGACAAATGAGCCTCCCCAAACATTTTAGGCAAATAAGAAACGTCAATTTTCTTAATGTGTTAAAAGAAGCCAAGCATCTCATACTTTTTTATTGTTTATTGCATGGTTTTCTGGCCTTTAATAAACACCAGTAGTAAACAGAAATATTTACAATACAAACATGTCTAAATGGAGGATATTGAGATTTATCTCCCTTCTACATTACAGAAATGGTATCAGATTTCTCTACATGATCCTGTTACTCACTAATGACAAACATCCCTAATTGCCTGTGCTGTTTTGCTGTTCCTGTTGCCATTCTCTAATAAGGGTGTTGGAAACTCAGAACTTCTTGCAGGGCGTTAAGCTCTGGCAGCTGAACATCATTTCTAATAATTAACATATTTGATCTCTTTCTGCGTTTGTTTGTAGGGAGCGTGACGACATGGTTCCTCTGCTGTCAGATCTTCGTGTTTCCCTGTTTACCAATGGAACAATTGGGATAGTTAATGTCACCCATGAAGACCAGGGAGTGTACACCTGCTCTGTTGATAACACCAACATCTCCATTACTGCTAACCTGGAAGTTTTCGGTGAGTCACGCATGAATTTCTGAGCTGCAAACACACATAGACAAAAAAACTCTTTCCTATTTTCTGTCTTATTTTCTTCTTTACATTAGTGTTTATGTAATTTATTTTACTATTATATTCTTATGAAACTATAAGTTCTATAAAGTAGAATATTAAGGAATATTAAGGAATCTCTTTTGTGATTAAAGAATAATGAAGAGATTGCACAGAATAAAATCCGCCGGCCTGTGGTTTCTCTCTCTTTCTCAGATAAAACTGTAATACTCAAAGGTCCCCGGGACGTCCGCGTCCTCAGAGGAGAAACTGTTTTCCTGGACTGTCACTTCTACAAGGATTCTCGACTGCATGGCTACAAGGTCCATTGGAAGAAAGACAACCTGGACTTGAGGATGCTTGACAAGTAAACTCACACAACACACTGAATAATGCCAAGTATGCATGAACACACTGGCAACAACCTGGTTCTGTAGAGGAGAAATGCATGAGTATAGCAAATGTTAATGGAACATTATATATCTGGGGGACAGTTTTACACTGGATGAAAACGGGTTTTCATCCAGTGTAAAACAGGATTTCCAAGACTTAGAGGGCTTTCACAGCAGAGTGGTTCGGCTCATTTTAAATGGACCAGAGTTTGTTTCCGCAGATGGACGGTTTGTTTGAGCATGTGTGAAAACTCATATGAAATTGAAACAAACACTGGTTCGGCTGAAAACCCTGGTCTCTGTTCACTTGGATGTAAACCATGGTGTGAATCACTTACAGTGTAAAAGCAAACTGACCATCTATCGAAGCAAAGAGAACAAATTAAAACAGAGAAGGGGATGTTGCATCTTTTATGATTTACAAATACAAATGTGATCTAAAAACGTTCAAATCCTCGCTCAACATCTGTGTACCCGAAGCAACGCACTGTTGGCTCTCCAAACTCGTGTATGGCAAGCCATACATGAGAGAAGAAGTCCCCCAGACTTCCTGGTCTAAACCCGTTCTTCTTAGAACCTGGCTGGATTGTGACAAATATGGAAACCTTTTTCGATATGAAGGCAGTCAGGGTGGTGCTACCTTCACTCTGTCAGCAGGATGCTCCAGTGATGATCATTACTCTCTCAAACAGTGTCAGCATGCAACAACATGGTGGTTAGTTACATTAGCACAATCCAGCTGGCACAGGTATCTTCTCTCTGTTAGGCTGTTGCTGTAACCTTGTCACAATCAGTTAAATTGTCCAACATAGACAGGAGGTTTCTGGGTCTCTACCATCAGTTCTAGCCTAGTTGAAGAAGAAGAAACGCCATTAACCTTTTCATTGCTGATAAGTCCATTACGTCAATATGAACAACTAGCCTAAAAGCTGTTATCTTAAATACTCTGATTATAACCATCATAAGAGAATGAAGATGAGAGGATTTTCAGTGCGGAACCTCCATCACCCTTCCTTTCTCTTTCAGTAGGCCCAACCACACTGAGAATAAGCACTTCGTCCTTTGTGTTCAACAGCCAATTGAAGAACAGCTGAGTTTAGAATGGTATTTATTAACACGTGGACAGCATGTATTCTTCTTTGCAGTGGTGTGCTAGAATCCTTTAGCTTGTGAGGACAGCTGCACCACCAACAATGTTACATTAATTGCTGTTTCAAGCTCAGTGTGGCCATGATGGGGCCATGAACACTCTGGCAATGCTCCCACCATGACCAGTGCTACCTCGCTAAGAAAGCTTTGTGTGTATCCAAACTACTTCACAACCTATCCCACTATGTCACACAAAATTAGTCTGATTACAACCCTAAAGACCACACCAGGACCCTGAAAAGTCCACCCACATTCTGGTTTAATTTTACACTGTTTCAGAGTTTTCATTCAGTGTGAAGGAGTCATAGGGTTAGGACTTTGGCTGTTTGATATTTTCATAACTTTTTTGCTTGTTCTCTCTCTGGTTTTAGGTACACTTTTTTCAAGAATAACACACTAAAAGTGACAAAGGTCCAGTCAGATGACACAGCAAATTACACTTGTGAGGTCGAAACTGAACCACTGGGCCAGGTGAAAGCCACTGGCTCCATCACTGTAGTAGGTATGGATAATGTGTGTTGATTGTGTCTGATACTTTGTGTCCAGCAGTAACAGATTCACAGATATGTAGAAGATTACAACCGATCATCAGGGACAGGGATGTCCTCCCACAGTCCAAAAACATGACAGGTTAATTGGTCTCTCTTTGAACTTTGTTTCAGCTATGGATGTCTTAAAGTGATTTATAAATAAAGTTGCTATGGTCTGGTTCCTTTAAATTGTACTGAAATTTGCAGCTAACCGCATAAGCAAACACCTTTGGAGTGAAAAGTTGAAGGGTTGGAAAAGACAAAAATTTAACTGAAGGGGTCAAGGTGAAGCTTTCAAAACTAAGAACACTGTACCAACTGTGAAGCATGGGGTTGGTAGTATTATGCTGAGAGGCTTTTTGCAACCTGTGGTTGTGGTGATTGCAAAAACCTAAATGAATAATTCGTAGGAGCACTACACTCTTTAGGTCCATGTAGACTCAACAGCTGCATGGTTGAAACTTGTGCTGGATGTTCCAACAGGACAGTAATCCTAAACATGCCAGCGAGCTAACACTAAGCTTCTGCAGTACGCTGGCTTATGCCAGGAGACCAAGCAATGAAAACAAGTTCTAGCATTTCTTCTTAGAAGAAAATCAATGGTTGAACATTCAGTCAAAACTTGTTGACGGCAACAAAAATTGTGTGGTCAAGGTTCATCTTTCTAATGGATGCTTGGGTATGTGCATATATTTAGGCTTATGTGTATACTTTTTGCCAGTTTGAATGTCAATAAATCCATAGTGAGCTCAAAGTTGTTCACCCAAAATTTGTTTTAAATTCCTTGTTTTTATGTTTATTTCAAGTCGAAAAGTGATTGGTTGAGATAAATTGTTCAAAGCTCAAAACATTTGTAGTGATGATGAGTTGCATGTAAACATCTAACTGAAGCTCTGTGTTGGACCCGCAGCTCCACCAGAGCCTCCAGGTTCTGTATCCCTGTCCGGTGTTGAGGACCACACCGTCAATGTCAGCTGGATCCCAGGACCCTCACACAACAGCCCCATAACAGGTACAAAGGCAGGACTAGCACACAAAACACATCCTGTATGCATGTGTGTGATTTGTAGTCACATGGCAATACAAAGAGTGACATCATTTCCTTCAACGCCCTTAATGGTTCACAGACGCCTGCTCTCAGATTCATTTCACCAGATTAACATCCATGTAAATGAGATAAGACAGGAAACTCCCACACAGATCAGTACTTACTGTTTGAATCTCACCACCCACTGGAACATGAAAGGTCAATCATCAAAACTCTGCAATCGAGCCAACAGGTCCCTTCAAGGACAGAGGGGAAGGACAAGGAACTAAAATGCACCAAGAAAGAACCTTAAACGTGTGGAGACCCTAACCGGGCTTTTGTTAAGGCAAACAGGATTTCAACAAACTCACCTCAGTCCATTGCGGAAGAAAACCAGAGAAGGCAACAGAACATTTTGATTTTATATGTGGCTGAAGTATCTAAGGAACCAAGAAGAATATTTTCCCAGCATAATATTCTGGTGCATTTTTAACCCAACAACACTCTCAGACAGAGCCTGGTTCACCTTAAGAATAAAACACCCAGAAACAAGCTCAGCAGTGTGGCATCTGCAGTCCATTGCAGTGAGGAATGTTCAGGCCTCTTCACTGAGGAAACCAAACAGCAGCTACACAAAAGGATGGCTCCACACAGAAGAGCCAGCTCATCTGGCCACGACTCAGAGGTTCATCTGCATCTCAAGGGCATGACACTCTATTGTAGATTGCATTGTGCACATTTTGGACAGAGAAGAAAGGTGGTCCAAGAGACAGGTAAAAAAGTCATCTGTGTTAAACATGAAAAACCAACGCTAATACAAGAGCTGGCCTTGGATTTGATCTTTTTGGCACTACAGCGCAGCTATGACTCATCTCACCAAGCGGTTTTAAAGTAATTCACAACTTTAGACATGCGACCAAAACAAGGTATCGTTTGGAACATGTTAGGATCGTCAAGTGATAACGGGCCAAATATTCAACATGCAGAGTAGAGTCACTGACTTGTGTGACCTAATTGACCCCATTAGTGACCTTAATGGCCAAATAAGTCTGATTGTTCTGAAAACAACTGACTACACATTTTGAACAGTGTTGTGCAAAAACATGTTTTAGTGAGTGTGTTAATGAGAACTATTCATATTTTCTGAACTGACTAAAAACGTTTTTAGAACTACAGTTAACTGTGGATCTCCTTGGTGATTTTAAACAACCTGTCTACTTCAGCCACAGATTCAGCCCAAACCTCTGTTTGCAAGCATGACTGAGGAGAAAACGTAGAAGAAAATTCATAACTACCATTTGAAAATATCTAAAAATAGCAGAAATGGCAACAAAATCAGCCGATGATCAGCTCCAGGGTGATTAAAGAAAGTCAACTAACAGATGCCAATGTGAATCCAAGATATGATACGACGTATAATGAAATGCACTAAAGAGGCTACAGGACCCCACTGACTGGTCTAAAGAGAAATGGTGCAACATTTTCTGGACTGATGAAAGCAAGATTTATCTTTCTGGGCTGCAGACAGTTTGTCAGATGACCTGTGAACACTCATTTCAAGCATGGTGTCTCAGTCATCATGGTATGGGAATGTTTCTCATACTATGGTGCTGCACCCATATATCACATACCGGGGATCATGAATCAGTTTGAATGCATTCAAATACTTGCAGAGGTAATGTTTCATTAAACTAGAACGAAAATAGTCTTCAAATGAAGGTTTCAACAAGGCAAAGACTCCAATCATGCCAGTAAAGTGCTGTACTGCATCTCGGTTCCACAGCAAGAAGACTATCGTTATAGATTTAAATCTAATAAAACTTGTGTTGTGACAACAAAAAAGATGTCACATCTTAGGCAAAACCAAGAAATGCAGATGAACTGTGGTATGTAGCTCCAACCCAATCGCCCTGAGCTGGAACACCTGCTCAGGTGCAAGAGGTTACTCGAATCCATAGATCACAGACGTGAAGCAGCTCTCTTTGTGCCCTTTTCCTTTTCCTTACAGTCTACACCTTTTGATTTTTATAGTTTACTCCTTTGTGTGTACCTATATGCTTCCATTTTCCTTTTACTTGCTGACAGACCTAAATTTCCACCTGGTGGGACAAGAAAGGGTATTTCTATTCTATTCTATTCAACACAGTGGTTCTATAACTAAATATTAGTTCAGTGATTCACAGGAAAGCTGTTAATTAGTGACTGTGCATAATTTGTCCTTCTAGTGTTCATCGTGGAAGGCCATGAGCAGCCCCGCTCAGAGGGTAGGAACCCAGCATGGCAGACGTGGACCACGGTACCCGGGAACTTCAGTCACGTCGTGCTCCGCCTGAAGCCCTTCTGCAACTACCGCTTCAGAGTTACCGCTGTTAATGAAATTGGCCAGAGCAACCCCAGCAAGCCCTCCAATGAGCACAGGTCACCACCGGCAGGTAAAACCACACCGTGCTGATATCCTGCTATTTGCCTTCATCTATTTCCTGTTCTAAAATCCAGAGTGGAGTGTCGAACAAAGTCTAGAACATTGACAGAATTATTCAGGACAACAGTGCATGTGTAAAAAATGGCTTCAGTTAACAAGATGCTGATTTGTTTTTCATACTAAAGAGCTGAAAAAAAAGCCGCCCCTTTGATGTGTTGGTATGTTGAGGCGTTACCTCTTCCCTTCGTTAATGTCCTCTCCTCTTCCCATTCCCGCAGTCCCAGGATTGAACCCCACTAATGTGCGCACTAATTCAACAGATCCAGGGACTCTGCTAATCACATGGGATGTAAGTGCCTCAGTGCATCTGTTTGGAAGTATTGCCTGTAACAAAGCAAGCTAAAACCAAATCTGTTTATTTTATGTTCTACTACAGGAGATGGAAAAGCACCTCCATAACGGCCAGGACTTCAAGTACCAGGTGTACTGGCGGGAGGCTAACAATAAAAACACAAACTGGAACACTGCCTCTGTGAAGTCTCCACCGTTTATAGTAAATAACACAGGAACCTTCACACCATTTGAGATCAAAGTCCAGGCGGTCAATGCAGTCGGATCAGGACCAGCACCTGTGGCAATGATGGGACATTCCGGGGAGGACAGTATGTCATCTGATCTTTTCTTCCTCAGTTTTTCCAGTCTCAGAGTCAAGGACACTGTAGGGTACTTTTCTCAGCTTGGGTAAAAGATCCACACAGATAGTTACGAGCAACGCAATATTTATTATTAAGCAGATTGAAGCATTTAACTTATCTTAGTTTGAAAAGGTTTAGATGTATTTTTTTACTCATGCCCTTTTCAATGTGAGGCCTTACCTTGATGACACAATCAATTAACAGCAAATGGGTACCAGCCACAATCTTTGCAGGCTATTAGTTTATTACTTCCACTAGTGGTGGCACCAAGCCATAACAGGCAGGTCAAACAAAGCCATGATTGTTTTAGTGCCTTCCAACAGAATTACACACAGAAGTACACTGCTTGAATTGTTTTGTACTTTGTCACACTACAACCACAAATATCAATGCCTTTTGTTGGTATTCTGTGTGATGCACCAACACAAATTGTTGCGTGATTGTGAACTATAAGTACATGAGGTTAATAAAAATCTGAAAAGTGTGGAGTGCATTGGGATTCATCCCTATGAATCAGTACTTTAAAGCGAACCTTTTGCTGCGAGTCTCCACTATTTGCCAAATTTCTTTGCAAAGTAGTTTAGTCTCAGTCAGATTGGACGGAGCACTTCTTCTGGACTTTGACTGGACCACTCTAACACAAGATTATGGTTTGATGTAAATGTTTCCTTTGCAGCTCTGTCTGTATGTTTATGGTTGTTGTACTGCTGGAAGATGAACCTCTGCCCCAGTCTCAACTCTTTTGCAGCCTTTGCACAGCTTCCTTGTCCCTGCTGAATAAGAGCTATCCCACAGTATGATACTCAGTGCGCCATGTTTCACAGTGAGGTTGACGTGTTCAGTGTGATAGTTTTCTACCACACTTAGTTTTGCATGTAGGCCAAAAAGTTCAGTTTTGGTCTCGTCCGATCAAAGCCCCTTCTTTCATGTTTGCTGCATCATCTTTGGTCCTGAGACAAACTGCAGTTAAAAACTATTAAAAGCATCCAGAAAACAACAGTGCCACTCTCACATTGTACATTGTATATTGTTATACATTTTAGTTTGACCTTTAAAGGTCAGTCACTCCTAACTTTGCCATCAAATGATACCAGGATCAGTTTTTAGGTAACAATTATGAGAGTAGCAATATTTTTAAATCATGGATACACAATTTACCCTGGGCTAAAAAAATCATGTTAAATCATATCAGCCAACTTGATAACATGAATTTACAAAATAAAAAAAGATATTTTCATTATTTCTTTTCTGTCAGAACTAAATTTCGAATGTTGCCATAGCAACACACCTAATTTACCACAGGATAATGGATCGCCACCATTTCTCCACCTTAGAACCTTGCTGGAGGTGTCCCTCACAACAAGCTCTCAACAAACATGCTGACTGCAATGTAAAACTCCTGCCTCTCTCCTCAAATTCTAACCTGGGTCATCTTTTTATTATCGTCTTGTCTCAGAGCCAGAGGAGGCCCCCACTGGAGTTTCAACCACTGTGATGAACAGCACAGTCAGAGTGACGTGGAACCAAGTGCGGAACGTCCGTGGTCATCTGCTGGGTTACAGGGTACTGTTTTTTTATAGCTTTGCCACCTAAGCATCTCAGCAGGACACATGGCGAGTCCAGTGCAGCATGGTGATGTCTAATGCAAGTTGGATAACTGCTTGCATGGGAAATATGGGTTTACTGGTCCTGCTTCTATTAGCATGTAAGGGAATGGGGACAACTGATGGCATGTTAGCTTTCTAACGTGGTAGTCAAGGACATTTTAACCACTAAACCCATTTTAATTTAAAATAAAGCTCCTGGAGTTGGTAGGGGTGATACTTTGGCCTCCAGCATGCAGAATCTTTGAGTAAATAAATTCTGAGGGAACCATGCAACATCACCTGGCCTCTGCCCACCTCCGCACACCTCCACCTGTCATCTGCTCTTTTCTTCCCCTTCATCAGATATACATCAGGAGGCTGGGTCCTTCCAGCAGACGAGACAGGAGGTCTCTTGGCAAACATTACCACATGGGGGAAAGAGAAAGACATGAGCACCATAAACGGACGAACAGGGACAGCTGGACGGTGGAGGTCCATGGTCCAGAGACTTCAGCTGAGGTCACTGGTTTACGCCTCTTCTCCCAGTATGAGCTCAGGCTCACAGCCTTCAACAGCAAAGGGGAGAGCCCTCCTTCCACGCCGGTACATTTAAACACCCCAGAGGGAGGTGAGTACAAATTTAGATAATTTATTTGGTCATGTGGTGATGTATAGGGATACCTGAGGTTGTCCCGACGGCATAGAGGGATCCAAAGTTCTCTTTTTTTTTCCCCAAACAGAACCAATGTCTCTTAAAACCCAAACGGTGTTTCCAAGGATCTTTTTTCACCTAGAATAACCCAGTTGAGGTTTGACAAGTTTTTGTGTTTTACATTTTTGATCAAAGATTCCTGTTTCCTTAAAAACAGTGTGACCAACTTGTAATTTAGAGCCCAAGTTCAGCATCATCAACCAGCCATGGTGCACGTTGTGTGGGTGCTGGTCAATTAGCCTCCTCTGTTTCATATTTTGCAGTGGTATGCATCAGTTCGAACCCACTCTGGCAACTGAGGATCCAAAGTATGTTTTCATAATCCGTTCAGATTTCTGAAAGGAAATGTAGCTGCAATCGACTGTGCTAAAGTGTACTGAAAAAATTAACAATCTAATTAAACTTACAATTATAGCATTTTAAATTGCATTTTTAAAATGCAACGAAGAGATAAAAAGGAAAAAGCAACGATTTAACTTCATTGGTACCAACTGGTTTATTTAACAGTACAAAATAGAACTAAAGAGCAACCAAACGGGGGTACGAATTGATCAAAGTACAAATTCATCAAGAACTAACTCTCTGTGGTCTGTGTGTGACTGGACATGAGGATGAGCAATTAAAAGGGTCCCTGAGTAGGGAGCCACATCTTTCATATAAAACGCTACGAATGTAGATGCAGGATGTTTCAATCATTCAGTTTTGTTTTTTCACAATGTAAAATTAACAACAATTAAGGGTAAATGACATCTCAAAGCACCAGGCAACACAAGCTTTAATTAATATTTACAAGACAATTCTTGTCCACAAGAAAGCTCTCGAAGGTTCAGAGGTTTGATTCCTGCCTTTATTTGTTATTTTGATGATTATGGCTTACAGAGAATGAAAAACTAAAGCTCAATGTCTCAGAAAATTATACTATTACATAAGATCAGTATCAGATATTTTAAACAGAAATGTCCGGCTTCTGAAAAGTATCTATTTCTATGCACTCGGTTGGGGTTGGGGCTTCTTTTGTATGAATTACTGCATCAATGTGGAGTGGCATGGAGATCAGCCTGTGCTTCTGCTGAGGAGTTCTGGAAGCCCAGGTTACTTGGATAACGGCCGTCAGGTCATCATTGTTGGTTCTGGTCTTTCATCTTCCTCTCGACAATACTCCACAGATTCTCTATGGGGTTCAGGTCAGTTTGCTGGCCTGTCGAACTCAGTAACATCATGGTCACTGAACCAGCTTCTGTTACCTTTGGTAGTGTGGGTCGGCACCAAGTCCTGCTGAACAATTTAATCAAGGAAGAAGGCGGCATAAAGTGCTCCAGAAAGTCCTGGTGGATGTCTGTGTTAATTATGGACTTCGGAAAACCCAGTGGACCAAAACCAGCAGATGACATGGTACCCAATATCATTACTGACTGAGGAAACGTCACGCTGGACTTCAAGCAACGTGGATTATGTGCCTCTCCACTCTTCCTCCAGACTCTGGGACCTTGATTTCCAAATTAAATGCAGAATTGACTTTCATCTGAAAAGAGGACTTTGGAACACTGAGCAACGGTCCAGTTATCTCCTCAGCCCAGATAAGAACCTTATAGCCCATGTGTAGACTTTGTCTGTGTGTGGTGGTTCTTGATACAATAACTCCAGCCTCAGTCCACTCATCATGAAGCTCCTCAAGATTCTTGATTTTCCTTGACAGTCCTGCAGTTCTCCCTCATGCTGGTGCACATTTTCCTTACACTCAACTTTCTATGAATATGCTTGGATACAATATTCTGTGAACAGCAAGATTCTTCAGCAAAGACCTTTTGTGGTTTCCCCTCCTTGTGGAGGGTGTCTATGACCGTCTTCTGGACATCAATCCAGTCAGTCTTCCCCATGATGGTGTCTCCTACTGACCCAGACTGAGAGACCATCTAGAGGCTCAGGAAACCTCTGCAGGTGTTTGAATTAATTAGTTGATTAGGGTGTGACATCAGGAGTTTCCAAAATATAACATTTTCACAATATACTAATTTTCTGACACTGAATCTTCAGTTTGCATTATCTGGAAGCCATAATCGTCAAAATGACAGGAAATAAATATGGAGCTAAAACAGTCTCAATATTCACAAATACACAGAACAATATTCATTCATGTATTTCTGATCCACACACAAATATATCTTGATTTACAAACTGCTTGTGGTCTGTGAACCTCACTTCATTTGTGTGTGGATTTTTGAGACTTCTGGCATCCTGCAGAATCCCCTGGCTCCCTCCGGCAGGCTCTGGCAGCTCCGCCACCGGGCCAAGAATTGTACAAAGGCCCGAGCTGCTACTCCGGCTTGGGGCGACAGACCCTGTCAAGGAGTCAGTTCATTCACAAAAAAAATTCAACTTAATAGAAAGATACTAGCCTCACCCAATTAGCATGCAGAACCGCTAGCATAGCATGCTAGAGTAGCTCACTCACTTATCTCGGTAGCTTGCGTCGATAGTTGTACAATTACATCGATGAACACTACTAATTAAAAAACTTCTCATAACAAGGGATAAGTAGCTAAACATGTTAAGTTAGATGTTTTACTTACTGCTCCCCTGTCGTTGCAAGAAGCCATGTTGAGGTTTCAACTGGCTGAACTTCCCACCGCAATAGCGCCGCTGTTTGAAAGGGTTAATGCGATTGGCTGATAAGTAAATCATCGCTCTTGTGATTTGCTGAAACAATGAGGCTATCTGATTGGTTGCAGATCATTCCTTTTTTTTAAAAAAAAAGTCTTGTGTGGGTTGAGCCAAGTCAGGGGAGTCTCAAAAATCCACACACAAATGAAGTGAGGTTCACAGACCACAAGCAGTTTGTAAATCAAGATATATTTGTGTGTGGATCAGAAATACATGAATGAATATTGTTCTGTGTATTTGTGAATATTGAGACTGTTTTAGCTCCATAAATAAAGGCTAGAAATATTTCACTCTATGTGCAATTGATCCATATGAGTTTCACTGAGAAATGAGCGACAAAAATACAGTTTTTCATGATATTCACATTTTTGAGGTGTATCTGTGTACTCAGTTCAGCTCAAACCATTTATGATAAAACACAAGACTAATAACGATGTAACTGTCAGGGTTTTACTGATCGATACTCAGTGTTCTGCTTTTCTGTCGGGTCTGAACCTTAGTTCTAAACTTTCTAACGGCCATATTTTACAAACACTTTTGTGTAAACTTAGTTTTACTTCAAATATATTTTACAACAAATATTGGCTATTAAAGAAAAATGTGTCCCAGGTTGCCTTCTAGATGTTTTGAATCCATCAGAAAATAAAACAATTACAACAGAGCCGGCCCAAGGCAGAAAAAAACTATGCGACTAATTTGGGCCCCATGCCATCATAATCAACCCCATCAATTATGCTATGAGCCTGCTTAACTGGAAGTGGGCCCCTGATAAAAGGCTGCTGAGGGCCTAATTCAGCATTGGGCCGGCTCTGAAATACAAGATTCCTCCCCAAAGTGTATCTACTTTTTACAAAAAAAAAAAGACATTCTGTTTGTGGATGTACTTTATTGTTGCATCATAATACAATGCAGTTGACTTCAGTGGATCATTTAATGCTACTTAGTGTAAAGTTGTTAATGTAAGGAAGCCCAGCCTATAAATTCAGGTCTTGAATTTGCACCAATCCCATTTGTTTCCAACAGGTGGAGACCTCCTGCTGATCCAGGCTCAGTATGAACAGTAATGAGTCCATGCATTGTTGCTCCTATTAAAACCAGAACAATCACACAGCTGGTCATTCCTATGCTTCAGTGTAATGTGTCACATTACACAAAAGTGAGAGGTGAACTGTATCTGTGTTCACTTCTAATGTGTCAACCCAGAGTTGCACAAAGTTTGGGATTTTTCACTCAGTTTTCCAGTTTTAGCCACAGTCTGACCAATGATTATTCTGCATCCCTACTTTATATGTGTGTTTGTCTTCGTAGCTCCTGGACCTCCTGCATCTTTGAGGTTTGAAAGCCCCACAGAGACCTCACTGATTCTTCACTGGACTCCTCCACATGAAATCAATGGCAAACTTCTGGGATATGTGGTGCAGTACCAGCAAGGTACTGTTTCGATTTTTTAAAAGAGAAACCACACTTTAATTCTGGCAAAATTTCTCTTTATTTGCAACTTACATCAGGATTATGTTTCTGCCACAAAAGTGTCTCTGGTCCTAAGCACACGTTACACACCTGTAGAATGAAGGTGTGAGCTATGTAGGACACAGAGAGTGCATATTTCACATGTGGCACTGCTGACATATGCCTGGTTTGTGTTTAATTTTAGATGGGGAGAGTCATGACAACCTGGTGAAGTTCGAGATGATCAGCGATCAAGTAAACCATTTTGAGCTGAATGATCTGGACCCTAGCAGTTATTACATCTTTAAGGTTATAGCACGAACTGCTGCAGGAGAGGGTCCTTACATTGAAGGGAGGGTTGCCACCCTGCTGGAAGGAGGTGATGCCACTGAGATTTGTGTTTAGCTTTTTATGCCCTCATATCCCTATCATCCCTGCCTTTAATTCCAATATCCATCAGTTAAATCAAATATTATAAAATAGTGAAACTTAATCATCAGTGGTTTAAAAGCTTGTAGAATCAACATGTTTTGCTTGTAGCAAAAGCATACGGCCATAAATTTCGGTGGATGTGTATTTCAGTTAGTGTGAACTCAAACCTGCTGCCTGTCTCTCTTACCTCCTGCAGTTCCTCCATCAAACATCACTGTAGTTTCCAGCAACACGTCGTTCAACCTGAGCTGGGTGCCTGGAGAACGCCACAGAAACCACGGTTTCCACATCCACTACCTCAGGTGGAAAAGTGGCAAAGAACTGGAAAAAGGATTGGGAAGCGCAGGTAAGAGCATGTAGATACTAGGATACGGAAAAGCCCAAAGATGGAGCCTTGGGGAACTCCATATGTGATTTTTGTCAACTCTGATGTAAAGTCCCCTGTTGACACAAAAAAGTCCCTGTCTTTTAAGAAAGACTTAAACCAGCCAAGTGCTGTACCAGAAAGACTGACCCAGTTCTCCAGTCGCTCCAGTAACGCGATCAAGTGCCAAATGCTGTGCTGAGGTCCATTAATACCAGAACTTTGGTTCTTCCACAGTCTGCTTGTATGCAGATGTCATTGAAAACCTTGATAAGGGCAGTCTCTGCACTGTTGTGAGGATGGAAACCTGGCTGTTCACTTTTAAAAAGATTTCATTTCATTTCAGCAATTCCAAATGATAAAGATTAAAAAATGAGTTAAAGGCTATACAAACAGCAGCACAATTTCAGACTAATGTCTGGGATTATTTAAGATGTTGTGCAAAAAAAAGTGGTGCATAAAACTGAAACTGTAGGAAAGCACTGAGCAACATTTAAGCACACCACTTACAATGTGCTGGCTCGTCTGCTAAGACATGACCTCCAGTGTTTCAGGTGACACCTCAGGAAGGCAGGCTGGAAAGACAACTTCTGGAAGGTCTGCACATAGAGAGCTGTGTGCATTGCTCTCACCAAGAGAGCGGGATTCGCACCCATCGCACCCAGTTATGGCCCTTCTGGTTGCTAGGAGACCAGCAGTGAACATGTAAAGACTTTTTTGTCTTGTTGGGCTCTGGCAGACATTGACTGGGTTTATCTGTTCCGACATTCAAGCATATATCATTGACTGCTAAATCAAATCTTAACTCTGGATGCCAAAATCTCTTAAAATAAATCTTTTTGGTCCATGCAAGATTGAGAAAACAAACTGCCCTGTGTAACTTCAAGGTCTCCTTTTTGTGAACAGCTGGCGTTAGGTGGGGAAGGTCAGAGCTGATCAACTCCACGCAGGGTTTCTATTCGCTGACAGGCCTCCAACCAGGAACAAAATACAGCCTAATGATCCTGCATGATAACAACTCTCACTGGCAGCAGGATTTCCGGACCATGGGACCAGGTGTGTATGCAGAAATGTAAACTTGTTACATTTTTTCCTATAAAAAGATGTAAATAATTGCAAAAGAAAAACATGTTTATTAAGTAGTCATAAAGAAGAAATCAGGGGAAACTGCAGTAGATAGGTATAAACGAGCTCCAGCAGTCAGCAGGAAGACTTTCTAGACTTGGAGATGAAATGTTTCTGTCTCACAGAGCCCTCAGAAATGCCGGGCAGGTTTGCCACCCAGGGCTGGTTGATAGGACTTATCAGCGCCATTCTGCTTCTGATCTTGATCCTCCTCATCCTCTGTCTAATTAAACGCAGCAGGGGTGGAAAATATGCAGGTATGCCTACAAGCATAATCTGCATAAACCAATGTAAATTCCCTGATAATGTGTTACTGATGTGGGAAAATGTTTATCTCCTCACAGTGAAAGACAAAGAAAAGAAGGAGATTGACTTTGACCTTCAGAACAAAGATGAGACCTTTGGAGAGTACAGGTGGGTCATCACTAATCAGAACGAATTTTTCCTATAACTCGATATTCCCGTGCAGATACTAGAAAAGGAGGTAAATCAACAGAGAAATTGTCACTTTATTAGTTACAAGCAACTTGTACCAGATTGGACCACATTTTCCAATCAGAACTGCCTTATCTCTTTGTGGCATTGATTCAACAACGTCTCAAAAACATTACTCAAAGTTTTTGTTCATGTTGTGATGATAACATCACACAGTTGCTGCAGATACTTTTAGGCTTCCTGGAAATTATTTCTGAAATAGACTTGAAGCTAACATGATGGCATGAGTGACAAGAGAGCGAGATTTAGTCTAAGAGTAAGTTTGACCTGCCTGTGACTTGCAGTTGGGTGTCTGAGTGCAAACGAGTGGATTTGACTCGTGTTTTCAGTAGTCAGAAATATGAATGAAGTCCCTCCAGACGCTGTCACTGGCTGTAAATCTGGGTTTCTTCTGGGAGAGCAGTGTTACCTCTCTCCACCGCAGAGCTGGGAATGAAGAGGAAACACTGAATGATTCCTAAAAATTATTCTGCTTTTGTTTAATCTCAGGGATTCTTTCAGCTGTTGCGTGTTATTTTAGCTCTCATGTTTTTCTTTCCTCCTTTACTGCTTTTGCTGCAGATCCCTGGAGAGGTGAGGGAGTCGACCTTCCTTTTGTCATGTGCTTCTTTGTTGTCACTGGCACACTGTTTTGTCTTTACAGCAGAATGGCATTTTTAAGAATTCCTACACTGATCAAAGTCTGAACAATTTGTCCTCCATCCACGTTAAAATGGGGCTAAAATCCATAATGGAATCGCCATCTATGCTTGCTCATCTATGTCCGCCTCATAATCAACATACTTTATTGTTCTCAGCTGTTTGGATGGTATCCTTTTGTCACTTCCAGACCAGTTTACACCATCCTCCTTCCAAATATCAGTGCAGCAACTGATGCTGCAGTAAAAACTGTACTGAGTGCAGCACAAGTAATCCTGACAGGGTAAAACAAATCTTCTGTAAGCAAAACAGAAGCTTTGGTTGTGCAGGTGAAAAATAAGGACTCATGCAGATAAGAACCATTTGCTTCAGTCATGCTCTCACCTTTCCTGCAACCTCACTTGGATGCTTCCTCTCTGCAATGAAGTCCTTCCTGAATGCACTTTTATTTCTGCTTCAACTGTCTGCATCGGTTTCACATTAAAGAGACTGTGCACTTAATTATTCTTGAAGCAAATGAAACCTGTTTTCACTCAGTCATAACCGAAGGTTTTGGCAGTGACACAACTCTTTCTTTTTGTGGCTTCAACATTTTTGTATTTTTTCACGTTTTTATGAGGTACCCATGAACAACGTTTTAACACATGTCTATGTTCATAGTGTTGATTCCTCTTCATAACTTCTGTTATTCTCTCTGGATATTCGCTTCTGGACCAAATCTGATGGGGACCTATTCTTATGGTCGGAGCCTACTTTTTCAGAACGGACCACAGGTTCCTAGTGGGATTAAGGGTGTGGGGAGTTTCCTGACCACAGGTTCAAACCTTCACTGTTCTGTTTTTTGAGCCACTTTTTTTGCTTTTGCTTTGTGACATGGTGCTCCATGATGCTGGAAAATGCCATCTATCCCTTTGGTCCTGCAGGAGGTCAGTCTGTCTTTTTTCTTGGACAGAAATGACTCTTGATGAAACAACCAGCTGAAATTAGCTTCTTCCGCAGGGTGGCCGGGCACTCCCCTACAGATCTCAGGCATCTGTATTGGTTGCCCACTATGTGTCTTGGCTTGCATGTAGATACATTCACACCTATGGGGGAAATTTACTACTTCTATTGGCTGATATGGTTGCTAGGAGATGATATGACAGTTTTGACCGAGCAGAGAGCAAGTTTGCGCGCATGGAGGACGAAACAAGCAGGCGAAGAAATTATCTACAAAGATTTGAGAGAGAACAAAGTATATCTAAAACAAAACTTATGTTTTGAGTGCAATCATTACTAGTTTTGAGTACAAACAGAATGAAATCCTTCTCTCAAATTGAAAATATGTGCTCTTGATTTTTGGCAGTGAATTTCCCCCATACACACCTACCTGCCGCCAGTGTTGAGCAAGCTCTGCCCTGGTGGCAGCCTAACTCCATAGTCCACTCCTTGGAATGAGACTTTTTGGAGCTGCTTTGACATCCCAAAGTATTCTTCCCTGCAGACATCAACCATATAGGACAGCTGGCCCTGAGAACCAGGGTTGAGAAACACTGAATTTAACCCTTTAGCCAACAGAGCTCGTTCCCATGAATTAATCTGCATCTCATCACTAAACATAATAGTCTAAAATTGTTACTCTTTTCTAGCAGAACACAACATTTGTGTCTCTGACTGGAACCAACTGAGTGAAAACAAACTTCTGAGCTGCTGTAGCCTTTAAGCTTTTTTCTTATTTTTCTTTGGATCATTATCAAAGCTTAACTTCTTATTTAAAGCCTTAACATCAGCTCTACATCCCTTTGTGTCCCTGAGTTTTAAAACCGAATATTACTGTGGGTAGCAGCAAGTATTCACACCTCAGAAACGTTCGAACATTTTGTTGCATTACAAACACAAACTTCATTGTGTTTGGTTGTGATTTTATACAATAGACCAACATTAAGTAGTGCATAGAAGTGAAGTAGAGATGAATTCTAAATGGTTTTCAGATATGTTTTACAAATGAAAATGTGGAAAGTGGTACATGCATTTGTATACAAACCAATACTCCTTAATTAAATCCAGTGCAATCAATTGTCTTTAAAACTAATCTACTTATAGAGTCCACCCATGTGTAGCTTAATCTCAGTATAAATGCAGCTGTTCTGTGAAGGCATCAGAGGTTTCTTAGAGAACTTAGGAGAACATACAGCATCATGAAGACCAAGGAACACAGCAGACAGGTCAGGGAGCATGTTCAAAACAGGGTTAGGTTATAAAACAACATCCTGAGCTCATTTTGGATCAAAGATCCAAACATTCATGGGCTAGAATGACCCAGTAGTTCTCCGGATCTAAATCTGGTAGAGAAGCTGTTGCTAGACTTGACGTTTAATATTAACAAACATTCACTTTATCCGATCTGACTGAGGTTAAGATGTTTTGCCAAGAATATGCTAAAACTTTCCGTCACTACATTGCTCAAAGCTGAAAGTATTGAAGGCTGAACACACATGTATACCACACTTTTCAGATTTATATGTCTAAATAAAAAATATTAACCATTTATAATTTTCCTTTTCTTTAACAATTTTTATCCTACTTTGCGTTGGTCTGTCTCAGAACTCCAAATAAAATTCTCTAAAATTTGTGGTTGGACAAAATGTGAAAAAGTTGAAGCAGCAAGCTTACTTTCGAGCATGAGCGTTTAAAACAGTCAGTTTTTCTCATTGTGTTCCTTCAGCGATGGAGACGAGAAGCGCTCTGACAGCCAGCGGTCTCTGTGCGACGACAGCAAGCTGGGGAGCGAGGACTCCCTGGCTGAATACGGAGACAGTGTGGACATCCAGTTCAACGAGGACGGCTCCTTCATCGGCCAGTACAGCGGCCGTGCAGCCGCTCCCCATGGCAACGAGAGCTCTGGTCCAGCCTCCCCAGTCAATCCGGTCCCTCCGCCTCCTATTGCTCCGTCTATGTCGAGCGTCCTCAACCGGCCGAGCTAGATCCACACTCACAGAAACAAGAAGTGCACCTATTCATGCATGCTTGCAACAAAACCGAAAAGGGACGGAGCTCTCCTGATTCCACTGCCTGTTTCCAACACATTCAACAGTCGGCTTCCACAGGAAGCCTTTCCTTTTTCCACCACATGTTTACAGGTTGTACTCTGAATGTAGCAGCTGCTGAGCAACAAAACTGCTAACTACAAGATGAAGACAGTCTGGAGCTCCTAAATCAGCTCCATCAACCCAGACACATTTGGCTTATCATTTATTTAGAAGCAGATCAACAAATATATATTTTATTAAATTCATTTTAATTGTTGTAATGGGTAATTTGTTGACAGGGATAGCAGTGAGTAATACTTACCAGACAGGTTTACCTTTAAGCACCACTGCCAAATTTGTAATAATTGCTGTAAACTCAGAATTAAAACAAAAACCTGGAGTTAGCAGATTTGTACTGTTGACAGGACAACTTGCTGAAGGAATCACGTTTTTGCACTGTCAGAATATAATTGCTTGATTAAAGGATTTCAAAAACTGGTGCAGCTGAGACCATTAGAGGACAATGATGCATTTAATGGAAACGTTTTTTTCATTTTCCATTAATTTTTCAGGCTCGTTGTGTTTCTGCACATTTACCTTTATTCTTTTTGTTTTTACTTCAGCATCACCACTTTATTATAAGACATTTTATTTGTATTCATGAACAAACAGTGGAGAAGTGAGGAGCCCCTAAAAAAGATGCAGATTTTCTCTTGAACATAAAACGGTACTAACCACTGCTTCTCTGTGCAGCTTCAGTGCGAAACTACACCCTGTAATCAAAATAAAGCATCCTGCAAAATAATAGTTCATTTTACCCGAACCCTTTAATTTGAGTAGAATGCGCTACATTTCAACGTGCCTCTTAGTGAAAAGTTTATCTAAGAAATATGATCAACGGCAGTTAATAGATTTGACCAGGAGATGGCACCAGTTTTAAATGATTGAAACGATTTTAGGCTATGACCTAATTTCCACGCATCTGCTAAAACTGAGTTTGGGTCTTCAGAAGGTTTTGTTGGGATAATTCAGGGGAATCACAGACAGCAATGCTCTCATATGCACGCAAACACAGCTCATAAAGAGGAGGGAGGTCCACAGGAGAAGAAAGCGTGGAAGGAAAAAATTATGCAGGCAGAAAGAGAATCTTATGTTTTCCTTCTCTGAATGTAAATAAAACCTTAAGATTGTCTTTTTTACTTTATACAGCTTCTTTTATAAAATAACCAAATTGTTGTTATCTATTGACGTGTTTGATTTTGAGCGTTTGTAACCTACAGACCTCCCACCCCACGTCGACTGCTGTTGACTTTTCCTCTCGTGTCACTTAGTATCTCAAAGCTCCTTTAGAGAAGAGTAGAATCATAGAGAGTTCGACCCTCTTCCTGTTTCCTTCTAGTGCTTAGATATGCAGCAGAAATACAGATTATTAAAACGTCATACGACATAAGGTGACATTCATACAAACATGCCAGAGCAGAGAGTTTTAAATGGACTTGGCTGAGATGTGCAGAGGTTTCCTGATAAACCAGCTCAGGGAAATGGTCAGAAGGCTCTTTCTGATGGTTTTCTCCAGGACCAGAAGGTCTGCACTGCAGGAGCTGCTCACCGGGGCTCCGACTGTATCAGACAAACTCAGTCTGACAGGATATGTGATGGCAAAAGGAGAATGTGCTACATTACTGAGATGTGCTAACTAACTTGCTTGTTGCATTGTGTGCTGTACTGTAAGCTGGCAAACTAACCTCAGACTGTCAACTAATAAATAAACATGGACAACGCATAAACTGAACCATGGCTTTTCCTGCTGTTTGAGTCTGAGTGGCTGTCATATGGAGTCTTGCTGTGTTTTATTGCCTTGGAGGTTGAAACTCAGGTCTCAGAATGGGGTCACACCCAACTTAAAGCATTCCAGTTGCAATTTGGAGAATCAGCAGGATTTGCTGACAGTACTAATTTGTAACCAGAAGTTACAAGGTGAAACAAAATCAAACGGAAAGTCCCCTGAAATCAGCCCTGACCTCAAAATCCAACATGGCTGCCATGTTTAGGTAATGGTGACTATTTATTTACACTTGTTATGGTTTGAATCTCATTAAATTAACCACCAATCACTATAATGTAGAGCCCTTTATACAGAGTATGTTGCAACAGCGCTTGAACACATTAAAAAGATATTGTTTTCAACTTGTTTCGCTGATATTTGTTAGCAGAACTGACTGGCTTGCTGACGTCCAGCTGGAACACAATGAAGCTGAGTGTGAAATCTTCCCATACATGTTCAAACTGAATGTACAGTAGCTAGCTTTAGTCAGTTCTAGTGAGCAACAAGCCGACAAAACAGCAAATCAATAGTTTATCAGTGAAGTTACATTTTACATGCAAGGTAGCCATTTTGGATTTTTTTGGCTGTGACTGGTGCAACAGCTTGGATTTTTCACATCAGCTTTCAGGACGCAATCCTTTCTATTTTTCCAAGTTTAAAAATTCCAGCCAGTACTCTGACCCTTGTGAGATTCAAAAACTGAAAGTGCTTCGTGTTGTCAAAAAATGGTCAATCCCTGTCAGTAGAGTTCCTGAATTAATGATGGTGAATTCCACAGTTCTTATACAGAACCTCCAACCCATACAGAACCTCCAACCAGAACTTGAACTGAGGCAAACCCAATCGTTGTTCCAGTTGCAATACAGAAAACCTGTCAGAAATCTGCATACGATGTATCGATGTTTGCTTTCAGAAGTCCAGATTTCCTGCTTGTAAAAATCAACTGAGAAATCCCCTGAAGTTGGAATTCCAACATTAAAATTTGAAGCTTTCGATTGAACACTAAAATCCAACATGGCTGCTCCATAAATTAAAGGTAATGACAGCAGGAACAAACTGCTCATTAGCACTTCTGACAGTTTCTATCTCATTCAGTTAGTCCCTAAATATATTATTGTCCAGCCTTTGTAGAGAAATAAGTTCCTACAGTGTCTGAATGCATAAAGTTCAGAGACATTTTGTATTCACTTGGATGGACATGGAAAACTGTAAATGATTCTCAGAAATTATTATTTTTTTTGTAGGTAAACCCTAAATGTCTGCATACTAGTTAATGAATTTTTATTTTTTGTAGACGTTTCACCTTTGATCTGATGGTGGATGGTGGAGAGTTTTAACCTCATCCAGATGTGAAACGTATGTCATAACTACCTAACTAATGTGCGCACCAAAACAACCCTGACTGTTGAAGCATGGCCTCCATAGACGTCTGAAGGTTTGCAGAGATGATCCAGACTGAGCGAACAGAAATTCTCAACAAGAACAGAGGATGCCAGAGGGTTGGTGCATGATGTTTACTGACTGTGTGCACCCGTCCCTGGTGGAGAAAGAGGGAGGGAGGAGGTTAAGTCTGGAGGACAGGTTTCAAGGAGCAGACGGTGAGACTGGATGGAGGACAGTCATTGTTAAAGCACTGCTTCCGTGGCAGTGGAGGGGGCGGATCGACCAGTGTACATGCTTGGTGCACACATGGTGTCATAACAGACGGCGCGCACACGCTCAGTTTTAGGCAGGAGGGCAGCAGAGCAGAGGGTCTGCAGGACGGAGCCGAGACCCAGCAGAGCTAACCGGGAAGGATGCTCCGTTTCCAGCGCCCACACGGTACGTAGTAGCGGTCTACATATGTCTGCTTATATGCTGCATAATTACCACCCAGCTCCTCTTACTTCATTCAGTAGTCCTGTCCTGTGCAAGAGGTGAAGCAATAAGTGCGCGACCTCGTGACTCAAACTGCTGGTGGTTTGAGTCTGAAGATGTTTGGGTCTTCTAGTTTCTACTTCTTTTTTACGTCATTGTTGTGGTCATTTCTCCGCCAGATTGGGGTTAGACGTCTCGACCTGTTTTATCATAACAGACCGCGGCACGTGCGTTGGTGCCCGTGACCGTCACGGCGCGTGCGCACAGTGAGAAATGAGACGCCCGTGGAAGTGTTTGCTTGGCGGGAGCGTCTGATACAATCATGAAGGAAGGGGTCATTGTAAGGTTGTGAAACAAACTATCGTGTGGCTTCAGCGTCATATGAATTGAGAAACAAGGAGTCTGGCAGAGTGCAACCCCCTCCCATGCGCCCACCTCCTCAGGCCAGTGCGCCCCACCCCCACATGGTGGAAGAAGGACCAAGCTGTTCCTCAGAGAAGCTTGGCCCTGGGGAGCTCTAGTTAATCCACAGTTGTGCCTCAATGTAAAATAAGTTGTATTTGTGTGCAGGAAAAACAAAAGTGTGTATGAAACAAGTTATTTTGCAGAAAGACACCGGCACCTTGTTGTGGTGGTGCATTTTATTTGTGCTGGGAAGGCAGAGCTCTAATGGGATAGATTGAAAATAAAATAAGAACGCAGAGCGAAGCTGTAATCGATTTGAACTCAGAAGTCAGAATTTCAGAGTTCCAAGCAGGAAAGAAACCAATTCAAATGGTTCGTTTTCTGTGTGCCTTGGTTCTTTGTCCTGTCCTGTCTCTGCATTTCAGGCGTACCATATATTATTATATGCTGTAGACAGACCATGCTGATGGAATAGGAACCAGTGTTTGTATGTCTGTGGCTCCAACTGTGTAATTTCAGGTAGTAACAAATGTAATACACTAGAAAGTCTGATTTTCCATGATCCAGTAAGGAATCCAAGAAGACCGCTTCTTGACGGTGGATTTGGTTCGTATTGTCAGAATTTCTGCGTTCCATGTTGAAAATAAAACAAGAATGCTCCCTGATGGTCGATTCGAGTTGTACATGAAGCTGTACTTTTCAGGTTTCAAGTTGGAAATTTTTTAATTGAATGTTTCATTCTTTTTGTACTTGAAAGTGAGATTTCAGAGTTCCTATTTGGAAAATACCAAGAACACTTCCCCAGAAACCCAAACTCTGGAAAAGCCAGAGGTCACAGAGAAGCCTTTAGTTCACTGTGACTGTGGCACATGTAAAATAGGAAAGTTGCAGGTATAAACAAGATAGTGTAAAACCATTTGCTAACAGATTCCTTTAGAGTTTGAAGAAAGGAGATAAACCCATTATTGTCATTCTGTATTGCTAATAAGTGGCAGCATCACAACAAAAAAACATTGTTTTTTTCTACTTGTAACTGGATTACACTCAACCAAGAGTTACATTAGTCCCAAGTCTAAGCTTCAACTTCCAAGACAAGTTAAATGGACCAGAATTCTCACAGAAGTTGGCATTTTGAGTTGTTCATTCTTATTCTGAGTATTTTTAGGAATGATGGAGCAAATAAATTGGACTTGTTCTAGTTGGAAGTCACAGAACCAGAAGGATTTGTTAAATGTGGTCAGACGGGCCGATAAGCAATACGAGTCAACACATTTCCCTCCATTATAGTGACATATAAATAGTAATTGCACAAAAACAACAAAACAAGGTTAGCACAAACTCTGGTCAGACTGGCAAAATTACTCTGGCTTTGTGATTACCACATGGGCAAAACACTCAGGCAACGAAGGACTGGTGGCTGGCTCCTAAATACTCCTCCCAGGTACACGATCAGGAACACCTGTAGCAGAGTCAACAGTGGCTCCAAGAAGACCTCTGGTGGACAAGCACAGTATAACACTCCCAAGTCCCAACACTTCACTTTGATTTTTGTGACTTGGAACAGTGCAAGTACACAAGCACCATGAGGTTTTTAGGGGCTCTATGTTCAATATCAAATATGGCTGCATGGAGAACATTTTTACAGTTGCATGAAGTTAGGGTGAAAACATTTTTCTTCTAAAGGGGTGAGTTGTGAATACTTGTTTAGAGGCCAAAACAGGATCCAGCTGTACTGTGGGACACAGATTGATGGGGGCTTACTTTGACGCAGGCTCTGAGCCTCATATGTCAACAAATTATCTAAATAACGATAGCAAGACAGTCTGAGCAGCAGGGATCAAGATTGACCCGAGACTTCGGCTCCACAAAGGGGGTCTGAAGTCTAACCCACGGATTCCACCCCCACCTCTTGATCGTTTTATCATTGTAATTCTGTTTTATATAATCCATTGCATAAAGCATGCACTGAATGATTGGGGCTCTTTCTCTGGGATACTGTGTGCAGTATACAGACACAGAGGAGGAGACCTTGTTCAAGCAAATCTCAAATTCTCAATGGAGAGATGTACTTTTGTGATCCGTTCCCACATAAATGAACATGCATGCAACTCAGCAATTAACATAGTGTTTCTTTGTGCTTCTACCACCGAATCACATTATACCCTTGACAGAACCACAACTGAATTAGGTCATTAAAATATTAAAAAAAAGTAAATTAAATTGCAAGTAAGGGTTCAGAACATTTAGTAATTTAATATTTATCCTAGTAATTCATCAAAATAATTAACTTGGAAGAGATAGAAACATATGGACATGAAATAGTTACGCCTTGGTGTGACATGGAGTAACAAAGTAGCCTGATAAGATAGTCAGTAACTATGAATCACTTGCTGTCTGAGGCCGATGAAAGGAGTCCAAGATACGGGCATGTGGCAGAAAGCTCGTATTATTTCCCACAGAAGTGTTGGGGAAAAGAGTCCAAAACTGCAACTGTTAAAAGTCACACAGGAGCAATAAAGTAACCAGCCATCACCACTAACTCCTCCTTTTCTTCTACTCATCTATAATACAGTGGGGGAAATAAGTATTTGATACGCCACGGATTTTTCTCACTGACAAAGAATGGAGACGTCTGTGATTTTAATTGTACACTTCAGCTGTAAGAGAGAAAATCTAAAAAATCCAAAAAAACACATTGTATGATATTTAAATAGTTAATTTGCATTTGTTTGCATGAAATAAATATTTAATACAATAGAAAAATAGAACTTTATAGTTGCTACAGAAACCTTTGATCACAATTACAGAGGTCAGATGTTTCCTGTAGTCTTGACCAGGTTTACACATACTGCAGCAGGGACTTTGGACCACTCCTCCATACAGATCTTCTCCAGATCTTTCAGGTTTCAGGGCTGTCCCTGGGCAACAAAAATTTTTAGTCCTCTGCAAAGTTTTTCTGTTGGGTTCAGGTCTGGAGACTGGCTAGGCCACTCCAGGTCCTTGAAATGCTTCTTATGGAGCCACTCCTTGGTTATCCTGGCTATGTGTTCTGGGTCATTGTCATGCTGGAAGACCCAGCCACGACCTATCTTCAATGCTCTTACTGAGGGAAGGAGCCCAAAATCTTGCAATGCATTGCCCCTTCCATCCTCCCCTCAATATGGTCCACCCCCCTTTGCAGAAAAGCATCCCCAAAGGCATGCTGATGCTTCAACCCCCATGCTTTACAGTTGGGATGGTATTCTTAGGATTGTACTCATCCTTCTTCTTCCTCCAAACACGGAAAGTGTAGTTTACGCCAAAAAGTTTGATTTTAGCCTCATCCGACCACATGACCTTCTCCCATGCCTCCTCTGGATCATTCAGGTAGTCATAGGAAACCTTGAGACAGGCCTGGACACACTATGCCGTCATGGATTAAAATCCTGAGCTGCAGGAATTTAATCCATGACAGGTAGTGTGTTACCAATAGTAGTCTTTGAGACTGTGGTCCCAGCTCTCTTCAGGTCATTGACTAGGTTGCCCCGTGTAGTTCTGGGCTGATCCTCAGAAAGGTGAGGACCTTTCTGAGGATCATTGAGGCAGAGTTACTTCCGTTTTCTAATAATTGGGTCAACAGTTGTTGCCTTTTGCCTAAGCTGCTTGCCTACTGTCCTGTAGCCCATCCCAGCATTGTGCAGGGTTAGGGTTAGGTTTATCCACAGTTTTCCCTTGTGTTTTTTGGACAGCTCTTTGGTCTAGCCCATGGTGGAGAGGTTGGAGTCTGACTAATTGAGTGTGTGGACAGGAGTGTTTTAGACAGTTAGAGAGTTCACACAGGTATAATTAATACAGGTAAAGAGTGGAGGATGGGAGGGCTTCTTGAAAATAAACTAACAGGTGTATCACGTACTTATTGTGTTTGATGTATGTTGCAAAATGAGTTGTTATATTTGGATCTCAGTAAGAAAGTCTATACCTGTACATGTAACTTCAATATATATTATCAAAACAATGCATAATAGGGATGCACCGTTATAAAAAAATCTGTGCAGATATCCGATTTTGTGGACGCATTTTTCTGTGCAGATATCTGATTTTTCAGCCGCTAACCGAAATTTACCAATATTATATATATCTCCCTACCCTTTCGACATTGTAAAGAAACAACCACACCACTGAAACTGCTTCTCTGCTTCAGTTAAACACCCCACAATCCTGCATCACTATCACCGTCACATGACCAAACAAAGACCACATGGCCACAAAACTGTCAGTAAGATGGAAATAAACATCGGTTGTTAATAGCGGCCCAATTTTACTTATCAGACCGATACTAATATGTTAAAAATAATGACAATAATGACTGACATCAGCTGATACCGCCGTTAATGGTGATATTTTGTGCATTCCTAATGCAAATCTTTGTTCTTGTATCATTTGAGATGATAAAGTGACCAAATGCCAAGGTAAAGTAAGAAACGTGACTTCCAGTTTCTATTCTGTATACAGGAAACCTGTTTCAATCCCAACTATACCATGTTGCCATTTTCCTGAGGGATTCAGAAGGGCTCCTTTTGTTCTAGTGCGCTGGCACGTTGCAGGGGTGACTAATACTGAGTGTTAAGAGGAAAACATGTAAAATGAGACCTCAGCCTCCCTTTTTGATAACTTTACACAAGTTACTTCATCACACAAAGCATCAGTCTCATTTGACTGCATCTAGTTTTCCAAATATGGATAAAATGATATAACAGCTATTAGGATTACACCATATTTTCAGAGTTGGATGCCAGAGAAAGGCTTACATTAGATGCTGCTGGATTTTAGCCTGTTGATGAAAAGTAAGTTAGAACAGAGTTCAAAGTTCTTCTTCCTATTCTTGGAATGAAACATTTGTTGCATAGATGCAAAGTCAGGTGAAAGATAAACATATAGTTGAAAAAAAATCACCCCGAGACTGTACAGTAAGTGGAAGGAGGGAGTTAATATAGCAAGGTGTGCATGAGCAACAATTAAGGTTAGAAAAAGGTTTTGAAGCTCAGGAAGCTGTTCATCAGTTAAGAACTGGAGATGCCTCAATCACCACAGGAGCAGCCATCATGGGATGATCAAGTAACGTAAAGCATGTTCCAGAAGCATATTGAGGAGGTCTACAGGAAAGCTGGACTGGCGCACATACAGAGTCAGTGATCAAAGCTTCACAAGAGCAAGAGAAACTGGGGTCTACCACATCAGACAGGACCAAATATGCAGGCTGTGCAGAAACCATCCTGAGACTGTCCAGTAATAACTGTGTAATATACTTGAAGCCAAAGCAGGAAGGAGCATCATAACCCATCGGACTAAGAGACTCATTTAAATTCAATTACATACATCCCAATTCAAAGGCAGTTAATGGTAGTTGGTAGCATGTTTTCTGCCCACTGAAGCCCAGCTGATCGCATCTACCACTGACTTTGCAACAATCCTTCCCTCAATCCCCTTTGATCTATTAGCCTTAAAGAAAATCCAGTGCAACCAATTGCTTTTAGAAGTCACCTAACAAGTGAGCAAAGTCTAGCTGTGTGTAATGTAATCTGATTCAATCTGCAGCTGTTCTGTTTCTGTCCTGAAGAGGTTTGTTAGAGAACATTGGAGAACAAACAGCCTCATTAAGACCAAGGAACACGGCGGACAGGAAAGGGAGAGCGTTGTGGTGACGTTTAAAGCAGGTTTAGGTTCTACAACAATGTCCCAAGCTCTGAACATCTCACAGAGCTCTGTTCAATCCATCATCTAAACATAGAAAGAGGATGGACTGACTGGAGACCTACCAAGACAATGACGCAAAACCTAAAGTGACAAACTGGACAAGAAAACCTGTTAGAGGCTCCAAAAGACTTGAGATTGGGGTGGAGGTCCACCTTCCAGCAGAAAAACGACCATAAACATATAGGCAGAGCTATGAGGGAATGGCTTATATCAAACTACATTCATGTTAGAGTGGCCTAGTTAAAGTCTGGACCAAAATCCAATTGAGAATCTACAGAACGACTCGAAAACTGATGTACACAGACCGTCTCAATCCAGCCTGTCTGAGCTCGAGTTATTTGCCAAGAAGATAAATTGTCTAAAATTTCTTTATGTCTTTAGTTGCATAAAGCTGGTAGAGGCATTCCCCAAAAAGGCTTGCAGCTATAACAACAGCAGTCTGTGGTTTTAAGGGACTCAGGGGTCTGAATACAAATACACACCACATTTCCTGACTTCTAGTCCTAAAAAAGGTTTGAAAATCATTTATTTTTCTTTCTAGTTCACAATTATGCACTTATTTGCGTTGATCCATCACATAAAATCCCAATAAAATACATCCATTTTTGGATGTGACAATGTGAAAAGTTTGAAGGTAAGGTAAAGTAAGTTTATTTATATAGAGCTTTTCAGTAACGAGACACTCAAAGCGCCGTACATACAATTACAATACAATCACAAAGAAAATAAACACAGATACAGTCAATGATACAGAAAATCGAACAACAGGTAATTAAAAAAAAAATAAAATAAAATAAAGAGAATAGAATGATGGATAAGAAAATGAAAGGAAAATTGGACTGAAAACGTAACTGATAATGTTTAGATGGCCTAGTCAAAGGCCACTCTAAACAAATAAGTTTTTAATCTTGATTTAAAGCAACTTAGGGTTTCGGCGCCTTTACAGTTTTCTGGTAGTTTATTCCAGATTAGTGGAGCATAAGAACTAAAAGCTGCTTCTCCAGGTTTGGTTCTGGTTCTGGGTATGCAGAGTAGATTTGAGCCAGAAGACCTGAGAGATCCACTCGGACTCTATGTCTCCAACATCCCCCAGAATCTGGTCAAAGCTCTCCCGGAGGTGGGAGTTGAATACATCCCTGGCCGAGGGCTCTGCCAGGCGTTCCCAGCAGACCCTCACTATGCGCTTGGGCCTGCCAAGTCTGTCCAGCTTTCTCCTCCTCCAGCGGATCCAACTAACCACCAGGTGGTGATCAGTGGACAGCTCAGCCCCTCTCTTCACCCGAGTGTCCAAAACATGCGGCCGAAGGTCTGATGATACGACAACAAAGTCGATCATTGACCTCCTGCCTAGGGTGTCCTGGTGCCAAGTGCACTGATGGACACCCTTATGCTTGAACATGGTGTTCATTATGGACAATTCCTCCCGATCACGCCTCTCCAGGTGTCACTGTCGTTTCCCACGTGGGCGTTGAAGTCCCCCAGGAGAATAATGGAGTCCCCGGGAGGGGCACTATCCAGCACCCCCGACAGGGACACCAAGAAGGCCGGGTACTCCGCACTGCCGCTCGGCCCGTAGGCCGAAACGACAGTCAGAGACCTATCCCCAACCCGAAGGCGCAGGGATGCGACCCTCTCATCCACCGGGGTAAACCCCAACACGAGACGGCTGAGCTGGGGGGCAACAAGCAAACCCACCCCAGCCCGCCGCCTCTCCCCGTGGGCCACTCCAGAGTAGAAGAGAGTCCAGCCCCTCTCAAGGAGATGGGTTCCAGAGCCCACGCTGTGCGTGGAGGCAAGCCCGACTATTTCTAGTCGATATCTCTCGACCTCCCGCACAAGCTCAGGCTCCTTCCCCCCCAGCGAGGTAACATTCCACGTCCCTAGAGCCAGCCTAAGCATCCGGGGATCGGGCCGCTGAGGTCTCCACCTTCGTCCGCCACCCAATCCTCTTTGCACCGGTCCCTCACGGTTCCCCCTGCAGGTGGTGGGCCCACTGGGGGATGGCCTCGCGTCTCTCGTTTCGGGCTTGGTCCGGCCGGGTCCCGCGAGGAGCAACCCGGCCACCAGGCGCTCTCTGGCAAGTCCCGACCCCAGGTCTGGCTCCAGGGTGGGACCCCGGCTCCGCCGTACCGGGCGACGTCACGTGCCTCGATTTAATAGTCCTCACGAAGGATTCTGGAACCGCTCTTTGTCTGACCCATCACCTAGAGCCTGTTTGCCATGGGGGACCCTACCAGGGGCATTTAAGCCCCAGACAACATAGCCTCTAGGATCATTTGAACACTCAAACCCCTCCACCACGTTAAGGTGGCGGTTCTCCGCATCTATTGTCGATGCTGCTGCCCGTAGCTGCGGCCATAAGGTCTGCGGTGCCTATCGCGGCGGCAATCCCAGAACCCGGTGGTGGAAATGGCAGTAAGGGATGCTGTCAAGCTGAAGAAGGAGTCCTATCGGCTGTGGTTGGCTTGTGGGACTCCTGAGGCGGCTGACGGGTACCGTGAGGCCAAGCGTTCTGCGGCCCGGGCTGTGACAGAGGCAAAAACTCGGGCCTGGGAGGAGTTCGGTGAGGCCATGGAGAAGGACTACCGGTCGGCCTCGAAGCGATTCTGGCAAACCGTCCGGCGCCTCAGGAGGGGGAAGCAGTGCTTCACCAACACTGTTTATAGTGGGGGTGGGAGGCTGCTGACCCCGACTGGGGACATTATCGGGCGGTGGAAGGAATACTTCGAGGATCTCCTCAATCCTGCCATCACACATTCCCTGGTGGAAACAGAGGCTGGGGACTCTTTCATCACCCAGGCTGAAGTCACCGAGGTGGTTAAAAAGCTACGCGGTGGCAAGGCTTCAGGGGTGGATGAGATCCGCCCTGAGTACCTCAAATCTCTGGATGTTGTAGGGCTGTCATGGTTGACACGCCTCTTCAACATTGAGTGGCGGTCGGGGACAGTGCCTCTGGACTGGCAGACCGGGGTGGTGGTCCCCCTTCATAAGAAGGGGGACCGGAGGGTGTGTTCCAACTACGGGGGGATCACACTCCTCAGCCTCCCTGGTAAGGCCTATGCCAGGGTATTGGAGAGGAGAGTCCGGCCGATAGTCGAACCTCGGCTTCAGGAGGAGCAGTGTGGTTTTCGTCCCGGGCGTGGAACACTGGACCAGCTCTATACCCTCTACAGGGTACTCGAGGGCTCATGGGAGTTTGCCCAACCGGTTCACATGTGTTTTGTGGACCTGGAGAAGGCATTCGACTGTGTCCCTCGTGATGCCTTGTGGGGGGTGCTCCAGGAGTATGGAATCGGGGGGCCCTTTATTAGGGGCCATCCGGTCCCTGTACGAGCGGAGCAGGAGTTTGGTCCGCATTGCCGGCACTAAGTCGGACCTGTTCCGGGTGCGTGTTGGACTCCGGCAGGGCTGCCCTTTGTCACCGGTCCTGTTCATAACTTTCATGGACAGGATTTCTAGACGCAGCCAAGGGCCGGAGGGGGTCTGGTTCGGGGACCAGTGGATTTTGTCTCTTCTTTTTGCAGATGACGTGGTCCTGCTGGCCCCCTCTAGCCAAGACCTACAGCATGTGCTGGGGCGGTTCGCAGCCGAGTGTGAAGCGGCTGGGATGAAGATCAGCTCCTCCAAGTCAGAGGCCATGGTACTCAACCGGAAAAGGGTGGCTTGTCCTCTTCAGGTTGGAGGGGAGTTTCTGCCTCAAGTGGAGGAGTTCAAGTATCTCGGGGTCTTGTTCACGAGTGAGGGAAGAATGGAGCGGGAGATCGACAGACGGGTCGGTGCGGCTGCCGCAGTAATGGGGGCGCTGTGCCGGTCCGTTGTGGTGAAGAGAGAGCTGAGCCGAAAAGCGAAGCTCTCGATTTACCGGTCGGTCTACGTTCCTACCCTCACCTATGGCCATGAACTTTGGGTCATGACCGAAAGAACAAGATCCCGGATACAAGCGGCTGAAATGAGCTTCCTCCGTAGGGTGGCCGGGCACTCCCTTAGAGATAGGGTGAGGAGCTCAGCCATTCGGGAGGGGCTCGGAGTAGAGCCGCTGCTCCTCCACATCGAGAGGAGCCAGTTGAGGTGGCTCGGGCATCTATACCGGATGCCTCCTGGACGCCTTCCTCGGGAGGTGTTCCAGGCACGTCCCACCGGGAGGAGGCCCATCGGACGGCCCAGGACACGCTGGAGGGACTATGTCTCTCGGCTGGCCTGGGAACGCCTTGGGTTCCCCCCGGAGGAGCTGGAGGAGGTGTCTGGGGAGAGGGACATCTGGGTGTCTCTGTTCCGGATAAGCGGAAGACGACGAGTACGAGTACGACCTGAGAGATCCGGGTGGTTGATACACTGACAACAACTCTGTAATGTATTTTGGTGCTAAGCCATTCAGTGATTTATAGACTAACAGAAGTATTTTAAAGTCTATTCTCTGCGCTACAGGGAGCCAGTGGAAGGACTTTAGAACTGGGGTGATGTGCTCCACTTTCTTAGTTCTAGTGAGGACGCGGGCAGCAGCGTTCTGGATCAACTGCAGCCGTCTGATCGACTTTTTAGGCAGACCTGTGAAGACACCGTTGCAGTAATCAATTCTACTAAAGATGAACGCATGAATTAGTTTTTCAAGGTCCTGCTGAGACATAAGTCCTTTAATCCTGGAGATGTTCTTTAGGTGATAGAAGGCCGACCTTGTTACTGTCTTTATGTGCCTCTGAAGGTTCAGGTCTGTGTCCATCACTACACCCAGGTTTCCAGCCTGATTGGTGGTTTCTAGCTGTATTATCTTCAGCTGTGTGCTAACTTTTAAACGCTCTTCCTTTGGTCCAAAGATTATTACTTCAGTTTTGTTTTGATTCAGCTGAAGAAAATTTTGGCCCATCCATGCATTGATTTTTTCTAAGCATTTACCCAGCGCTTGAATGGGTTCATAGTCACCTGGTGACTATGACCTTCAAGTTGGATTTAAACCAATTGAGTGCGGTACCAGAAAGGCGGACCCAGTTTTCCAGGCGCTCTAATAAAATGGAGTGATCAACAGTGTCGAATGCTGCACTAAGGTCCAATAATACCAGCACTGTGGTTCTTCCACAGTCTGCATTTATACGGATGTCACTGAACCCCTTTACAAGAGCAGTCTCTGTACTGTGGTGAGCACAGAAGTCTGACTGGAAGACATCGAAGCGCTTGGTCATTGTTAGGAAGTTGTTTAACTGCTGAAACACAGCTTTTCAATAATCTTACTGATGAAGGGGAGGTTTAATATAGGCCTGTAGTTCTGTAGTAGCAGCTTGTCCAAGTAAGGGATGCTGTCAAGCTGAAGAAGGAGTCCTATCACCTGTGGTTGGCTTGTGGGACTCCTGAGGCGGCTGACGGGTACCGTGAGGCAAAGTGTGCTGCGGCCCAAGCTGTGGGAGAGGCAAAAACTCGGGCCTGGGAGGAGTTCGGTGAGGCCATGGGGAAGGACTACGGGTCGGCCTCGAAGCGATTCTGGCAAACCGTCCGGCGCCTCAGGAGGGGGAAGCAGTGCTTCGCCAACACTGTTTATAGTGGGGGTGGGAGGCTGCTGACCCCGACTGGGGACATTATCGGGCGGTGGAAGGAATACTTCGAGGATCTCCTCAATCCTGCCATCACACATTCCCTGGTGGAAACAGAGGCTGGGGACTCTTTCATCACCCAGGCTGAAGTCACCGAGGTGGTTAAAAAGCTACGCGGTGGCAAGGCTTCAGGGGTGGATGAGATCCGCCCTGAGTACCTCAAATCTCTGGATGTTGTAGGGCTGTCATGGTTGACACGCCTCTTCAACATTGAGTGGCGGTCGGGGACAGTGCCTCTGGACTGGCAGACCGGGGTGGTGGTCCCCCTTCATAAGAAGGGGGACCGGAGGGTGTGTTCCAACTACGGGGGGATCACACTCCTCAGCCTCCCTGGTAAGGCCTATGCCAGGGTATTGGAGAGGAGAGTCCGGCCGATAGTCGAACCTCGGCTTCAGGAGGAGCAGTGTGGTTTTCGTCCCGGGCGTGGAACACTGGACCAGCTCTATACCCTCTACAGGGTACTCGAGGGCTCATGGGAGTTTGCCCAACCGGTTCACATGTGTTTTGTGGACCTGGAGAAGGCATTCGACTGTGTCCCTCGTGATGCCTTGTGGGGGGTGCTCCAGGAGTATGGAATCGGGGGGCCCTTTATTAGGGGCCATCCGGTCCCTGTACGAGCGGAGCAGGAGTTTGGTGCGCATTGCCGGCACTAAGTCGGACCAGTTCCCGGTGCGTGTTGGACTCCGGCAGGGCTGCCCTTTGTCACCGGTCCTGTTCATAACTTTCATGGACAGGATTTCTAGACGCAGCCAAGGGCCGGAGGGGGTCTGGTTCGGGGACCAGTGGATTTTGTCTCTTCTTTTTGCAGATGACGTGGTCCTGCTGGCCCCCTCTAGCCAAGACCTACAGCATGTGCTGGGGCGGTTCGCAGCCGAGTGTGAAGCGGCTGGGATGAAGATCAGCTCCTCCAAGTCAGAGGCCATGGTACTCAACCGGAAAAGGGTGGCTTGTCCTCTTCAGGTTGGAGGGGAGTTCCTGCCTCAAGTGGAGGAGTTCAAGTATCTCGGGGTCTTGTTCACGAGTGAGGGAAGAATGGAGCGGGAGATCGACAGACGGGTCGGTGCGGCTGCCGCAGTAATGGGGGCGCTGTGCCGGTCCGTTGTGGTGAAGAGAGAGCTGAGCCGAAAAGCGAAGCTCTCGATTTACCGGTCGGTCTACGTTCCTACCCTCACCTATGGCCATGAACTTTGGGTCATGACCGAAAGAACGAGATCCCGGATACAAGGGGCTGAAATGAGCTTCCTCCGTAGGGTGGCCAAGCACTCCCTTAGAGATAGGGTGAGGAGCTCGGCCATTCGGGAGGGGCTTGGAGTAGAGCCGCTGCTCCTCCACATCGAGAGGAGCCAGTTGAGGTGGCTCGGGCATCTATACCGGATGCCTCCTGGACGCCTTCCTCGGGAGGTGTTCCAGGCACGTCCCACCGGGAGGAGGCCCATCGGACGGCCCAGGACACGCTGGAGGGACTATGTCTCTCGGCTGGCCTGGGAACGCCTTGGGTTCCCCCCGGAGGAGCTGGAGGAGGTGTCTGGGGAGAGGGACATCTGGGTGTCTCTGTTCCGGATAAGCGGAAGACGACGAGTACGAGTACGACCTGAGAGATCCGGGTGGTTGATACACTGACAACAACTCTGTAATGTATTTTGGTGCTAAGCCATTCAGTGATTTATAGACTAACAGAAGTATTTTAAAGTCTATTCTCTGCGCTACAGGGAGCCAGTGGAAGGACTTTAGAACTGGGGTGATGTGCTCCACTTTCTTAGTTCTAGTGAGGACGCGGGCAGCAGCGTTCTGGATCAACTGCAGCCGTCTGATCGACTTTTTAGGCAGACCTGTGAAGACACCGTTGCAGTAATCAATTCTACTAAAGATGAACGCATGAATTAGTTTTTCAAGGTCCTGCTGAGACATAAGTCCTTTAATCCTGGAGATGTTCTTTAGGTGATAGAAGGCCGACCTTGTTACTGTCTTTATGTGCCTCTGAAGGTTCAGGTCTGTGTCCATCACTACACCCAGGTTTCCAGCCTGATTGGTGGTTTCTAGCTGTATTATCTTCAGCTGTGTGCTAACTTTTAAACGCTCTTCCTTTGGTCCAAAGATTATTACTTCAGTTTTGTTTTGATTCAGCTGAAGAAAATTTTGGCCCATCCATGCATTGATTTTTTCTAAGCATTTACCCAGCGCTTGAATGGGTTCATAGTCACCTGGTGACTATGACCTTCAAGTTGGATTTAAACCAATTGAGTGCGGTACCAGAAAGGCGGACCCAGTTTTCCAGGCGCTCTAATAAAATGGAGTGATCAACAGTGTCGAATGCTGCACTAAGGTCCAATAATACCAGCACTGTGGTTCTTCCACAGTCTGCATTTATACGGATGTCACTGAACCCCTTTACAAGAGCAGTCTCTGTACTGTGGTGAGCACAGAAGTCTGACTGGAAGACATCGAAGCGCTTGGTCATTGTTAGGAAGTTGTTTAACTGCTGAAACACAGCTTTTCAATAATCTTACTGATGAAGGGGAGGTTTAATATAGGCCTGTAGTTCTGTAGTAGCAGCTTGTCCAAGTAAGGGATGCTGTCAAGCTGAAGAAGGAGTCCTATCACCTGTGGTTGGCTTGTGGGACTCCTGAGGCGGCTGACGGGTACCGTGAGGCAAAGTGTGCTGCGGCCCAGGCTGTGGGAGAGGCAAAAACTCGGGCCTGGGAGGAGTTCGGTGAGGCCATGGGGAAGGACTACGGGTCGGCCTCGAAGCGATTCTGGCAAACCGTCCGGCGCCTCAGGAGGGGGAAGCAGTGCTTCACCAACACTGTTTATAGTGGGGGTGGGAGGCTGCTGACCCCAACTGGGGACATTATCGGGCGGTGGAAGGAGTACTTCGAGGATCTCCTCAATCCTGCCATCACACATTCCCTGGTGGAAACAGAGGCTGGGGACTCTTTCATCACCCAGGCTGAAGTCACCGAGGTGGTTAAAAAGCTCCGCGGTGGCAAGGCTTCAGGGGTGGATGAGATCCGCCCTGAGTACCTCAAATCTCTGGATGTTGTGGGGCTGTCATGGTTGACACGCCTCTTCAACATTGAGTGGCGGTCGGGGACAGTGCCTCTGGACTGGCAGACCGGGGTGGTGGTCCCCCTTCATAAGAAGGGGGACCGGAGGGTGTGTTCCAACTACGGGGGGATCACACTCCTCAGCCTCCCTGGTAAGGCCTACGCCAGGGTATTGGAGAGGAGAGTCCGGCCGATAGTCGAACCTCGGCTTCAGGAGGAGCAGTGTGGTTTTCGTCCCGGGCGTGGAACACTGGACCAGCTCTATACCCTCTACAGGGTACTCGAGGGCTCATGGGAGTTTGCCCAACCGGTTCACATGTGTTTTGTGGACCTGGAGAAGGCATTCGACTGTGTCCCTCGTGATGCCTTGTGGGGGGTGCTCCAGGAGTATGGAATCGGGGGGCCCTTTATTAGGGGCCATCCGGTCCCTGTACGAGCGGAGCAGGAGTTTGGTCCGCATTGCCGGCACTAAGTCGGACCTGTTCCGGGTGCGTGTTGGACTCCGGCAGGGCTGCCCTTTGTCACCGGTCCTGTTCATAACTTTCATGGACAGGATTTCTAGACGCAGCCAAGGGCCGGAGGGGGTCTGGTTCGGGGACCAGTGGATTTCGTCTCTTCTTTTTGCAGATGACGTGGTCCTGCTGGCCCCCTCTAGCCAAGACCTACAGCATGTGCTGGGGCGGTTCGCAGCCGAGTGTGAAGCGGCTGGGATGAAGATCAGCTCCTCCAAGTCAGAGGCCATGGTACTCAACCGGAAAAGGGTGGCTTGTCCTCTTCAGGTTGGAGGGGAGTTCCTGCCTCAAGTGGAGGAGTTCAAGTATCTCGGGGTCTTGTTCACGAGTGAGGGAAGAATGGAGCGGGAGATCGACAGACGGGTCGGTGCGGCTGCCGCAGTAATGGGGGCGCTGTGCCGGTCCGTTGTGGTGAAGAGAGAGCTGAGCCGAAAAGCGAAGCTCTCGATTTACCGGTCGGTCTACGTTCCTACCCTCACCTATGGCCATGAACTTTGGGTCATGACCGAAAGAACGAGATCCCGGATACAAGGGGCTGAAATGAGCTTCCTCCGTAGGGTGGCCGGGCACTCCCTTAGAGATAGGGTGAGGAGCTCAGCCATTCGGGAGGGGCTCGGAGTAGAGCCGCTGCTCCTCCACATCGAGAGGAGCCAGTTGAGGTGGCTCGGGCATCTATACCGGATGCCTCCTGGACGCCTTCCTCGGGAGGTGTTCCAGGCACGTCCCACCGGGAGGAGGCCCATCGGACGGCACAGGACACGCTGGAGGGACTATGTCTCTCGGCTGGCCTGGGAACGCCTTGGGCTCCCCCCGGAGGAGCTGGAGGAGGTGTCTGGGGAGAGGGACGTCTGGGCGTCTCTGCTGCTCGGTTCCGGATAAGCGGAAGACGACGAGTACGAGTACGAGGTTTTGGAATGGACGGTGAGAAATTAACGTGGCTGGTAAACTAAGTCTGGGGGAAAGGAATCGGTCCGTCAGTTCCCCCTCATCTACTGGCGGATCTGGCCTTTTGGCCCCGAAGGGCGAATGGGACAGTTAGCAAGGTGATGTTCCGGTGAGCCACAGTAAAAACACTGAATAGCTTGGCGACGTCTTAATCTTTCTTCAGGAGAAAGCTGGGTGCGCCCGATCTGCATGGGTTCACTACCTGAATTGACTAAAGCAGGTGTGGGGCGAACAGTTTCGGGGTCAGGGCTGGAGAGAAAGGCTCTGGCAGAACCATGTTTTAACTTGGATCTTCTTCTCTCCCTCATACGATTATCAAGTCTAATGGCTAACTTGAATATTCTTAGGTTCGTCAGTTAAGGCTAATGCATCCTTTAATGGATCATTTAGTGACTGAAAGAAAGCGGCTTTAAGAGCGCAGTCATTCCATCCAGATGCGGCAGCGAGGGTACGAAAATCGATGGAATACTCAGATACTGACTGATTTCTCTGTTTTATTGACCATAAGCTACGGGCATTGGCAGTCAAATCTAGCTCACAAGAGAAAGCCTGACGAAACTCCTCCTCAAACTCAGCAAAGGTGCAGCCAAAGTCAAAACAGTTAGAGAAACAGGCTTCTGCCCACCGCAGGGCCTTTCCGGTTAACAACCCAAGAGCAAAAGAAATCTTGACTGCATCGTGAGGGAAAGATTGTGGGGAGTGATTAAATACTAGGGTGCACTGGAGAAGAAAACCCTTACAATCTCCATTCTCACCAGAGAATCATTCTGGGTTCGGGGAAATGACCTCACGTGAGTGCGGAAGTTGCTGGGAAACAGGAGAGGCAGCAGCGCCTTCTATAGCCGGGGTGGTGAAATTGCTCAAGGTGTGCTGAAACAAGGAAGTGAGTTGTTCGATCTACTGATTGTTCTGTTTCTGTTGTTCAAAAAGAGAGCGGAGAGAAGAGTAATGAGTAGCGATCTCGTGATGTTGTTCAGATAAGGTTCTCCTGAATGCTTCTGCTGGGTCAGATTGGCCAGAGTGTTCTGTCATATTGTATTTAACGGATTTGAGCCACATGCAGAAGCAATCCAGGAGACGGTGAGAAAAGTGCAGGGAACAGGAACCAGGATGCGAACTGTAAAAATAAACAAGAGAGTAAGCAGAGGTAACTGAGGGACTGGAAACATGAAGATAATAAATCTTTTTTACAAGAAATGGTGGAGGAATCCGCCAGAGGGGGAAGTGGGGAAACCAGGTAACTGTTAGCCAGAGATACTGGGGTTGGTGGATATGGTAAGCCAGGAGTGTCTGTAATCCAAGGTGAGCGGGGTAGGAGGAGGGTGGACAGGGTTCGCAGATGGAGGTCCGAGGTACACAGGAACCAGGAGGCTGCCAACAGGTGTGATCCAACGAAGTCATGAAGGACTTGAATCTTTGTTCATGGAAACAGGATAGCTTCCTTCTTAAGAACGGTTTATCCAGGCAGGATTCTATGCAAGGCAGTTCAGGTTTCAGGAAACCTGCAGGATACAAAAATACAAGATTACTTGAGGAACAAGACATGGACAATACAAGATTATGTGGCTAGTTTGTACCACTAAGGGTAACTCTCTGGCAGTGAGTAGCTGGCAGCCTCCTCCTTAATCCCTTTATCAGGGGAATAGCGAACACCTGTCACCTCTCCTCCAGGTTCCACGCCATCTAGAGGCTGAACACAGTGAATGCACCAACAGAAAACACAATAATACAAAACCTGACACTTTTACTTTAATTGTAGCAATTGAATCAGTGATGTCCGAGATTTTAGAATGAAAGTTTTCCACCAGCTCATCTACAGTGTTACAGGGCAAAGTGGAGGTAGAAGAGTAAATCTGGTTAAAGGTTTCATCAGCACCGTCCTTAAAGATGCTTTTTCTTATAATGTCTGTTTGGCTAACTGAGTCATTGGAGATGATGCTTTCAAAAATAACATAAAAGTAGTCAGATAGGGCAACATCAGTTACAGACACCTTGGAAATGTTTAGACCCTTAGTGATGATCAAGTCCAAAATATGTCCCTGTTTGTGCGTTTGCTGTTTAACATGTTGAGTCAAACCAAACTTTCCAAGAGTGTCTCATAGATCTATTGCACTTTTGTCTTCAGGATTGTCCATGTGAATGTTGAAGTCTCCCACAATAATTAAACAGTCATAATCAACACATATCACAGATATAAGCTCATCAAAATCACTGAAAAAGTTTGTTTTGGACTTAGGAGACCTGTAAATATTCAAGAACATGGTTCGGACCGGGCTCTTTACCTGGAGAGCCATATATTCAAAAGAGTCAAATTTGCCCAGAAAGACTTTTTTACTTTTTTACACTTTAGTAAATCTTTAAACAAAGTACCAAAGTACCACCTCTCCTGTGGATTTTGATGGGGAGACTTTTTGTGATGACCTCTCTTTCTCAGTCAACTGGCCGGTTGTTCCTGCTGGAGCGTTGGAGGCAGCGTTATCATTGTTGTTGATACTCCATGTTCTCTGCTGAAGGTCGAAGCTGCTGGCGGATTATTTACTGAATAGAAGAAATTAGATGTGAGACATCAGAAGTCTCAAAAAAATCTCATCTCCACAGAAAATCGGTGCAAAGGGTCCGCTGAGAAACACCTTCATATTGAAACCTCCAACAATATTCAGCCGACGAGTGAAATCCTCCTTCAGTCCTGATTTTTTCTTAGCCACGTCATCCATGGCTCCACAGTGTATAATAAGGTTTTCTAAAGACGGGCGCTTTTTTGTGATTGCCAGAATATTCTCTGAGATATCGGACACCACGTTACTGGTACCAATCATAACTTCTGTGTTTTTCTTGTTGCAGAAGTTTTTAATCCCATCCACAGCTGTGTTGCCCACTATTAGGGTTCTTGGTCCGGTGGGGCGCTATTTCCCTGGCAATTTAGGAGAAGACTGTTTAGAATGAAAGTTGTTCTCAGATCTTTTATTGTTCTCAGAAGATGGATCATTTTCCTGGTTTTCATTCTGTAGTGGAGCAAATCTGTTTTGGAGGGGAACCCCATTATTTCCAGCTGTCTCACTCCTATCTGTTGTTGTGACAGCAGCTCGCTGTTGAAGTCTCCTTTTCCCAGGGGAAACGGGGGCATAATTGCTGAGATCTTCCAGTGAGTCGTCCACCTTGATTTTTTGGGCACGCGCCTAAAACATGCCAGGGGGGTCTGCCGGTAGGTTTATTCTCAGTGTTCTGATTGACGGCTGAGTCGTTGAGCTGGCCGTCACTGTTTGGGATCATAAGCAGAGTTGAATCATCGCTGTACCCCATATTCACCTCCACATTCACTTCTAGTCGATGGATTTTCATCTCCAAAACAGCCAATTTCTGTAAAAGTCCTCTGTGGTGAAGGAAGGTATCCTGTGCTGATTAGCTGGCGTCAACTTGTCCTTTCGGGTTCGATTATAAAAACATCAATATCCTTTAGAAAAAAAAAAATAATAATAATCCTTGGGAGTCGCTGGTAAGAAGTAGTTTTAGTCCAATATTTCCGTAATTTTGCTTAAGAGATAAAAAGTTAGGAGTAAAAGAATGCAAGCAAGCAGGGAGCTTAGGAGAAAAGCGTCTGAGCAGGCAGAGAGGCGGAAGCAGAAAGGGTGTGAATATTTTTGCAAGGACCTGTAGATGCCTGAATTTCAGAGTAGCACTTAGTGATCATTTGACCTTTAGGAAAAACACTGTCTGATCTGTGACACGTATGTAAAAAGCCTTAGCAGCTTCTTTATGAGGCCCTGTAACGATCACAATAGAGCGGCTCTCCCGTCAGTCATTCAGAATTTTTACCAATATACGACTTCCAACACAAAAAGTGAGTACACCCCTCCCGTTTTTGTAAATATTTTATCATATCTGTTCAACACTGAAGATATGACACTTTTGTTGCACCCCAGCCATGATTAAAACATGAATAAAACATGGACTCTGCACTGTGCACAAACAAAGATGCTGGTAGGAAACTCTGCACCTCTAAATACAACACTGACCTGCTCCTAGCCCATGATGAAGGAGTCACAGCTGGAATCCCTATGATGTCCTGGAGCCACTGACCCTAACCCTTGGGCGTGGAGTTCGCTAGAGCTTCACAGGTTGCGACTAGAATCCTCTTCCACTCCCCCATGACGACATCAAGGAGCTGGAGGATGTTAGAGACCTTGTGCTCCTCCTCTTTTTGTTTGAGAATGCCCCACAGATGCTAAACAGGGTTTAGGTCTGGAGAGACGCTTGGCCAGTTCAGCACCTTTACCCAGAGTTTCTTTAGCAAGGCAGTGGTTGTCTTGGATGTGTGGTCGGGGTCGTTATCAAGTTGGAATACAGTCTTTGTACTCATCTGAACTAAATAAGTTTATTTTGGTCTGCTTAGACCACAGGATATGGTTCCAGTATTGCATGTCCTTAGTCTGCTGTCTTTAGCAAAATGTTTGCAGTCTTTCTTGTGCATCATCTTTAGAAGAGGTTTCCTTCTGGGACGATAGCCATGCAGGACAATTTGATGCAATATGCGGTGTATGGTCTGAGCACTGGCAGGGTGACCCCAAACCCCTCCAAGCTCTGCAGCAATGCTGGCAGCACTCATACGTCTCGATATGACGCTGAGCACATGTATTCAACTTCTCTGGTGGACCATGGTGAGGCCTGTGCTTAATGAACCCTGTCGTGTTAAACTAATGCATGGCCACCGTGTTGTAGCTCAGTTTCAGGGTGTTGGCCATCTTCTTATAGCCTCGGCCATTTTTACACAGCAACAATCCTTTTCTTCAGATCCTCGGAGGGTTCTTTGCCATGACGTGCCATTTTGAACTTCCAGTGAGTGAGAGTGATAACACCAAATTTAACACACCTGCTCCCCATTCACCCCTGAGACATTGTTACATCAATGAGTCACATGATAGAGAAGGGGAAATGGCACAATTTTGGACATTTTCACTTAGGAGTGTATTTACTTTTGTTGCCAGTGGTTTAGACGTTAAAGGGGTTTGTGTGGTGTTTTTTTGAACAGACAGCAAATTTATACTGTTATACAAGCTGTACACTGACTACTTTACATTTTTTGAAGTGTCACATCTTCAGTGCTGTCTCATGAAAACATATAATAAAATATTTATAAGAATCTGAAGAGTTTACTCACTTTTTGTCCAGGTCAAAGTGTAGAGTTCTGCTGACTGGACTTCATTTGGTCGGTTAACATGACAAACAGGCCAGCCGACCAATCAAACACAGCTTACCCTCTTCAGTGAACCAAAGAGGTTGGTGACGGGCCGTCCGCTCAGACTCCTCCCACTCCTGACACAATGTGAGAAAGTTCAAACTCTGCATGTTTAACTGGGAAGCTCCTGTTCCTCCCTGCTGTTAAACACACACCGACTCTGAGACGAGGCAAAGCCACTAACAAACACACACACAGCTGATTGTTGAAGCCATGTCACAGAACCAAGCAACACTCACACGAACCCCTCTGGAAAAGACCTGGGTTCCCTGGATGAGAAGCAGACTGAGCAAACGCAGAGGCTGTGAGTAGACACGCACACAGTCAGATACGGTGCTGTTAGCCTTGGTTCTGACTCACTGTAGGTTCATGGGTTTTGATATTTGTGAATTAAAGGAGTGCAAAACAGTTTTAGGGGGCCGCTCTTCTTAATAATATGCTCCTCTGGATTTAGAGGGTTTCTTATTTTGGAAACACGTGGACAAGACCTAAAGGGCGGTGACCCCAAAGGGTCACACTGGGTTCTCGTGTTCAATTCAATTCAATTCAGTTTTATTTATATAGCGCCAATTCACAACACATGTTGTCTCAAGGCACTTCACAAAACTCAGGTACATACATTACAATTAATCCTAATCATTGAACAGTGCAGCCAGATTCAGTTATTTATTCAAATTGGATAAAAAGTTTTTCTGTCTAAGGAAACCCAGCAGAGAGCAGACGCATCCAGTCAGTGACTTGCAGCATACTCCTCTGGATGAGCATGTAGAGACAGTGGACAGTCACTGGCGTTGACTTTGCAGCAAATCCCTCATACTGAGCATGCATGTAGCGACAGTGGAGAGGAAAAACTCCCCTTTTAAACAGGAAGAAACCTCCAGCAGAACCAGGCTCAGTGTGAGCAGCATCTGCCACGACCGACTGGGGGTTAGAGAGAACAGGCTAGAGACACAAAGAGAAAAAGAAGCACTGATCCAGGAGTACTTTCTATGGGAAGGAAAAAGGTAAAGGTTAATGGATGTAGCTCCTTTAGCGGTTTCACCTAGATTAGAAAGATAAGAACAGATAAACTCTGAGCCAGTTTTCAAGTTTAGAGTCTGAAAGGAGCACATAAGAGTTAGTTACAGTAAAAGCTCAGTCAGTATCTATGTCTAGGAGAGAGAAAGGGTTAAACACTGAAAGACAGGGCCATGTGGATCATGGTAGAGGGTGAGCATTAAGTGTTGCCAGGCGAAGCTTGACGATGCCCTCTCAGAAAGGTGGTTCACAGGTAGACACAGAGTCAGGCCAGGTGTAGCTTCTAGGAAGAGAAAAGAGAGAGAAACAAAGTTAAAAGCTGAAATAACAGCCAAATAATGCCAAAATTGAAGAGTAGTGTGAGAATGTAGCGAAGAGGGTGAAATGGTCATTATGTCTCCAGCGGCCTAAGCCTATAGCAGCATAAACTACACAGAGAGTTTTCAGTTTCAGATATTTAGTAAAACAGCGCTTATTTACAACATGTCGTTTCAAGGCACCCCACAAAGGGTCCCACTGATGGTCATTGTTATTATAAAAAACCACAATGATTGGGATACCCTCTCTCTGTCAGACTGATTATAACCATTGAAAAGAGAAGGGGTATTAAAGCAGGAGTAGAAAATGGAGGGTGTGTTTGCACCTCAACCATAACGAGCCGTGGTTAGGCTAAAAACCTGACTCCCCTTACTCATCCAACAGGGAGGGAGGAAGGCTAACTATAAGCTTTAACAAAACAGGAAAAAGTTTAGCTAGCCTTAAAAGTAGACAGGCGGTGTCCGCCCTCACGGACCTAAACTGGGAGCTGGTTCTACAGGAGAGGAGCCTGATAACTAAAGGATCTGCCTCCCATTCTACTTCTAGAGACTCTAGGAACCACCAGTAAACTGCAGTCTGAGAATGAAGTGCTCTGTTAGGAAATTATGGAACAATCAGATCTCTGATGTATGATGGAGCTAAATCATTAAGGGCTTTATATTGTGAGGAGGAGAATTTTAAATTCTATTCTGGATTAAACAGGGAGCCAATGAAGGGAAGCTAAAGTAGGGGAAAATATGATCTCCTTTTAGTTTCATCAGAAAAAACTCTGCTGCAGCAAGTTGAATCAGCTGAAGGCTTGTAACGGACATTTTTGTGGGACAGCCTGATAGTAAAGAATTACAGTAGTCCAGCTTGAAGTGAACGTAACAAATGCATGGACTTAGTTTTTAGCGTCACTCCTGGGATAGGGAATTCTAATTTGGCAATGTTCGTTTGGATGTGAAAGAAGGAAATCCTAGAAACCTGTTTAAGATGGATTTAAAGGAACATATCCTGGTCAAAACAACACCAAGGGTTTTTACTTATTACCGGAGGTCAATTTAATGCCATCCAGGTTAAGTGATTGACTAAGCAGTTTCTTTTTTAAAGACTACCGGTCCAAAAGACGACAAACTTTGTCTTGTATGAATTTAGAAGCAGAAAATTTTAAAGTCATCCAAGGTTTTTGTCTTCAGACATGCTTTGTCCGTCTAACTGGTTGGGCTCATCGGATTTATGGATAAGTTAAAAAGCTGAGTATCATTCAGCGTAATAGTGGGAAAGTTATCAATGCTCGCTGAGAAATTTAACTATTGGAAGCATATATATAGTAAAGAGGAATTGGTCCAAGTACTGAACCCTGTGTACTCCACAATTAACCCATGGAGTTAGAAGAGATTTATCATTTACATGACAAACTGGAAATTTGTCAGACAAATAAGATTTAAAACCAGCCTAGCGCTGTTCCCTGGATCCCTGCAGAATGTTCCAGGCTCCTAGAGAATATTATGATCGACTGTATCCAAAATGCAGCACTGAGATCTAACAGAACCAGTACAGACACAAGTCCATGATCTGAGGCCATAAGAATATCATTAGTGACTTTCAGCAGAGCTGTTTCAGTGCTATGATGAGCTTTGAAGCCTGACTGAAACTCTTCAAACAGGTCATTGCTGTGTAAATGCTCACATATTTGATTAGCAACTATTTTCTCAAGAATTTTAGATAAGAATGGAAGATTGGATATAGGTCTGTAATTTATTAAGTCATCTCGATCAAGCGAAGGTTTCTTAAGTAAAGGTGTTGTCCCCTTGTCCCCTTGTTCTGCAGTTAACTGTAATAACCCAGTCGAATGATAACCCAAACCTGCTTTCAGGGAGATCAGATCTGATGATGACTCGCAGTGTAAAGTCATCATCGCAGTACAAACTAGACTGATTCAGTGACTTAACTGTAGCTTGGATGTTCATCTTAACTGAGAAGAAATCAAAGCAGGTTAATTTCTTGCTTTCTAAAAATTGAAACAAATATAAAAATGTGAAGGTTTCTTACTGGGTACCAACTGTGACCTACATACCCAGCATGTGTCCAGCAGTTAGTGTTAATTATTTTATATGTTAAATGTGTTTCAGCTTCGGTTCCCCAGTTCACCAATTCTCCGACCATGATAGTGATGGTTGGGCTGCCAGCTCGAGGGAAAACCTATATTTCTAAGAAGCTCACCAGGTACCTGAACTGGATCGGGGTATCAACCAAAGGTAACATCTGGCAGCACCAGGTTCCACCAAAATGTACATTTTACTACAGCACCTTCAGCATTGCCGTAACATTTTCTTTCAGTCCTTGGAATCACGAGAGTGAAATTCTTCTTTATTTGTTACTTTTTGACCCCTGATGTCTGTCATTGGGTATGGATTATACCTGTGATGTCATTATTTTAAAAAGCTTTCAGATAAGATGCATGAACATATGAAGACACATATGAGGACACATCGTAACAAGTAAATGACTGAACTAATAACATTCACAGACGTATACACAAAACACTTTGAACTAAGAACTGTTTCTACATCCACAACCACCAGAAGTTTGTAGCACTGATGTCTTATAGCAAGAAGGTTCTGGGTTTGAATCCCAGCCTGGAGTCTTCCTTCATGGAGTTTGCATGTTCTCCTTGTGCATCCGTGGGTTCTCTCTGGGTACTATGGCTTCCTCATTCAGCCCTAAAACATGACTGTTAAGTTAACTGGCTACTCTAAACTGCCCTTAGATATGAGTGTTTGGTTTTTGGCTCCAGGACAAGCAGGTGTAGATAATGGGTGGATGGTGTTAGTGTCACGACTTGCGAGAAATAGGACCCCAGAATGCAGACTAGAAGGCAGCATGTCGGTAAGTAAAAAAAGTTTTAATTCCCCCCCCCCAAAAACTCGCATCGCATCAGGAGGTAGGAAACAAAAACCCAACGCGGCAGGCGAGAGAGGACAAGCAAGGCATGAGCAGAAACAAGACTTAGTTGGGAAAAATGATCGTCGATCGTCTAACTGAACGGTGTGTATTTATGGAGCGTACCAGGTGAAAACAAGATGACAGACTAATAGGTGCAGGTGATCCGAATAAACTTAATTGGAAGAACAAAACGTGGCTGGAGCAAAAACAGGACCCTTGAAACCACAAACAACAGGAAACTAGAAAACCATGAAGCAAAGCATAACCAGATCCTAACAACCAATAACATGATAAGATGGACCCAAAACTAAGCATGCCCAGAAAAAACAAAAGGAAACATGATTCACAAGAATAATGTAATGAAAATAATAATAATCAGCTATTCAAAACCTAAACTGTGAAAAACAAAGAAAAAACCAGAAACCAAAAACCAAACAACCCCAAATCATAACAGTTAGAGGACACGGAGCTCAGGCACACAGCACTGCTGGTTGTTTTGGTAATAGTGAAGAGCAGCTTTTAAGATAATGCACCTCTCGAAGTAGGATGTGCAGATATTCTGCAGACATTAGAAGTCTAATTTATGCCCTGCTCTGTAACCAGGCTGAGTAGTATTTCCATCTATAAGCACTGCGTGGGCTGGAGAGGGGATCTTGTTTACTGAATCTGAGGCACCGCTCCCAGTTTCACCGCTGCCGTCGAGTTTAGCCACAGATACTAAATAAAAAGCAGATGGAGTCAACAGGGAAATTTTTGATCTTCTAAAGAATCAATGGTCTTCAGGTAGTAAGAAACTGGGTGTTCAGGTATTGATATGTACATTGATTTTATGACACTTTTACAAGGAACGAGAAAAGAAGCTCAGTTGCTTTCTGTTATAGAGCAGTTACACATCATATTAATCTCTTTATTTGTCCTGTAAGTTAGGTGTTTTGTTCAGTTGTGGAGATAAGAATTTATAGATCAAGAGTTGGAAAATATTGTTTTTTGATTTATGAATTACAAACTTGACATCAAAGTAAGGAAATTTGTGTATGAATGAGTATTTCTTGGTTCTAACAATGCTTCTTGGTAATAACGCTCATACTGTTTATTTGCCTTTCAATGGTGCCACATTTGTGAGGAAAATGCATTTGTGGGTTGACAACAGAGTTTAGTATGAAGGTTGTACCTTTGAAACACTTGCCAAATCTTCTCAGTGACAGCCAAACTTGTTCGGTGCCGTTTATTGGATTAGATGGTTAAAGTTAGAAGAAACGAGACATATTAGCAATTTAATCATTTATTCACTTTACAACCAGGGGCTTCAGTAGTGCATGAGAGGTCCCTACACATTTACAACAGCCTGGCACCTTCTCCTCATGATGGACACCAGTTGGGTCACACACTGGACCAATCTTCAACCAGCATCTGTCACAAAAGAGCCACGCTGGTTGTGTTGGCCACTCTGGTACGAACAGCCCCCCAAGATGATCCCACCAGTGTGCAGTGGAGCTGAGGTCAGAACAACAGGTAGTCCATTCCATCTTCTCCACTGCCAAACCCTGAAGGAAGTCTCTGATAAACCCTGGTCTGAAAGGATGAGAATTAACACCATGGAGGCAGAGTTTGGTCTTCAAGAGAGGAGATATGGGATTGTCACTGGTTGCAGAATCTTTTCTGCTGCCAGTATGACAAACCTTGTTGTTCCAGTGAGGAAGATAGCACCCCACACCATCACACTACCTCCACCAAAAGCTGTTTGGCATTGACAGAGAGGATTTAAAAGGTTTTAATGAGCACAACCCACATACTCAGCTCTGCTGCTCCACCCATAAATTCATTTTTCTTACAAATATGCCACAATTTAAGGGCAAAATCAGGTTTTACTGCCAAGAGTGATTTTGCAACAGAACATTAATCGATCGAACGCAAATGTCTTTACTTTTTGTGCTAATCTTAGTTTTTTAAGTTTCATTAAGATTTCATATCACTCCTGTTGCTGTACTTCTAATGCTTGTTTGAGACACTGGACACCTCACCTAAAAACAGCTAAAAAGGTTCTTGTCAGGAAGTAAAAAAGACCAAAACTGCCAATGTGGTGAACTAATGAATGAATCAGAACTTGTTCTGATGTCTGTGGATAACACGATAAAGTGCAGCAACTGAGCAAGCAGTGAATGGTTAAAAACTTTGTGTAACATCATTTTTTTCCTGTTTTTAGTGTTTAATGTGGGGCAGTACAGAAGAGAAGCCACCCGTTCCTACAACAGCTACGAATTCTTTAAACCTGACAACGCAGAGGCCATGAAGATACGCAAGTATGAGCCTTCATACAGAAAACTCTCTGCTACACGGATAAAAGAAAATAATACACTGAAAATTATCAGCATATTTGAAACAGCCCTGTCAGTTTGGTAGGAATCCCTCATTTCACACATCAAGCAAATCACTAAACCAGCCTTGTTTCATCTTTGTAATATCTCTAAAATAAGAACTTTTCTTTCCCAAACAATGCAGAAAAGGTAACTGATGCTTTCATCACTAGCAGAGTTGAATATTGCAGTGCCATTCTAGCTTTTTGTCTGAAGAACTCATCAAAAATGTTACATTTAATCTAAAATGCAGCATCTAGCGTGTTGTTAGGTACACCCATGGGATCTCATTTTCTCTGTGTTGGTTTCCCTTCATCTCAGAATTCAGTTCAAGATCCTACGGCTGACTTAAAAGCCCCCAATGGCCTGGCTCCATCTTACAGACAGCAGCTAATTTTTCCATATCATCCCACAAGGACCCTTTAATTCTCCAGGCTTCTGTGGTGCAGGACGTTAATTGTCTTTGTGCCTTTAAGCTAAAATCCTACTGGTTCGAATGGGCTCCCCTTTAAACTGACCAGCCTTAAACAGCGCCTCAGTGTTTCATGTTGTCATTTGCTCATATCTATCTGTTTTTATTCATTGGCAAATTTTATGATCATTTTTATTCTGATGAACACAGCGGTGCAGTTGGTAGCATTGTTGCCTTGCAGTACGAAGGTCCTGAATTCAAATCCTGGCCTGGGATCTTTTTGCATGGAGTTGGATGGTCTCCCCGTGCATGAATGGGTTTCTCCAGGGTACTCTGGCTTCCTCATTCAGCCCTTAAACATGACTAATTGGCTACTCCAAAGTATGTGTGTATGTACATAGTTGTTTGTCCTGTGTGTCTCCGTGTTGCCCTGAGATGGACTGGTGGCCTATCCAGGGTGTACCTCGCCTCATGCCTCTCGCCCAATGGCCGCTGGAGATAGGCTCCAGCAACCCCACTCCAGCTTCTTCACACAGGCCAAAAACATGACTGTCTCTCTAGAACTGCCTTTAGGTGCGAGTGTTCGAGTTCTCAGTTGTTTGTCCTGTGTTTGAATCTTATCAGACCCGGGCTCATACAGTGCTATACAACATTGCATTAAATGGAGATAAACATATTTTATTGGATTATGTTCCTGACGGTTGTAGGTCTAGTCACTGAGCACAAATATTAGCCAATCAGAGGGTTATGGACTTGGAACTGGAACACAGTTAAGTTACAGTAGGTATGTCATTCAGATCCTAGTTCGGACTTCAAAACCATAATTAACTGGGTGGCACTCAAGTGCAAGTTTAGTCAGTTTTATATTTTTTTTAGATTTATTTCTTAACATATTCTGTTTACTTGTGAACGCAGCGCCTGTGTGAACACGGCCCTAGAAGATGTGTGTGACTACCTGACCAGAGACCAAGGTCAGGTTGCGGTGAGTTCAGCTTAAGATGTTTCACTTTAGCGCAGCATCCACCCGTCCATCCATCCACCCATCCATCAATCCAACCGTCTGTCCATCCATCCACCCATCCATCCATCCATCCATCCACCCGTCCACCCACCCATCCATCTATCCACCCGTCCATCCATCCATCCATCCACCCACCCACCCATCCATCCATCCATCCACCCGTCCATCCACCCATCCATCCATCCATCCATCCATCCATCCATCCATCCATCCATCCATCCATCCATCCACCCGTCCATCCACCCATCCACCCGTCCATCCATCCACCCATCCATCAATCCAACCGTCTGTCCATCCATCCACCCATCCATCCATCCATCCATCCACCCGTCCATCCGTCCATCCATCCATCCACCCGTCCATCCATCCATCCATCCATCCACCCACCCACCCACCCGTCCATCCATCCACCCGTCCATCCACCCATCCATCCATCCATCCATCCATCCATCCATCCCATCCACCCGTCCATCCACCCATCCATCCACCCGTCCATCCACCCATCCATCCACCCATCCATCCATCCACCCGTCCGTCCGTCCATCCACCCATCCATCCATCCATCCATCCATCCACCCATCCATCAATCCAACCGTCTGTCCATCCATCCACCCATCCATCCATCCATCCATCCACCCGTCCACCCACCCATCCATCCATCCACCCGTCCATCCATCCATCCATCCATCCACCCACCCACCCATCCATCCATCCACCCGTCCATCCACCCATCCATCCATCCATCCATCCATCCATCCACCCGTCCATCCACCCATCCATCCACCCGTCCATCCACCCATCCATCCACCCATCCATCCATCCACCTGTCCGACCGTCCATCCACCCACACGCCCACCCATCCGTCCACCCGTCCATCCACCCATCCATCCACCCGTCCATCCATCCATCCATCTGTTGACAAAGATGAGTGTGTTTTAATAGATTTAAATCAATTAGATTAGAAAACATTCCTCATGTTAATCGATGGTAGAAATTTAAATATTTTCACATTACATATTTTTATGTTTTGTATGTTTTGACCTTGAATTATATTTAAATTCTGTTAAGATCATGAGGTCAGGTGTTTATACATCCCATAAATCTTGATTTCCCTCTGGAAGGTTTTCGATGCCACCAACACTACTCCAGAGCGCAGAGAGGTCATCCTCCACTTTGGCAAAGAAAATGGCTACAAAGTTGGTTTTACTTTGCTTTTCTTGTATAAAATGTGAAAATCTGTCTTATAAACATAATGCTACGGTTTCCATCTCCTTTCTCCACCTGTTTAGGTTTTCTTTGTAGAGTCAATATGTGATGATCCTGAAATCATTGCTGAAAATATCAAAGTAAGTGTGGCTGTGATTTAAGTTGTTATATATGTAAACAACCTCATCTTTAACGGGATGCAGATTAGGAGGACATACTAAACAATGCACATTCTGCCCCCATGGGAAACATCCAGAACCTGGGTGGTCTTTGGGGGCAAATAAAGAACGCTTGATTCGTCTTTAAACAGCAGGTGAAGCTGACAAGCCCGGACTACCTAGACTGTGACAAAGAAGAAGCTGTTGCAGATTTCCTCAAGAGGATTGAATGTTACAAAATGACCTACATTCCCCTGGATGACAACAAGGACAGGTAGAACCACAGCAAACTCAGTCCAAGGTTCCCATTTACACAGATACGCTTCACAATACATAATATGTATACATTATATTTATACATATATTCCTTTATGTTAGTAGACGGTTTCCATCTTGGAATGCTGAGGTTTATGGGACAGAAAGTCGTAATATTTTTCGCAGCTAGAAAATTATAAAAACTTCCATCTACATCAAGCTGTGCAGCAGAGTCGCCTTTTTACTCGTAGCTGTGTGTTTATGAGGTTAAATAAACAGATTAATAAGCAAATAAATAGGCAGTGGTCTAAAGGTTAAAGGTTGTTCCTTTGAAAAAAAAGATTGGGAATAGATTAAAGCTGTTTGATTACTTATCTACTTCATGTTTTCTTTTCCACAGGAGTTTATCTTACATTAAAATCTTTAACGTGGGCAGCAGATACCTGGTAAACCGGGTCCAGGACCACATTCAAAGCAGGATAGTCTACTACCTCATGAACATCCACGTCACCCCGAGATCCATCTACTTGTCTCGCCACGGTGAGAGCGAACTCAACTTAGTGGGTCGGATTGGGGGAGACTCTGGGCTTTCCCATCGGGGGGCAAAGGTGAGAAATCCGCGCTTTGCCAACACCTTCAGTTCTGGATACATTATACCAAGATGTTTAACCCTAATACACACAATTAATTTTATTCTGATGCATCGATGCATGTAAGCATGAACAGATGAATGGGTCCTGAATCTTTTTGGCTGATAGAGAACAGTTTGTATCTTGGGTTGGGTTGGTCTTTGATGATGATGATGATGCTTGCTCTTTTGGATAAGCAGCTAAAATACACTGTGTTTGATCTGGGATCAGCTCCTTCCGTCCCCAGGACAGTGTTGACATTCCTGGCCAAGTCTCTCCCGTTTTGAAGCCGTGCAGCTTCTGGCACCCCACTGTAATCCAGTAGCTCAGGATGGTTTCTATTCTAGTCCTGTGGAAATCTAGGTGCCGAGATGGAAGTTTGTCTTTTTTGAGGTTCCTGAGGGAAAAAAGTCTCTGCATCTCTTTCTTCACTATGTGGGAGATTTAAATGGTCTGTCAAGTCCTTCGCTATGTGGTGATCCAACAATTTGATGTGGTTGATGATCTCCACCTCCTCCCTATTTATACTAAGTGGAAGTGATCTTGTTTTCGTGGCTCTCCTTAAATCTACTCCTTTGTTTTGCTAGAGTTCACAACCACATCATTTCTGAGCACCATCTGGTCAGTTGTTGAGCCTCTGCTGTTATCAACCCCACTCTGGTGACATATTCAGCCAACTTCACCATAGTGTCGGGCGGGTACATGGGTGACCCGTCGTGTTCAAAATGCATCGAGACTGTAATGCTAAGAACACAGCCCTGGGGTGCACCTGTGTTCACGATTAGGGTTGATGTACGGTTTTCTACTCACAGTTTATAAAAAAAAAGGAAAAATACAGTGGTTAGCCCAAGTTTATTATCGCTGTTCATCAGTTTATGATGTAGTATGTGCTGAAAGCTCAAGTAAGAAATAAACGGCCTCCTGGCATACAGTTTGTGTTGGATGCTCCATATGAGCCAGGGCTGTGTGTATAGTTTGTGTCTTTTTGTTTGATTCATTGAAAGCTCCATACTGGAGTAGCACTCCTAGTTTCACCGAGACCAAAGTACATAGATAACAAAGGTTCAATACAGATAACAAAATAACAACACTGGAGAAATTAAAATTCAAACAGTCATAGGATATTTATCAAATAATCAACAAAACAAAAGAGAACTTAATGGCAAACATGTAGAAAAGATCGATAGGAGCTCTTTAAAATTAATATTTAGTTAAAATTTAACCCTCTCAGAAAGGTAAAAACAAGTAAACAGTCTGGAAATGCATCACAGTAGTTCAGCCACTAAGTGAAAATTTTGTTTTGTTGTTTCTGTGAAAATGCAACATAAAAAAGACACAAATGAAACCATTTTCTTTGCTATGCTTTATTGTTTGTCAGTTTGCCAGTGCTTTGGGTTCGTACATGCGTGGGCAGAGCATCAGTGACCTCAAGGTGTGGACGAGCCACATGAAGAGGACCATCCAGACTGCAGAGGCCCTGGGAGTCCAGTATGAACAGTGGAAAGCCCTCAATGAGATAGATGCTGTGAGACCAAAAGCTGTTTGGAAATGTTGCTTTTATTTATGTATCTAACATTTACACTGGAGATTTAAAATTTTCATATGATTCATGATTCATGATTCATATGATTCACATGATTCATGATTCATATGATTTTTTTACATGATAACCTCAAGTAGAATTACTACTTACACATCAAAATTCCCCAAACATAGAAAGACATGAAGCATATATTTGCACTCCTAGTATCGAGGATGAAAAACTTGCTCTGATCTGTGGTAGAAAAACCAGTCAAACTGCAGCAGTGAATCTCTTCCTTCAGAAACCTGATGGAGATTCACCAGAACATATGCATGCTTGGGAATGCTCCACACCTTGGATGCTTTTTAATTTGATCTTCTCCATGCAGGGAGTTTGTGAGGAGATGACATATGAGGAAATTCAGGAACACTACCCTGAGGAGTTCGCACTGAGGGATCAGGACAAGTATCGATACCGGTACCCTAAAGGAGAGGTGAGTCTCCTAATAATATGTCAAGTCCCCTCCTACGTCTCCCAAATGATTTGGGAGGGGGAAAAAAACAAAAACGATCACTTTTTTGCCGTCAGTAATGTCATCAATAAAATGCTGAGCTTTTACATTGATAAAAAGTCAGGAAAAACAAACTCACAATCTCTCATCTTCCTGTTGTCTGCATTAACTGTGGATTTAAGTCAAAACACTGCAAAACTGAGCACAGAGTCACCTTTTTCCACTGAATCTACAAACCCTGCTTGAGTCTCCATTCAGAAACCTTTTATAATAATCCTGTTTAAAATCCTGCTAAAAAGTCAGAGATCTGGTCTGGATTATGAAGACTGATTAAAACAGCTTTTATAGATGAGTAATAATCTGGCTGTTATTTGTTTGCAGGGAAAAGGAGACAAACACAGTGATGTGTGTAGCTGTCTGACTGTATTGTGATCTTCTACAGAACTAATGTCAGCCTATATGGTTATCGATCTGTCCATTCAGCAAGGTTTACAAAAAATGACAGAAAACAAACTCTCCTAAAAAATGAATGAGAAAAGGTTAAGAGTCGGTAGAAAATATGTCTGCCAAAAAATTATTGCCAGAAATGTCAACTAAACATTTGCAGAAAAATGTCCTCTAAGGAAAAGAAGAAAAAGATGCACCAAGAGTAGAAGAGAAAAAAGCCAAAATTCATGTTAAAGTTTCTTCTTGGTGTTCATGCCTCCGCCTGACACACATTAAGGTGCCTCAGAGACTCCATCTCAGTCAGGGCAAACTGGGAAAAATTTTTCCTGATATGACCAAAGCCTATAATGGTTTAAGTCCAGTCTGAAGTCTTTCATTTTCGCGAGTTGAGTTGGAGTCTCTCTGCTTGACGGTAATGAAACATGCTGTTTGATCATGTGCATTGGTAACTTTAATCGCTGTACATCTGATCCGGAATCAGTTCACTGTTTGACCTCTGTGTCCCTGCCTCCTGTTGTCTTCCTGCTCTCCAGTCGTATGAGGACCTCGTCCAGCGCCTGGAACCGGTCATCATGGAGCTGGAGAGGCAGGAGAACGTTCTAGTCATCTGTCACCAGGCTGTAATGAGATGTCTGCTGGCTTACTTCCTGGACAAGAGTGCAAGTAAGAACATTACCAGTAAAATAAGCCAAAAATGTTTCACTAATATTGTGTTCTGATGAAATAAATGAAATATTTCTGTTTTTCTTGTGCACCAGGTGAGCTGCCCTACCTGAAGTGTCCTCTTCACACCGTCCTGAAACTCACCCCGGTCGCCTATGGTCAGTCTCTGCTGCCATTGTTTGCAATAAGTCGGGCTTTTTATCAGGCCCAGAACATGCCGCTCTGAATCTGGTTGTGTTTGTCTGGGACTGATTTCACCACCTCAGATTTTTTTTCCCCTCAGGGTGCAAAGTTGAGTCGGTCTTTCTCAACATTGAAGCTGTGAACACACACCGAGACCGGCCGGAGGTAAAGTCCCCGCATCGTCAGTTGGGTTAGAGTCTAAGGGGTTACCATTTAGTTGTTACTCGGTTCCTCACACAGCGGCTAAAACAAAACTGCGATGAAGGCTTCCCACAGCAATCTGCTGTTAAAATGCTGCCTTGGTGATCTGACAGACAGATCAGAACATTAGTTGATTGGACCACCTTAAGATAAGTGAACCTGAATTTTGGCTGAGTAGTATATTTGTCTTACATAACTGCAACTGCAACGACAGTTAAGCAACCAGAAGGACGGGTCGGGTTTAGACTAGGTTACAGATCTAAAAGAAATTACAATTAGACAAACATTACCAGAGGAAAAACCTGAAGCAGTTTCCAAATAATTATTTCATTTTATCCAAACCGGCCTGACGCTATGTGAAGCCTAACCCGTTGCCTTTTGGCAGCAACAGCTGCCATAGAGAGTTTGCAATAACTGTCAAATTTTATGTAGAGAGTCATCCAGGTCCTTAGACTGCAAGATCCCCCACATCATCACACTGCCACCACCGTGCTTTACTATAGTTTGTTTTATTTTTGAAATTCTGAGTTAGTTTTGCTTCTGAGGTTACAGGACGCACAGCTTTCAACATGGTCCACTTTTGTCTCATCATTCCACAGAATCTTTTCTCAAAAGTCTTGAGGATCATCAGGGTGTTTTTTGATAAATGTGAGTAGGTCCTTTGAGTTCTTTTGGGTCAACAGCGGTTCTGGCTTTGGAACTCTGCCATGGAGGACATTTTTGCCCAGTTTGTCTTAATTTCGAATCATGAACTATGACCTTAGCATAGGCAATGAGGCCTGCAGAGCTTTAGATGTTGTTGCGGGTTAAGTCGTCATTTTGATAGGATGAACATTCTCGGGAAGGTTCAGATTCAATTCAATTCAGTTTTATTTATATAGCGCCAATTCACAACACATGTCATCTCAAGGCACTTCACAAAACTCAGGTACATACATTCCAATTAATCTTAATCATTGAACAGTGCAGTCAGATTCAGTTATTTATTCAAATTGGATAAAAAGTTTTTCTATCTAAGGAAACCCAGCAGATTGCACCAGTCAGTGACTTGCAGCATTCACTCCTCCTGGATGAGCATGTAGAGACAGTGGACAGTCACTGGCGTTGACTTTGCAGCAATCCCTCATACTGAGCATGCATGTAGCGACAGTGGAGAGGAAAAACTCCCTTTTAACAGGAAGAAACCTCCAGCAGAACCAGGCTCAGTGTGAGCGGCCATCTGCCACGACCGACTGGGGGTTAGAGAGAACAGAGCAGAGACACAAAGAGAACAAAGAAGCACTGATCAAGGAGTACTTTCTATGGGAAGGAAAAGTAAATGTTAATGGATGTAGCTCCTTTAGTTGTTTCACCTAGAAAGAAAGAACAGATAAACTCTGAGCCAGTTTTCAAGTTTAGAGTCTGAAGAGAGCACATAGAGTTAGTTACAGTAAAAGCTCAGTCAGTAGCCATGTCTAGGAGAGAGAAAGGGTTAAACACTGAAAGACAGGGCCATGTGGATCATCGGTAGAGGGTGAGCATTAAGTTGTTGCCAGCAGAAGCTTGGAGGATTCCCCTCTCCAGAAAGGTGTCACAGGTAGACACAGAGTCAGGCCAGGTGTAGCTTCTAGGAAGAGAAAAGAGAGAGAACAAAGTTAAAAGCTGAGATAACAGCAAATAATACAAAATTGGAGAATAGTGTGAGAATGTAGCGAAGAGGGTGAAAGTGGTCATTATGTCCTCCAGCAGCCTAAGCCTGTAGCAGCATAACTACAGAGATAGTTTCAGTTCAGATTATTTAGTTAAACGGCGCTTATTTACAACAATTCCAGACAGACAGACGTCAGTGACTTTGTTTCTGTTCTTGAATTTCTTTAGATCTGAAGATGATGTGCTGCTTTTTGAGGTTCTTAGCCCACTTCATGTCGTTAGGCAGGTTCTATTTAAGCGATTTCCTGATTCTACGGGTCTGACAGTGATTAGCTCTGGATTTGGTTAATCATAGTGAATTTATGATGATGACAACCAAGAGGGACAGTTTTTCACATAGTGTCAGGTTGGTTTAAATAGTTTTTCTTTTCCTGAAATAAATAAAACCATATTTTAAAAACAGATTTTTTTACTTCCTTAGGTTTTCTATGTCTGATATTAAACGCATTTGATGATCTCGAGCATTTAGGTATAACAAAAAGGCAAAAACAGAAGAAATCTGTAAGGGGGCAAATACTTTTTCTCAGCACTGTAGCTTTGAGTCAAACAATTAAAGCAGAGTGTCAGCACTAATAGTACAGATAATGACCTGAACAAATCCACTGAGTCGCATTAAAACCATTAACTTTTTTAATTGTGTCAGACAGACAGCATGAGTTTGTCTTCGCAGAATGTGGACGTGGACAGAGACACGGAGGAGGCGTTGGAGACAGTCCCTGAGCACATCTAGAGAGATCTCACCTCAACCTCCAGAAGACATCTTCTTTTTAATTTAAATAATTCATATTTTTAGAAAACTGAAAGATTTCTTCAATGGCATCTTAATTCCATTGTTAGTGCACTTTATATGGAAGGGTCCAAGCTGGGTCTGTGACTAAATGACCTGCATGACTGTTCAACAGTCAGTAATCTCTGTTTTACACTTCATCACTTCACCCTGTGCTGTTGTACTGACTGTTGCGAGTCGAGACGGCCCACTGTCTCACATTTAACTGTTTTAGTGTTCTGAAACAGACTGTTCTGAGTTCAAACTTCTCAGCAGAGCCTGAGATTTACACTTCAGTTTTCCTTTCTGAAAGCGATGCAGTGGTTCTCAATCCTAGTCCTCAGGTTCCACTGCCCTGCATGTTTCAGGTGTTTACCTGCTGCCACATTCCTGACCTCAGTAAACGGGTGATTAACAGGGTTCTGCAGCACTTGATGGCATGCATAGGAGGGGTGGCCAAGTCCAGTCCTGCAGAGCTACTGTCCTGCAACTTTTAGATGCATCCCTGCTCCAACACAGCTGAATCAAATGGCTCTGTTCCCTCATCAGCATTCATTCAGCTCTGCAGAGGCCTGCTCACGAGCCAGATATTTGATTCAGGTGTGTTGGAGAAGTGACGCATATAAAAGTTGCAGGATAGCAGATGTGGGCGCTGCTGAGGAAATGCAGTCACTTGAATCCGCTGGCTGGAGCAAAGACACATCTAAAACATGAAGGACTGTGGGCTTGAGAACCACTAGGCTAATGCACACGGAGGATAGGGAACATGAAACATCAAGGCTTCATCCATTTATCTGACATGGCACACTTCATGGGGGAGTGGCACAGTGGTTGGGGTCTGTTGTCTCACAGCTAGAAGGTCACGGGTTTAAATCTTCCTTCCACAGTCCTAAAACCTGCATGTGTCATCAGGCCTTCATGTTCAGCTTCATGTTGATGTTCAGCCCCACATCAAGTATCCAGATATGATGATAAATTATTTGCTACATCTAGTTTACTCTCACCAAGGTCCAGTCTACAGCAACCCAGACAGGACAAACCACTCACTGAGCCATGAGAGGGCCTTTTGTGTTTGTTTATACCGTGCCTTTAAAAAGTATTCATTTCATGGTTTTATAAGCTGGAATAAAAATGTGGTTTGGTAGTTAGATGTCTACCCTCTGAAGGTGCTCAACATTTTTATTCTAATAAGACATTAAAAATGCAATAAATTCTCACCATGAACAGCCATGTGCTTTTTGGTAGCATGCAGCTTCATGTCTTCATGTTCTGAAAATGTTTAGCTCTTAAACGTTCCATCCTAACCCAGTTTAAACGTGGATCTCTGCAGAATTCTGCCTGTTTTATTACCACCCAACATTCCTTCAGTGTTTACCAAACCCCAGGCCCTTCAGCAAACAGTGTGCTTCTGCCACCACCGTGCTTCAGTGATAGGAATGTGTTCTCGTGGAACCGTCACCATTTACAAACGCTGGTGGAGAAGTTGGGAATAGGCTCAGCAGCAGTGGATGGGCTACAACTGTAATAATTATCATACAACTGCTGTTTATTTTTCCACCTGAATATTGTTGGAAGAAGATGAGTGGTGTTACTTTTAATTTAATACCTTTCTAAGGACCTGCATCTTTTCCTAACCCTGTGAAGTGTGAAGAGCAGCAGGCTGGGATAGATCTTTTTTTTATTTCAGCTTTTTATCCCAAATTATTAAGGCACAGACAGGTTTGAGGTTTAATTCAGTTTAACTGAAATGACCAGATTTCATTGTAATTACAGAAAAAAATAAACAGAATGTATCAGATGATCTTATTGCTTTTATTTAAAACAAAAGGTAACAATTATTCCTAATGCTGCTGAAATGTAGCAGATTGACTATCATAGAAATTATTCTTATAACTGTAACATTTTGTTTTTTTCAGACAGATTATAGGAAAAACATGCAAACAGCTCATTGTGTCCTTCTTGTAAGCAAAGAAAATATGGAGTAGCCTTTCTTTTTTTACCAAGCTGGCTGGCAGTGCACAGCAACAGGGGGGTGTCATGGATGTGCTGCTCTATGATCCATACAGAGAAAGGTCTGGTTAAAAAGCCATTAATAGCAGTTTTTAATCCTTGGTGTAGCTTGATACCAGTAAGCGCCCAGTGCTAAAGCATGGGGTGTTCCTTTGGATCATTACTCCCCCCACAGCAGAACAAGCCATGCTAAATAAATTAGACTCAATCTGCAACAGTGTGCGGTTGGTTTGGCAGCAAGCTATTTTCTGATGTTTACAAACTCTGCAACAATCAACAAAAAAGCCAGGATTTACCTTTACTGGAGCCCAATAACTCCTCGGTGGTCTGCAGAAGAAACACCAAAGTTGCCAAACGCTGAACCGGCACTGGTTGAAGCTTAGTGATGTTCTTTGAATATCTTGATAGACCTACCTAATGCCATGCACAGTCGATTCTGGCAGCATTCAACAGTTTTAAAAGACTTTAGATTTCAATGTAGCAGTTTTTCTTCTGTCCATTTAATAACAAGTTCCTATCAGCTGAACGTGCAGCAAAAAGAGGCTTTTCCTATAAAAATATCAGTAAAACGTGGAACTGCTGAGCAAATCGCTGAACATTTTACAATTGGACATGGCTGGACAGCTGAAGCATTTCTCATAAATACCAGCCTGAGTTCAGGAAAAAAGAAAACAGTTTATTTTGATGTTTATGCATCTGTGCTAAAGAAACCATAGCCTGACTCAACGGGTGAAAAGGTAACTGTAGTTGTTTTCTCTTTATATTGTGAAATAATGTGAAGACATAAATTACTTCATTAAGGACTCTTGTTTTCTCCTGTTATTCTGCAACATTTCATAGATTTTTACCAGCATTCCTTCCAATAATTATCTTGTAGTTATTGCTGTACCAGAATATGAACGTGATTAACTTACCCTCTCATTACCACCACTTTGAGTCACAAATTGAAATTACCAAGAACTGCACAATATATCGCAAATTGCTAATTATTTTCGTACCGTGCATACAGGCTCTCTATGCCCATAATATATTAGGAGACATGTTGTTTAATTTAGCATAAAAAGGTTTAGAAGGTAAACAGGTGATGAAGAGTTTTCAGTCAGTGAATATTTTCCAGTAGCTAAATAGACGACTCGTTATTTGGGGTCAATGTTTGCTATGAAAGCAGAAAGACATGAACTCTGTTTAATTCTTTATGGCAAATCATATCTTTATAGCAACATTCTCCAAAAGTATCAAGTCATGTTTTCCTAATATCGTGCAGCCCTACATTCAGACTCATAGCTCCGACTCAGCATGGAAACATGACTCTGAAGCTGATCTTTGACAGTTTATTTTTCTTAAAATGTCCTAATTTATTGAAATGCTTTTAATTCTACCTGCTGACTTTTGTTGCACATGTGCACTTTTGAAGATGTTTTGGATGCCTGTGAAGCTGCTGCATAATTCATGTAACTCCGATGACGTGTGGTGCGCAGACTTGCCAGAACCATCTTTTCTTCACACCTTTAGACACATCAGGATTTTTAATTTTGCGAGTTAAATAGAAGTTTCATAATATAATTGAATCCATGAGACAAGTCATTCCTCTATACTCACCCTCATATTGTGTTGTTTTTGACCATTTTGACAAAGAGGTACTCAACATTTTCATTCTGTGTTTCAGTAAATTGCTGTAATTTGTTTTAATCTGGGCCTTTAAAATGGCTTCCTAATTGTGAAACATTAACAGTGTATTTGTTGTAACCATGTTTGGTTAAACTCAGGTGCCTGAATCACATCATCTGTATTGTGGTTATTTTTCTAAAGACTGTTGCAGCAGTTATCCTGGCTAACATTACAGTTTACGATTTATTCAAAGTGCTAAATATGCTAAATAAGTTCACTTTAGTAGAAAACAGTTTCTAACCAAAATGATCAGCTACCTTCATGTCAGTACAGTCATACCACCAGCAAAGGTGAAGCTGTGATAGAAGGTGGCCAGATGTGCTTGAAATAATTTTTTGTTACCAAGTTGTTCTTGGATTGTTGAAAACAGGTCATAATGGAGGACATTTTGTTTTAAGCAAGCTCCGCAATGGTGGTTACATCACTCTATAGTTTCCTTCTCAGGTAGGAGACAGTCCTGGTGGTTCCTTTAACCTCTTTGACGTCCTGAAGCCTTCTTCAACACAACTGGACCTCTCAGCTGGAATCTATTGATGATCCAGAGAACTGCTGTTGCAGCTGTGGTAATCCTAGCAGCAGTTTCCTGCATGAAAGGCCATGATGGCTGCAAGCTTTTTTTTTTTTTTTTACAGGTAACCACTGCTAACAAAAAAGAACAATGATCTCAAATCAGTTGCTCCTAATAGCAGCCAGTCTGCAGCTGAGCTCTTTCACAGCTTCACATGTGATGAAGGTCCAGCTACGCTGCCTTGATGTTAGCCAATCATTTCATGCGTTTTAAAAATACATTTTAGGAGTATTTTCTAATAATTTAAATATGCATCTATATTCTGTACAATAATGTGAAAAACTATCAGCTCAAACAGTTTGTGAAACACTTGTGACGACGTGAGGTTTCCACTGAGCAGCTGATTAAACTACTGTAAGATAAAAATGTTATTTTTACTAAATCAAATTATTATTTGCAGTAAATTATGGAACTGTTTTAAATTATTTGCGTTTGATACTGTGATGTATGATCGTTATACTGACCCAGATCAATGAATCTTGTCATGTTGATTAGCTGTTAGCTTTATTTAACTTTCTCTGGGCCCTCATTCAGAAAACGTTCCTTAATATCAAATTAATATCAGGCTTTTAGACATAATCCAAACATGTTTATTTCAAACAGAGAACTTATAACATTACTGTCAACCTCACATGCCGACCATCCACAGAATATTAGTTATTAAAATGTTGATTAAATCTCTGGTTCTGTAGAAACCAGAATGTAACAGAGACACTGAAGCAGTTTTTAAATGCCAGCGCACCCACTGGTATAACGTGTGTTTATGTTTCTTTAAAGGACTGACAATATGAAACATTTTGTCCTTATTAAAAATCCGAACAAACCAGAGAGTTCAGGGTTGGAGTAGAAAAGGTCAAGTCACAGTGAGATGTTTTTGTTATCTGTGGTTGCTGCTGCTGGCCTGGCTGGAGCTGGAGCTGGAGCTGGAGCTGGAGCTGGAGCTGGAGATGGCGTGAGCTTCTCTGTACTGCTGACTCCAGCTCCGAGGATCCTGCTCATGAATCTGAGATAAAACACCAGAGAACAGTTAAGGAACATGTTGGATTTATTCTAATAGTGCAGTTTGGTCACTAAAACCTAGATGCTCACCTGACCCATGAACACCAGGATTTGGGCTTTGGACACCTCCATGTCGGCCCGTTGACCCCAGCGGAATTCATATTCCACTGGTTCTGTGTGTGGGATGCGAACGTACTCCAAGTACCTGCAAACAAATCATGAGGATCAATGCCTCATCTCATCAATGGACATAAATACAGTCAAATCTCATAAATAAGCTCTCAGTAACAATTAGTTGAAACTAAAGCAGCATCAGCCAGGTGGACTGAAGCCAGTTGAGCTGCAGCTTCACAGCGACACCTATCCGTTCTCTGCTGTAATGACAGGAGGTCCAGCTCGTCCCGGCAGCATAATGTTTGGAGCGTGTGTGCTGGCCAGCCCCTCTGCTCGGTGGGCAGGCTGCATCCACTCTTCTGTTAATCTGTGGTGTGGTATAAACCTGAGTCTATGGTCTGACAGACACTGGCTCTGAACACACCAGTACATTACAAACAGTGACCTGAGCTGGACTCGAACCTGTGACCTCCTGGTTGGAGGTTTCATTGACTGAAGGCTGTTTAACACCCTGAGCCAACAGCTGGGAGCAGGAATGTTGACCTGCATGCATTATGGTGGGGGGTGAAGACTCACTTTAAATCATTTTATCTTCCTGCCTTTCACAGGACACCCATCATGTGATCTTTGTCAAGAAGCCCCAAAGCTGCAGCTCATCATTTAAACCCACTTTAGTTCTCTGGTTGTCTCATAAACAGGAGGGTCATTCTGACCTTTGACGCACAAATTCATCTGTGACGGTCTTCCTCACATCACCAAACTCCTCGTGTTTCTGCCTGGGGAGATCGTTGTCAGAATATTACATTTATTTTGGTTATACAGTAAGGCAGAAATCATTACAATATGTATTAAAAAATGGGAAAAACTCAAAACAACAATACGTGTTCAGAATAATTTCACATAATACCCTCCCCACAAACACAAGCTGGAGGCCAAGGGCCCATTCAAACAAGCCGTTACAGAAAACCAATGAAAGTCTTGCCTTACCCAGGATCAACACGCAGTTTCTTCAGAATATTCCAAATTAGGTCTAAGAAAACAAAAGTATCTTAGTCCCATTTTGGTGCACAAATAAAAACAATACTGTGAATTAGGGTTGGGCGGTACTGTGCTGGTATAACTTAAAATGAATCATTAAAGTTTATATCAGCCATGTTGGACTCGACGACACTAGAGATCAGCGGTTAGAAAAACTGACCTTCCAACAGTCGATTCTGGCTTTTGTTTCAAAGCTTAAACAACAAAATATGTTTTCACACCTTCTGCATTAAGTGAAATAAACAAAAAAATCTTTAGTAAAATAAAATGATTTATCAAAAACAGCCTAAAGTTTACAGAGCTGCACAGTTCACCGTTTAAAACAAAGACAAAATAATGAATAGAGTTGACATTTTTCACTTTCTTCAGCGTTACTAACTAAATACTGCAGGCTCAGCCAGTGGACTTTACCTTTACTGGGGTCCTGTCAACATTTTCTAATCCAACATGAGCTGTGACAGACTAACCTGAAATATTCAGTCTTCCTGAAACTCCCTTCGTGTTTCAGCGCAGCCAACAAGCCTCACTGACACCAAGAACACTTAACTGACTCTTCACTGAGCAACGACTTGTTGTCATCAGCATGATTTATAGTCTGGTCACTGATAAGAAAAAAGATTTTTAGTTTCTGACTGGCTGATCTCCGATCAGGGACGGTCCAGTCAGAGCTGATTCCTCAAGAAATCATGCAGTTAGATGTAGGAATTGACTTGTTGTCCAACTCTTCTTCTGCAGCCTTTGTGATCACTGCTCTGATCCGATCATAAAATGAGCAGATTCTGATCACTGTCAATTGATAAATGCATCATTTGTACTTTTTAAAATTGTTTTCTCTACCTAAATAAATCCAGCAGTTTAATGTTAAAGTGTAGCCACGTAGTAATGTTGGAGCTAATCTGCTGTGTATTACCTGTACTAAAAGGTGCACTACACCCACTGCACCTCCCCTCCTAAACACTAGAGATCACTATAGGAAAGGGTTAAGCAGATGTGCAGCACCAAGCATTCTCCAAAAGCTGTAACTTCTTTCACACAGCGAGCATAAATCTGCAGGAGGTTTAAGTGTCGAGCCTCTTGGCCACAGAAACTCCAGATAGACGGTTCTACAAGCCAACCTGAAGAGGAAACAGTGGATCATGAAACTCACTCTCTCTGACCACGCCTCCTTTCATAAAAATAACGCTCAGGATCACGAACAGCAGGCCCATCTTTGAGTTGCTCGGACACCTACAAACAGAGAAAAACATTTTTTCAAACATAACGCTGAAAGTTCTGGTAAAACAACTACGACAGATGACTGCTGAAACTCACTCAACCGGCGAGGCTCTGGGCACAGGGGTGTCCAGGTTATTCACCAGAATATACATGTGGTTTTTTGGGTCAATTTCAACCAGTTTCAAGCCAAACACCTGGTTAAAAAAAAGCAACTATAAATGACAGATTTACGTTTAACGCGATAAATATCTGAGAGCAGATCTAACCAACCTGTTCAAATATCTGCGATGCCCTCTTTATGATCTCAGGGTAGATGGTTCTGTAATCCTTCACTACATGTTTAACCAGGTCTGGGAAGAGAAACGAGCAGTAATTTTACATCCCACCATTCAGTATTCGTCTGGTACCACTGCAGAACCGGAACTCCACAATACAAACAGAAATGATTTTAAACACTCAACATGATTCAATAAAAATCATTTGTATTTTATATTCTGTCGTCACATAGAGTCACAAATTGTCATCTGCCTCTGAAACCTTAGAGGAACCAAATCACATGAAGGTTGATCTGGAGACACAGACGTCTAAAGAGAAGATATTCCTATGAACAAAATGATGTCTACAGATACTTCAACGTTCTTCATTCTCTTAAACACAATCTAAGCTGATTCTCCACAACATATCATCTACTTCCATCTTAAAAGGATCCTTCTTCAAAGCCACTTTACACCATCCATGAACCTTCTGTCTCTCTTCCTCTCTGGAAGTTTAATATTCGGCCTCCTTTGTCCGACCTATCCCACATCTCCACACGTTCCAACCACCTCGGTCTTTCTCCCCGCTCCATCACAGGCCTTTCTTCTTGGCATGTTACTTTACCTGCTCTGCGCACTGGAATCTTCTTCTGGTCCTTCACCAGGATGTACTGCACCACTTCAGCAGTCTGAATGACAGTTAAAGTATATTAAGTTATCATTGTGTTTGTTGCTTCAACAGATGCATTACATTAGGTGTGTTGCCTTATTAAGTCATGCCCCAATGTTCTCTGCTGCTGTTTCTAACTGTAAAAATATAAGTTTCTACACTATCCTACTTGACCTTTAAGCTACATAAAGGTCAATTAAATGATTTATATGTATTCCAATCATTTAAGAAGGTCAAACAATCATCCAAAAATCAGCCACTGAAAGTCTTAAAATCTTGAAAAACTGTAGAAATTATGAAAATCTGTGCAATAAATATTCTGGTTTGAGTCCCAGCTTTTTACATACATGGTTTAAATCGAGGGACATAAATAACCCCAGAAATTAGGATCTTACAATGATGTAACATTCATAACTTTTACCTTGAGCTACCGAAAATGATTGTACTGCGATGACAATATTGATTATTAAATATATTTATTTTTCAAACACTTTTTGTTTACCCTTTCTCAACAGGCCTACCACGCTCTGTGAGCTTTAGCATTTCAACCACTAAAGATTTACATCAGGTGTGAGCCACTAAAGCCAGTAAAGAGTCCTTCCAATTGACCCAATATATAACCAATGTGCAAAGTGTTAATCTCTGACACTTTAACCATAATGTCCTAATAAATATTGCATTCAAGCAGTCCTTTTTAATCGTGACACTGTAATTTAAACAATGTATTCTTTGAACTCAACTCTTCAAACTGTTCCTACATACCAATAAACATGTCTGGATCGTAGTTATGTTACCTTTTGATCCACCTGAGCAGGTGTGAGTTTCTCCAGCCCTCTCTGGACCTGTGATGTGCTCGGCTGAGTGAACGTTGCATCTTCATCCTCCTCCTGCGTCATAAAGCTGTTGGACTGCCGCTAAATACAAAGACAGAAGTGACTGTCTCAGTCCTAACAGAACATTGTTCAACGTCAGTCCACCTGAGAATATGTTACATGTGTCATGTTAGTACTGCTCCATTTTCAACTCAGTTGAAGCTCTATCATCAGGTCCATATATACACAGAAAAGACTAATATCATAGTTAAATTTGAAAAGATATTTTAAAAATGTAAAATCATCTTAAACACACAATCTTAAATCATAATTAAAAAACATTTTCACAGGATTACTGTTTGCAACAAGACTTCTGCATGCTAGATTTCTTGCTGCATGACCTCAGATGGACTGAAATTCAGAGATTACATTCACCTGCTTCCATGTAGTAGTGATAATACTAATTTATGAAGCAACTACATTCATCAAAAATTATAATTTAAAAAGTTTTTATGTTTTTAAAAGATGGACTCTTTCAGAATAAAAACCAGTAACTAAATATTTTCCTTAATCTTCCAACGCATTTTTAATATCAATAATTCAGACGTTTCCAGGCTCAAATTTCTAGAATTTTAGTTTTTAAAACACTTGAGTAGAAAAACATTTAGTAATTTGGGATTTATCATCTGTATGTTCCACAAATGTTCACTTAACAGTAAGATAACTATTTCAGCTTATGTGATCTAGATTAACCATGACCAGTTGTAATGCAACATACTTATGGCTTCTCAATGCCAATTAGATCATATTAAAGACATTTCAAGACGTTTGTGGTGTGTCATGAGGGTGGTAATGCTTTGCTTGGCATCTACAGGGGTTGGACAATGAAACTGAAACACCTGTCATTTTAGTGTGGGAGGTTTCATGGCTAAATTGGACCAGCCTGGTAGCCAGTTTTCATTGATTGCACATTGCACCAGTAAGAGCAGAGTGTGAAGGTTCAATTAGCAGGGTAAGAGCACAGTTTTGCTCAAAATATTGAAATGCACACAACATTATGGGTGACATACCAGAGTTCAAAGAGGACAAATTGTTGGTGCACGTCTTGCTGGCGCATCTGTGACCAAGACAGCAAGTCTTTGTGATGTATCAAGAGCCACGGTATCCAGGGTAATGTCAGCATACCACCAAGAAGGACGAACCACATCCAACAGGATTAACTCTGGACGCAAGAGGAAGCTGTCTGAAAGGGATGTTTGGGTGCTAACCCGGATTGTATCCAAAAAACATAAAACCACGGCTGCCCAAATCACGGCAGAATTAAATGTGCACCTCAACTCTCCTGTTTCCACCAGAACTGTCCGTCGGGAGCTCCACAGGGTCAATATACACGGCCGGGCTGCTATAGCCAAACCTTTGGTCACTCATGCCAATGCCAAACGTCGGTTTCAATGGTCCAAGGAGCTCAAATCTTGGGCTGTGGACAGCGTGAAAAATGTATTGTTCTCTGATGAGTCCACCTTTACTGTTTTCCCCACATCCGGGAGAGTTACGGTGTGGAGAAGCCCCAAAGAAGCGTACCACCCAGACTGTTGCATGCCCAGAGTGAAGCATGGGGGTGGATCAGTGATGGTTTGGGCTGCCATATCATGGCATTCCCTTGGCCCAATACTTGTGCTAGATGGCGCGGTCACTGCCAAGGACTACCGAACCATTCTTCAGGACCATGTGCATCCAATGGTTCAAACATTGTATCCTGAAGGCGGTGCTGTGTATCAGGATGACGATGCACCAATACACACAGCAAGACTGGTGAAAGATTGGTTTGATGAACATGAAAGTGAAGTTGAACATCTCCCATGGCCTGCACAGTCACCAGATATAAATATTATTGAGCCACTTTGGGGTGTTTTGGAGGAGCGAGTCAGGAAACGTTTTCCTCCACCAGTATCACGTCGTGACCTGGCCACTATCCTGCAAGAAGAATGGCTTAAAATCCCTCTGACCACTGTGCAGGACTTGTATATGTCATTTCCAAGAAGAATTGACGCTGTATTGGCCACAAAAGGAGGCCCTACACCATACTAATAAATTGTGGTCTAAAACCAGGTGTTTCAGTTTCATTGTCCAACCCCTGTATATCAGACCAATGTCTAAAAATGATGTCCAGTTTCTGTTTGGGTTCCATCCGTAAGCTAAAAACCAAAATGGTGAATTAGTTGGACAGAAACGTAAATTTTGATGAGGCAAATAAAACATAAATTATATCATCTGCATATAAACAACCGTTCAAAAGTTTTCTATCATTAAGAACATAAAGTGTTTATCTTTTAAATCACAGAAACTAAAACATTTTATAAACATATGCAAAGTATATATACAAATACATCAAATTACATCCTGTGTAGGAACCCTGGCTCTTGTGTATGCGAAGTTTATCGTGAGAAAGACGGCAACTGGCCTGGCGTGTGACCTGAGAAATATGGCGGCGGAACAAGCTGCTCAAACAGTCCTGTTTATCACACTTACTTTACTCTGAGAGGAGCTTTGTGTGTTAGATAGCCGTTTTCTTTGGGTCATGGCAGCACAGCGTCTGAAGGAGTCAATTATTATTGAAAATCTGCATGACTTTAAACCAGAAGCTAAACAACACAGCAGGAAGTTATAGATGTTAACGTTAGCTGAGCAGAGCGTTAGCTAACTAAACGACGTACAAGCAATATATAAGTAACGTTTTTACCCACATGGCAACGTCTAACCTTCAGTAGAGTAATAGCAGTTTGTAAAAAAAAAGAGGTGGAATTATTTAACTCACTCACTAAATAAACCGTTTCAGTGAATTAAAAAAGAAAACCGGACGGCTGTTTCAATCAACTGTCGATTTCCCGCTTCCGGTGATGACGCAAAATACCTGCGTCTAGAAGAAATCACATCTCAGTATCATGACGTTAAAATGCAGATTTGCAGAAATATTTAAATTTTTCTACAAGCATGTCTACATCGTTTGAGCTTTGTGACATGGTGCTCTATCCTGCTGGAAGTAGGCATCCGAAGATGGGTCTTCTGATTCACAAAACACACAGGAAATGGTATTTGTGCTAAATTTACAAAAAGCAAAATTTCATTCATAATTTTCAACATTTTGAAGTCAGAATGTTTTATTACATTTTTTGTCTATAAGGTTCCAGCCAAAGAAGGTTCTTTTGGAGTAATCTCTGAATGTGATATACCTTCAATTGGTAAACTCATAGCGGGAGGAATTGCCTTTAACACTCGGTTAAACTGAGTTTTAGTGCACGTTAATATGTATTTTCTGATAAAAGCATCTTATGATAAGAAGTTACTGCCTTCATCAATAAAGTGTAGAATAGACCAATATTTCTCCAACAAGTATTTGTAAAAGAATTAAACGAAATCTTATTTGGAAAATTAGATCTGAGACTTTCGTAACTTTTTATGAAGCTCTGTAACCATTTGAGTTTGATGGAACCTAAACTTCGTTCTTCCATTTATTTATTTATTTATTTAATTAACTACATAATTTCTTCTAATCTATTGGTATTTGTTTCTCCAAATGAAACTGAAGTTATCTTGATTTATCTTTGCATCATTTTATCAGACATATACAATGAATAAACTGGGTAAATACGCCGAGATAAACTCATTTGCCAGCTCTAATTCACGATCCTCGCCGGTAGGTGGCGGTAATGCACCTAATTGTTGTTTGCCGCAATTAAAATCCAAAAGAGGAAGCAAACGAAGAAGAAAAGGAGGAGGAAGACGAAGAAGGAGGAAAGGTTAATATTTGGAGACTACTATATAAAGTAAGTATAAAATACTAAGAGTCATGCAGGATTTGAGGGTTCCTGTAACAACCTTAACCGTAGAAATGACGTGTCTGACACAGTGTAACATGTACAGTTAGCATCTATTTAGACTCATAAAATAGTTCTGCGTGTTTATTTAGGTCTTATACCTGATCCTGATGTTTGTTCATATTTAATAAAACTTTAACCGTTGACAAACTCACAAGGAGTTCATATGGGTGAGACTCACTGTTCAGGAGCTACATGTTGTTATATCTGACTGTCAAATGATCTGCAGAGAACGACGGAGGCAGTGTTACTTTAGATCATTCAGCTACTTGCCCCTTGACCTTTCTCTCTGTTACAAAACTTCAGACTTTTGCCTCCTGTCTGAAGTATTATTTCATTTATTCATGCGCAGTTTGGAAAACTCTGAAATTCAAGTATTTTCCAGGCTTAAATGATAACAGTTGCATCCATCCATCCGATTTTCCACCATCCATCAATTCCTCCATATTCACATCAGCTTCCCCATTGTCCAAACATCCATTTACCCTCCATTCAACCATCTGTACCTCCATCCTTGCATCGGTTTTCCCTCCATTCATTCATCCATCCATCCTGCTCGTTTTTCACCCTGCTAAGGTCTAAGAGTGAATTAAATAAAGCTGCAAACATAAGAAGTTGCAAAGGAACAGGTTAACCAGCAAACTTGTGCAACCCTTGGGGTCATAAGGTTTCCCAGAAGCCCCCATACATGGAGCATCTGCAGTCCTGACCACCAGTGTAAACTGATTGTGTTGTTTAATTTGTGATTTTTCTGTTTTTGTTGTCTGGTTGATGTGTTGTCAGGTGATTGTGAGTGTATGTAAACCCTTTGAAGAGCCAGGATGCCCCTGGAGGTCAGATGGCCGTTCCCACAATGCCCTGCACTGGCATGGAGGGTCACCAGCTCCTTTGTCATGGGCATGGTGGGCACATATTCTTACATCTGGACCAGTAAGTTTTAAGTCTATAAATGTATGTGCAAACAAATATCCATTCACAGTTCCAAGCCAGCATTTGTTTTTTATGCTTTGCTCTTTATTGTTTTGACTTTCCTCTTTTCGATTTTCTCCATTTAGAGTACATGAATTACCTAACAGTCCACAATCAGGAGGTTTTGTTGGACCTGATTGACAAAAGGCCGTCCAACACGCCCCTTATCACCTTGGCCAATCACCAGTCCTGTATGGATGATCCACATATCTGGGGTAAGACCAAGTGAACGCTGAAAACCCTTCCCTGTGGGTTTCAGTAGGTAGTAATCAGGATTCTGAAATTAACAGCCTTTGTTTGGAGCAGGTGTGCTGAAGCTCAAGCAGCTGTGGAACTACAAAAAGATGCGGTGGTGAGTTTTGTCAGTCACACCTTCTCAGCAGGAAGAGCACTCCTGATTTTAACTCTGAATAACGGTACAAACCTCTTTACCTGCGACTGGACAGGATGCCGGCAGCATCTGACATCTGCTTCACCAGAGAGCTGCACTCCAGGTTCTTTAGCCGGGGAAAGTGTGTTCCTGTCTGCAGAGGTAAGTGTGTGCCAGCCCACAGTTTGGGTTTCTTAACAAATGAAGGACTCACAGTAGGTTTTTTCCGTAGGAGATGGTGTTTATCAGAAGGGCATGGACTTTATTCTAGAGAGGCTAAACAAAGGAGAATGGGTTCACATTTTTCCAGAAGGTATGTCAATTATTCAAATCTCTGTTCTGTTGTAGCTTCTTTTAATGTAGCTATGGGGGTCATTGTAAAATGTTCTCTGTGTTTTATTCCCAATTTAACAGGGAAAATCAACATGAATGAGGAATTTATCCGCCTTAAATGGGGTGAGTTAAATTTTGTTTCCTGCCAAACTCTGACATTAAATAGATGCTAGGGATTTAAAGAGCATCTTTCAAACATCTCTGAGGAAGACAAAGCATGTATGGAACATCTGATAACTAAGTCCAAATACTGAAGAGCACCCATCATTTTAAAATCACATCTCAGTACCATGACGTTAAAAATGCAGATTTGCCGAAAGAATTCACACATCTCTGCATCGTTTGAGCTTTATGCCATGGTGCCTTATCCTGCTGGAAGTAGGCATCAGAAGATGGGTTCACTGTGGTCATAAAGGGGCTTCATGGACGAGATGGACTTGGTCAGCAGCAACACTTAGATAAGTTGTGGTGTTTGAATGACAAAGAGAGGCCTAAAATGTGGCAGGCACGTATCCCCCACATCATTACACCACAACCAGCAGCAGCCTGAACTATTGATACAAAGCAGAATAGATCAATGCTGTCATGTTGTTTACATCAAGTTCTGACCCGACTAACTGAATGTTGCAGCTGTAGTTAAGGCTTAGTTTGTGTGACCCTGTGTAAATGGTAGCCTCAGTTCCCTGTTTTTGGCGGACAGGAGTGGCACCTGGTGTGGTCTCCTGCAGCTGTTGCCCATCTTCAGCGTCCTCTGGCCTCTGACATCAACCAAGCAATTAGCTGCTGACTGGAAATGTTCTCTTTTGGTGTGTGTGAATATCCCAGTACATGCTGCCATGTGATTGGCCAATTCGCCATTTTTGTTAAAAAACTGAACTGTTGTACCTAATGTGTCCAGTGAGTGTATGTAGTCCCTCTAGCGAGTTTTAGATCTGCTGTAGTGTCTTCTGCCAGCGGGACATGCCCAGAAACCCTCCAAAGGAAGTCCTCTTGATCAGATGCCTGTACTACGTTTACAGACTCCTTTCAATGCAACTGACCGTGGCCCTCAACTTATGTCTGAGGCAGAGCCGGGAACCTCTTTTCAACCGCTTGTGTTCGGAACTTGTTCTTTCAGCAATGACTTAACCTACATGAAGATATAGGAAGGTTGGAAAGTGGATGAGCAATCACCTTTTATTTTAACTCAGGGGTTTCAAACTCTAGTCCATAAGGGCCGGTATACCACAGGTTTTAGACGTGTCCCTGGTCCCACACACCTGGATCAAATGGCTAAATTGCCATCTCATCATGTAGCCAATTTCTTCAGAGTCCTACTGATGACCAAATTGTTTGATCCAGTAGTGTTGAAGCAGAAAGATGTAGTACACGGGCCATTGAGGACTGGAGTTTGACAGCTGTGTTTTAGTTCCTTCTTCACCATGAAAATATGAGGCAAAGCCATCATTACTGAAGATGAAGCCCCGATCCACCTATCCATCTCCTACTCCATTCTGTCATCATCCCTGAACTAGACAATCATATACTTGAACTCTTCCGCTTGACCCAGAGACTCGGCCTCGAACCCAGAGGGAGGGTTCCACCTTCATCTGGTTCAGAACCATGGCCTCAGACTTAGAGGAGCAACTTGCAGCTGTTGTGGGGTGTTCTTGTTCCTGGGCAGGAAGTCATCAAATTAATGAAAACCAGTGAAAAGGCCACAGGCTGCAGGGTAATATAAGGCTTCCAGATTTTATGTGGGATTGTCAGGTTGGTGGTTGATACCACAGCAGACCTTCAGAGGTTTTTCTGCCCTGCACTGTGTTCACTTTAAAGCCGTCTGCTGAAACAGCTTTTCTGTTTTGTGTTATAGGTGTTGGTCGGCTAATAGCAGAGTGCTCTCTTCATCCAATCATCCTGCCGCTTTGGCATGTAGGTGAGTATATGACAGCTACACTTTATTTTTTACTGACGTTCATATTGTCTACTATCTATAAAATAGTATTTGTAGTATATGTTTTTTTTATATATATATTCTGCTCCATCTTGGCCACACATCTGTATTTTGTGCAGATTTTCCATGGACTCCAAATCAGTTTTTTTCATAACAAGACTTAAAATATATTTTTTTACATATTTGTTAAAATTGTCACTCTGTCCTGATAGTAGAATATTAGACAGATGATCTGTGAAAAAAATAAAACTCCTCTGGCTCTTCCCAGTGGTCCTACTGCCATTTGCAGAAATACACCGCTCCCAGTCAGAAACAACCAATCAGAGCCACGGGGAATGTCAGTCATGCAGCTGTGCTAATGGGGGAGAAACAACCTAACGTTACAGGAACACTGGCTATTTCTGGAGTGGCAACTGCTCAGAAAAAAAAGACAGGTAGACAGAAGAGGGCCGATGATGACAAGCAAGCTGCATGTTCTGTTGTGGAGGAGCTGTAGCACAGCAGAGAGAGCATGGAGAAGGGGCCTGTAAGGTGTGCTTGTTTAAATTTTCAGGCCAAGCCCAGAACTCCCTGCTGCAGCTTTAAACGATCCCTTCTGATGGTTATGAAGGCAGTTCTGACAGTTGTGGTATGATATGTGGTGAAGTTCTAGTCAACAGATGGTAAATGGCTACGCTGCTTATTTCTGTACTGGAGAGCTGTGTGAAAAGCTCAAATTGAACTCACAGTAGCCATTTTCTACTTGACTTTAGTCTTTTGGAGGCATTTATGTCCACTCGTCCTCCCAGCATTGTTTCAGTTCATTGAGATTTGCAGTAAATGTTTTCAGCACAGCTCACTTGAGGTCCCACTACAGCATTACAATCAAATTTGGATCTTAACTTTGACTGGACTAATTGCCACCTCTTGATGCTTTTCTTTTCCAGTCTTCATGTTGTAGATTTGTGGCTGTGTTTGGGATCATTGTTCTGTTGCTGACCCAGTTTGAGTCCAGCTTCATCTGTCAGATCAATGCTCTTATACTAGACACCTCGACACCTGGCCAAACAGTTCTACAAAGGACATTGAACCAGACGTTTCATTATTTGCAAACGGTCATGCTGCCAAGTTGTTTTCTCCTCCAACCTTTCCAAAAAAGCCCTCCTTGGATGGTCTTTTTCTAATTGTCCTGTTAAGAGCTTTAACATTTAGGGCGCTACCTGAGGCCTGTAGAATCTGACATGGAGATCCTGAGCCTTGCATGGTCTGATCTGGAGGTGAATCTGCTGGGATTGGCAGCTCTCTCCAATACTTTCCCCTTGTGAATAATCTTTTTCTCTGTAGAATGATGGACTCCAGTAAATAGTAAAAATAGCCCTTTAACTCTGCCAAAATTGATAGGCAGCTGGACATGCATTCTTAAAATGACTGCTGATGTCTTTCCAGTCTGGTAATGTCTCAATACACACCTGCTCCAGAAAAGCAAGCCGCCAAAATTCCTGTTTTTGTTGAGGTGGGACACATGATGATCAGTTCATCAAATCAACTTGATCAGCTTACCTGACAAAATCAAATAAAAATAGTTTACAGTCATTTGGGGAAAGCGTTGGGGATTGTGTGACATGATAAGTTTAAAAAAGAGGCTACGATTACTTTGGAATTGAAGGACTGAGTTCATGAGCGGTCCTCCTTCTTCTCAGGTTTGAGCGATGTCCTGCCAAATGTGACGCCCTACATTCCTCGAACTGGGAACGTAAGACCATGGATACCTTTGTCCTTGACGTATATTGATATGCATTTGTTAGCAATGATTTCTGTTGACTGCCAGTGATGTTCTGCTTCCAGAGAATCACAGTCCTGGTAGGGAAACCTTTCAGTGTCAAAGAGCTGGTTGATTCCCTCCGAGCTGAAAACAAGAGCCAGGTGAGGACAAGATAAAAGTAGACTGGGAACAGTTTCTGCTTTTCAAGAAAAAAATACTCAAGTGGCCGCAAATTCAAGTAAAAACGCAATGTATCTGCCATGGTAATGTTCGAATTAGGGATGCACCGATATGAAAATTGGGCCGATAATCGATATTTACCGAAATTATATATATATTTCATTTTAAATTGTCTTTAGCAGCTTATATTAGCCATTAGCTTGGCTAGAATTACTAGAACCGTAGTCTCCGTTTGTCTTCACTAGAGAACATAGATCCAAACCTTGACTCCCAACTCTTGATGTTGCTGTACATTGTCTCGCTCTCTCTCACCGACTTGCAGCCTGAATGAGCCATTTTTTAAATAGGCTTCCGATCATCAAAATAGTTGCTAGCCAGTGTTTTCTGTGATGTACGTTTTCCCTTATAACCCTCCTGAATATTTTCTTTAGATGGAAATGAGGAAGACGTTGACTGATTTCATCCAAGTGGAGTTCAGGAACCTGAAAGCTCAGGCTGAGGTTCTTCATAGACAGATAGAGACCAGATCCTGAGACTCACTTTACCAACTGACATCTCGCAGCCACCAGGACAGATGGACCCTCTAACCTGAAACAGATGGTAAAACGTTCATCATCGACGGGTTTTAGACTCTGGTTTGGATGCCTAAACGTTTTTCTCTGGACGAGCTTAATGACATGCTGGATTTTGAGTTAAATTATGAAGGAAAAAACGATCATGAATGAGCATTTTCTGTATTTTTGATGAATCAGAATCGCCAGGTCTTGTTTAAAAGCATGTTTTAAAATAAGCTAGCAAATGTGGTTGCTATGATTCAGTAGACTGAAATCTGATGAATTTGAATGTATGTTGGATCCAGTTATTGTCTCTCCAGTGGATGATCAGGAATAATTTGTGCTCCTTGTTTTCAGCTCTTTCCTCTGAGATCTATGAAACGACAACAAATCTTTACGAATCAGTTCAATCAAATCTGTGCCTTTTTAGACTTTTTTACAAACATTTCTTTAATGTTAAATTTGTTGGAAATACTTTTTCCTTTCTCATTTTTAATTTCTGCCCTGATTCAGCTACCTCGGTATTAAGAAGCGATAAGAACGTGTTTGACTCTGCAGGTGTTAAAACTTTGTCAGACTAACATAAGAACTTCATACAGTTTATGAAGGTGAGGATTCCAGATACATCTACAATCTTTACGCTGTGTAATGTATTGACGTTCATTCTGATGATGCAGTTGGAGAACTTTACGTAAAGCTGTTCTTTAAAAATACCCAGAAGTATTATACAGCTAAAGAGCTTGTGGATTTGCAAACATGTAGAAAGTGAGGTCAGTCTTGGAGGTGGAGGTGTCCTACTTCGTGCCAAAGCAACCGATGCACTTACTACTGTTGTTCTTTATATTTTTCTATGTCCATTAAGCTTTTCTCCTTGGTCCTTCTCCCACAGTGTTGGAAACCCATAGAAAATTAAAATACTGCAACACGAGCAGCTTGGCCAGGAATAAAGTGCAATGACCTCTGTGATAGGTCAACATATTGGATTTGTCACAGTGGTAAATGCACTGAATTTATTCAAAGCGCTCTAGATCACAGCCACATTCACCCCATCACACTTACACATTCATACATCAATACGCAGGTCGGTAGGCAAGTAGAGGTGAAGTACCTTGCCCTGGGACACATCAGCATGTGACAGCAGGAATCGTACCCACAACTTTTCAGATCGCAAGACTACCACTCTTCCCACTGAGCTACAATGAGAGAAAGAAGCCATTCCTCAGACATAGTTTTTAGTTTCACTGAAAGTTGGACTCTAGGGTCGCCATTTAAGTGCCTCTGACACTTTTTACACGTCCCAACTTATATTATATGACCTTTTGTAAGATTTTACCACAGCAAGTTCAGTTCGATGCGACACAAGTTAGTTTTTAAACCCTTTTAAATGTTACCTATTTTTTTCAACCAGTTTCATGTTGATAATTTAAAAAGGACATATCATGAAAAATCCACTTTTTAGCCCTTAAATGTTGTATACTTGGTGCCTGTAGGAGTTTCTTGGTGCCAGAAAAGTTGAATTTAGTCTCTCCGGGTGCTGCGTAGATACCGTTATATTCTGATTGGGTAATATTTTTCAATCCGTTCAGTTTTCTGTGTCATCTATTACGTGTTAGAACTGTTACGTCACAGTATTTGCTGAGGGACAGCTAAACAAGGTCATCTCTGGTTAACCAATTTCGCAAATCCACCTTTTTTATATACGCTGTGATTTTGTAGTCCAAGCTCAGGTATGCCAAAGCTGCAAGTGGATAAGTCTAAACGTGTTGGGTGTAATAACCCACACAATTCATTACACCGTCCCCAGGCATCAGAACCTCTTTGAAGTGTAATTTTCACTCTTTAATGTAGTTACTTGGTGTGGATGGAGAGGGTGTAAATACAGGAATTACACACCATTGCAAAGCATTCATTTGAAGGTGCAGTTCTGTAGGTTCGTCGTCTTCATTCTCCTCTCGCTCTGGGTCAGACTCTGGCTCAAACATGTCAGGCTGGATGGACCCGTCTTCCCTAGTTAACATCTTTTAATCGGTTTGGGAATAAAAAGTTTCTGCGGTGCTAGATAATTGCATTTGTTATCAAACTACAAAAATGGCCGAACAGGGTGGAGTGGAGCGCTCTTTGGCCTGTTGGGAGGTGGGGTGTGAAGTTTCTCAGTAGCATTTAAAGAAACGGCACCAAAACGAGTTGCTCTCAAACTCGCCTCTGAACAGGTAAAAGAGGAGCCTGTGGAGCTACAAGAACAAGGAGCATTGCAGTTCCACTTTATATAGACCACAACATAATGGTTTAAGTGGGAAAAGGAAGGATTTAAAATCATGATATGTCCCCTTTAATCTCCACATGTACACATCAAAACGTTGGCATTTTAAGCTACTTCCAAATCACGTCAGCCTGCAAACCCTATATTGTAATTCACTCCCCTTATATGTGTCAGCCCTGAATTTTACCATGAAGGCTAAAAATGAGAATTTCTTTAACCTGTTCCATCTCCACGTGAAGCACAACAGACACACAAAACATTGCAAGCATGTTTACCACAAGGTTGTGCCACACCTGGGTTCTGAATTATCTGTGCTCGATTTCCAGTTTTTACAGCGTGACTTTTTCACATCGCTTCTGTCTGAGGATGAGAGCAGTGCTTGAAACTGTTGCCTGTCATCTGAAGACAGATTCAGATGATAAGCAACTGTTACGTTTACTATTTAACTCCTTGTTACAGTACTGATCACTATCCCCGATATGGCTAGCTTTTTTTCACAGCCTGACAAACACCAGACACTGATTTGTGACCTTGATGGTGTTGAATGACCATTCTGTAAAGTTTTTTTGAGATAGTATTTTCTGTAGATCTATAAACTGTTTGAAATCACAGCGTCAATACATATTTTGCACAAATGGAGATTTGTTTAATCCCCCAGATTACTGGTTTTTCAAAGGGAAATGAAGCATTCATTTTTTTTTATTCCAAGTGTATCACCTTTTGACCACTGATACTCTTTCTTTCTGTATGTTCTCTTTCCTTCTGTTTGTTCTCAATAAACCATTTAAATTTTAAGCTATTATGTGTCTTTGTTTTGTACTCTTGATTCCATCTCTGCTAACTTTCTCTAAGGTTATGTGTTATGTAATAGATCTAGTGTTTTTGTAGTTGTTAAGACAAATAATTCGGTCATGAAGCCTCGTTAGCCCTTTTGCAGGCTTCCAACAGAACCATACCAACTCCGGGTTAACTAAGCCTGGCTTTTAGCTGATCTGTCACAGGTCGGCTACACAGAACAAACTGTCTCCGTTTCTTATGTGCCGCTCTTTTTGTTAAAATTAATCCTGTACTTTTACAAGAATGACCAGAAAATCTCACTCCTATCTTGTAATTTCATTATATGCTAAATTGTGTTGCCATAGCAGCCGCAGTAGTTTAGCGCACTCCTGCAGAGACGCTCCTCGGTGGTCACGTGATCTCCGCTACGTCATGTTCGGCACCTGCTGTCAGATAGGAGGAAAGATGGCGTCGTCAGGGACACCGAGCCTCCTCCAGCGGGTCTCCGGATCTATGGTCGTATTTCTGGGCCTTCTGAGTGTTCTCACCTCGGTACGGTGCGATGAGCAGGTCCCTGTCATCATGTGGACAAGTGAAGGGTGAGTTGGGCTGAGGGATCTGGGTTCTAATGGGGTTTGGACCGTCCGCTAACTGTTAGTAGCGTATTGATGTCAGAGGAGGTGAAATGTTCGCTTTCCTTTCATGTCGAAAATTTGTCAGAATTTAATTTAGATTATTTGTTCATTCAATGTTTTATTTATGCGTTCAGTCCCTTGTCAGTCAGATTTCAGTTAAATACTTAAACTTTAAGACCGATGAATCCGTATAAATGACAACTTACACTATTGAAATTAATAAAATATTTTTTAGGTTGCTACAGTAAACAAAGTATTACAGGAGTAGATTAAAATTCACCTTTCAGTGGTGGAACCGCCTCATAATCTTCTGTAACATATCGGGAATATTGGAGCACACAGATCTTTCATCATTGCTCTCAGCATCATCTCAAGATCATCTAGTCTCATGCTTCCTTCTCAGCTCACCCCACAGCTTTCCTAGAGGATTTTGTTCCCATAATTGAGATGGATTTGGAAGAAGGTTGGTTTTGTTGAACTGTATCCGGGTTTGTTACAGCTCAGGTTTAGTCTCATCTGACCAGATCACACAGTTCCAGTTCAGTTCTCCAGTATCGAGCAAAGTAGGACAGAAGGTTGTTGTCCTGCCGTGTCTCTTAAACCACCAGTTGGCACGTAGATGGCATCTAGAGGTTGTCATGGAGACTTGGTGGACCCAGGATGCCTCTCTTTGCTGCGGTTCTCCAACACCCTTGGAGATTTTCTTCCTCCCAGGGCATAGTGGCCAGATAAACTTGGCTCCTTGTTGGAAGTTTATGTTTATTTGAATTTTTAATTTCATTCTGACTGTAGATGTGGAGAAGTTTTTATGATTAGTTATTCTCTGGTGTGTGTGTGTGTGTGTGTGTGGTGCATGTTTGGTTAAAACCTGCTTGTTCTTAATGAACTAACTCAAACCAGGTAGAATTGTGCTAATGTAAGAGTAGTATTACTTCAAAATAATATTAGTCAAGTTTGTGGGCTTCCACTTCATCCGGGACCGGGTCGCAGGGGGCAGCAGACTCAGCAGAGACACCCAGACGTCCCTCTCCCCAGACACCTCCTCCAGCTCCTCCGGGGGAGCCCAAGGCGCTCCCAGGCCAGCCGAGAGACATAGTCCCTCCAGCGTGTCCTGGGCCGTCCCCTGGGCCTCCTCCCGGTGGGACGTGCCTGGAACATCTCCCGAGGAAGGCGTCCAGGAGGCATCCGCTATAGATGCCCGAGCCATCTCAACTGGCTCCTCTCGATGTGGAGGAGCAGCGGCTCTACTCCGAGCTCCTCCCGAATGGCCGAGCTCCTCACCCTATCTCTAAGGGAGTGCTCGGCCACCCTACGGAGGAAGCTCATTTCAGCCGCTTGTATCCGGGATCTCGGTCATGACCCAAAGTTCCACTTGAGGCAGGAACTCCCCTCCAACCTGAAGAGGACAAGCCACCCTTTTCGGGTCGAGAACCATAGCCTCGGACTTGGAGGAGCTGATCTTCATCCCAGCCGCTTCACACGTCATCTGCTAAAATGTGGACCAAACTCTTTCTCCGCTTGTACAGAGACCAGGTGGCCCCTAATAAAGGGCCCCCGACTCTGTACTCATGGAGCACCCCCCACAGGGCATCACGAGGGACACAGTCGAATGCTTTCTCCAGGTCCACAAAACACATGTGGACCGGTTGGGCAAACTCCCATGAACCCTCGAGCACCCTGCAGAGGGTGTAGAGCTGGTCCAGTGTTCCACGGCCAAGTATAAATAAAAAGTACAGTGCGGTAAAACTACTCCTAGAAGTATTTTTTTCTCAAGTATTTCCTTCTAACTATTTAATAATACTATTTTTAAATTCTTTTATAACTTATTCCTGTGCTGGAGGATTTTAATCCAGCTTCCTGACGTCTCCCTCTCCTTTGAAGGATCTCCCTTCCACGTCAGCCTCCACCCACTGCAGGTCACATCGTTGGGCACCAGCAGCTCGCCTCCTACTTGGAAAAGGCTTTGAACATCGGTCCCCGAAATGTCGTGTTGTTCCTTCAGGATAAGGTATCCAGCAGACACTTGGAGGAGTTTGCTTCTGTGAAAAGTTGATTTAACCACACAGATCAACAACACTTAAATCAACCCCAAAAAGCAAATGATAAAACCTGTAAAACAAAAATGGATCCTTTCTCCATTAGAGTTACAAGAGGATCGTTTGTTTAATTTGACCAGAAAGTAACGGTCTTGTTTTTGTTACCTTCACATTTGTCCTGATGGTGCTTTCCTGGGGTCCTGGTCCAAAGCTTCAATCAAAGCTTTTTCTAAGTGGCTTCTAGTTTTTCCAGATCTTTATTTTCTGGTTTCTGCATTTGTTTTTTCTCTAGATGAGCATTGAGGACTTTACCATGTATGGAGGAGCCTTTGGAAACAAGCAAGATGGTGTTTTTCCTAACCTTGAGGTAAGATGTTCCATGTGTGGTGATATTTAAACCATGGTCTGGTCGTACCTCAGCTTTCTGTCGTGGTTCAGTACGTTTACATCTAGGAAACAAACAAAAATGAGTTCAGGTTGGCGTTGCTGTTATTGTCTAATGCATAAAATGCATTTTCTCCAATCATTTCTCTGATCTGTCACAGGAAGCTCTTCAGTCCTCCTCTTCTTCTCTGGTTTTACCTGCTGTATCCTGGCCTGCCTCCAACGCTGTGATTGGTCAACTACAGGACCAGTTAGAAACATCCCCTCTGTATATGGACCCTGAGACCCTGAGCCAGCTGAGACTGAACGCCTCGTCTCCGGCTCTGTTAGTGTTCAGATTGCCTTACGGAACCGGGTGAGTCCGCTGAGGACACGGCACCGAGGGAGGTTGTTCCTTATTTTCTTCTGCTGTTTAAAACAATGGACCCATATGTGAAAAATACAGACATGTTGGTTAGATGAGTGCGTTATTTACTCACTTGTTGGGCTACGTTTTTAGCAGGATCTCATTGTTTTTCTCCCCTGTCTTGCAGGTCGGATCTGTTGTCTGCAAAAGAAATTCTCAGTGGGAACGGTGAGGCTTTCTGACCACTTCTCTGTTGTTTCAGTGAATTCTCAGTTTGTTTCTCCACTTATTTCTGTTGAGTTTTTGAATCCGTCTCCAGCTCATCATCAGTTTTGTTTGTTTTTCCAGATGAGGTCATCGGTCAGGTGATGAGCATCATGAAGTCCCAGTCGGTCCCATACACAGCCATCTACACAGGCCTGCAGCCCTCCAGGGTGAGTCACCCCTGAAGATATTTAATGATGGTCTTCAGGATGTTAGGTCCAACTGTCCGTCCTGTTTTCTCGGTGTCCACAGAAGGAAGCAGCATCCCTGTCTGTGGAAGCTGGGCTGGGTGGAGGACGCTCCCTGTTGCAGGCTAGAGGTACACACAGGGACAGATGGAGAGACCGGGAACGCCAGCAGCGGGTCAAGGAAAAGCCTGGAGTCTACCCTCCTGTGGAGTTTAAGGTGTTTTACTGTCTGTTTGTGGGTTAAAGGGATAGTTCAGAATTTTTAATGTAGAGCTCTGCTAATAGGTTATGATCCGTACAATGCTTTGCGTTAGTATTCATATCCCTTGAACTTTTTCACGTCGTGTTACAGCAATAAATCTTTAATGTGACAGAAAAAACAGACTTAATTCCAGGATTGCCCTGTTCCCAGATCCATCTATGTTCTTTAACCAGCTTCCCTGTCCTGGATACAGAAAATCATCCCACAGCACAATGCAGCCACTGCCATGTTACATTATATGGAAAAATCTTCCCACCAGCAAATCAAGCTGTTATTGTTTTCACTGGAATTAAACAGTGATTAGCTTCCAGCTGACTAGTCATAGCAGACTTTATTTTGTTCCTGTCTCCAGGTGGTACAGTGGTACAGTGTCAGTCTGTGATTGTCTTCAGCTCTCCACTCCTCACTGTTTCCTGTGATTTTCCTCTGCTTCCTGCAGGAGGATGACAGAACCTGCATGCTGCTGTGGGCTAAAGGCCTGACGGTGAGCATTCTTCGGAACAACCGCTGGGAAGAGCATGACCTGACCCCGTCCACCTTTGGTGAAGGAGTTAGCCCCAAACTACATGGCTCCAACTGTGACAAAAGCAAAGGAAGGTAGTTAAGACCGAATAAAATGATTGCTTTACCAATTTAACCTGCCTGGATAGGGGGACATTTTAATAACAAACTGGAACCTGGAGTTTCCCAGGCAACATTTTGATACACCACATAATATTATTATTGGGACTAGAATAAAGACTTTTATCAGCAAATACACCAAATTAAGGTGAAGAGTCTTTATTTGAGGTGATGATCCTGTAATTCTTTGACCTGCTGCATATCAGCTTGTTGTCTTCTTGGTGCTTGGAGTTGATCCCAGTTGGCAGCTTTTTCAGAACTAACCACGGGTCCTTAGGCCGGTTAAGATTCAGGGATGCTTCCTGACTGCAGGTCCAAACTTTCAGTGTTCAGATCTTTGAGATACTCCATCTTGTAGCCTTTAGACAGTGTGCTCCATCAGGCTGGAAAATACACAAATGGTCACCAGACTGTTCCTGGATTGTTGGAAGAAGTCACATCATCTGTTGATTGGGAATGGGAGCAAACCCACTATGGATGAGAAGCAGCCCCATGCATGGACTGGATCAGGATTCCCTGTTGGCTCCACTCAATGTAGCTCTCAGCTTGTCTTCTCTGGACAAATGGTTTTCCAGATGGCCCAAACAATCATAAGGAACATTGATCAGAGCAAAGGACTTTGCACCAGTCTTCTGCTGTCCATGCTTATACGTTCTTCAGAAATTCAGTCTGTCCTTGAAGTTTTTCTTGAACAGAAGTCTCTTCACTTCACTTCTCTGTGCGTGCTGTCTGTTTTTAAGCAAGCTCTGCAGTGGAGGCAGCATTAATCAGTATCTGGTCTTTCAGCCTCAGTGTTCAGTGTCCTGCTGTTGAGGCCATTGTGATACAGGGTGATAAGAGCTGCCCACTTTTCTTTGGAGGAAACTGTTGCTGACAGATGATTTCAGCACCTTTTGTTCCTCAAAGTTTCATCACCATTAACCGTCTGTTTGTCAACTGGTTGGACTGAAGCTTTCACAGATTACCTGTGCTGATGATCCGACTGCTGACAAGAAGTTAACGGATCATTTTGGGGAAAAATGGTTCAAAATCTAATCTTAGGCTCTTTGCTGTCATCTGCATCTGATCACGCTGCACAGCATCTCCAGTGTGAAGTTAGCAACTGTTCCAGCATTCATTTATCTCTCTGAAACGTTTTGTCCAGAACTCTGAATGGGTTTTATTTGTTGCTTTCACTAAATTTAATCTTTAATGACGCCTTTTATCTCCTCACTTCGTTCTTATGATTTCTTTGCAGGTTGGTTCTGAACTATGAAAACGTCCTCGGTCACCGTAGCTTCAAACTGATGTAAGTGTGTGTTTTACAGACCTGTGAATGCTGGCATAGAATCGGTAATCCTGATCAGTGTTTGTTGGTTTGATTCCAGCTTTGTAATGAGCGAGCGCCACTACAAGGTGTCTGCGCGGCGCTGGTTCACTCTGGACGCTGTGGAGCTGGAATATGACGGGACCAAAGCCAGGTTCAACGGAAGCAGGAACATCTACGCCCCTGCTGAGTACTCGTACCGCTGCAAGTCCGTCACCAGCTTCCGTTGGCCGCTGCTCATCCCACGTTCTTCCAAAGACCCGGCCAATCAGTGGAGGGTCTCCTTTGATGATTTTCAGGTACGTTTGTGATGTTCTGTCAGCAGCTGAAGTTGGATGCGTTTCCTTGTGAAGGTTGTTTTGGTGGAGGTGTTTGAATTAAACTTCAGAAGATTATTCTGTCAGAACTAACAGCAACAGGCTTGATTTTACTTCTGAAACAGATTTATCCCATTTTGAGATTATTCTAAAATACATTTTTCAGTTAAGTCTTTTTTTGTGTGAAAATACCGAACCAAAACATTTCAAATGAAAAATGACGACTAGAAAGACACGTTCATTTATTTAATCCCACAATGTCTTTAATATTTATTTCCTGGTTAGCCTAACCTATCAGATGCATTTTTTCTAGATATCATATTTAATCCCAGGAACATCAAGGAGTATATATTTACATGCATATAAACGAACATGGGACCATCACATCATGATAGAAGGTATACATACAGTATGTATTAAGGATGCCCCAATATCAGCACAACTATAACTTAGCCCTAAACACCTTCTTTTAAAGCCCCCCTTCCGCTCTGTACCCTCTAAAGATCACCTGTTTGTGATTCCTTTTAAAGGGGTTTTTAATGGTCTGCTGATACCAGGATGCTGGAACTTCACCTCCCTTCTCAAACATTCATCTCTATAAAAAAACACTTTTTCATGTTGTCAGAAAGGGAGTTTTCTTTTTCTTTCTTTGACCTTGCTTGTGAAAAATAACTAGTGATGGTGATGATTATTTATAAGTATTGCCCAAAACTTCAAAAATATGTAGAATAGATAATATGTAAATAGATATGAGACCAGAGAATACTATATCCATCCACCCATCCATGCATCCATCCTTCCATCCCTTCCTCTGGTTGTTCCAGATTCCACCTTTAAATCCTCCGCAGAACATTTTCCTTAAATTCTGTGAATTCTTTTGTATTTATATATTTTTTTAAATGGTACAAAGGAGAATTTTGTAAGTTTGAGTCTGGAAATGAAAAATGTTTTGGAGACGTCTTCATTGTATAATGTGTTACAGAATGATTTGGATGTTTTAATGAACTATTTGCTGCTTTTTTTAGTCCCTGAAGGAAAAATTAAAGTTTTTTTTTTTCATGTTGAACAGATCCAGGGCTTTAACTTGAAAGGCAGTGAATTCTCATACGCCAGCGACTGTGCTGGATTCTTCTCTCCTGGGATCTGGATGGGTCTGCTGACCAGCCTGCTCATGGTGCTGGTGCTGACGTACGGCCTGCACATGATCATGCAGCTCCTCACCATGGACCGCTTCGACGATCCCAAAGGTCCCGGCATCTCCGTGCCCCAGACGGAGTAACACATCCACTGGGTGTCCCCTGCCTCCATCCCTCCTCCTGTCACTGCACTGAACCGAACCCCCCCTTCCATCCTTCCTATCCATCACATTCCAAGCGTAACATGCAGATCAGTCCGTGGCGTCATCATCCATCCATCCATCACTGAACAAATGTATGAGTGTAACCCTTAAATGTGTATCCTGACACTAAAGAGTCTGATGTTTAGGTGGTTAAACAATCACACAATGTGGGTCCTTTAAGACCTCCATGTGTTTCTATGTGACCCATAGAGAGATAATGACTCCTTATTTATTAAATGGTTATGAGATGGTATTTATTGTTGATATTGCTGTGCTTATTGTAAAGTTTGAGTTTACATTTGGTGTAATGTAGATATGCAAGATTATTAATGGAAGTATTACCCTTCGGATTATAACTTATTTTCATAACATTCCATTGTTGTGCTGTAATGTTGCTGTGAAATAAAACATCTTAAAGGTGTCACTTCTGGTTATTTCAGTTGGCCAACTTTAACTCATCCAGAATACAGCAGGCAGACACTGGTTCCTTCGTGTTCAGTTCGTTTTCAAATAACCTTCATAATTTAACATAATATCTTATGATTTATATTGGACATATAGTCTGTATCCTGACCAGGCCTCTTACAGCACACCGCAAATAAGGTGAATTCAGGTTGCAACAAAATGTAAATGCAAATCCAGTTTATTAAGTCCCGATCATGAAAACTTAATTACCGATGATTAAAATAAAAGCAAAATACAGCCATAACATGCAAAAAAAAAAAAAGCTGAGGAAACAGTAAACAGACAAAGATATTGAAGAGAAATAAAGTCATTGCTTTAACTGCTCTGTAGACATTTTTGATTATGATGCATTTCACCCAGGGTGCAGGACCTGTTTCATCCAGTCACAGCATCTGCAGAAAGAAAAGCACAGGGAAAGGATTAACAACAAAACTTTAGCAGTGTAACTTTCAGACAGCAGAAGGTAAAACATCACCAGCTCTCTCATTTAAAGCTCTAAAAGAAGCAAAAAGAGCTCCTTAGAGTGACGGTTAGTTTTCCCACTCCTGTTGCAACTTTAACAATTACTGCTGTTGGAGCCACTTTATGCTGTTGGTGTTATTGCAACCTGTCAGCACAAGATGGAGTAGAAACGCCACCTGTCACTGTCTCCACACACTTTTAATCCTGGTTCAATGGTGCTCAGGTGTGTTGTGATGGGTCAGAGGCAAACAGCTTTTTGACTGTGTACAAAGAAAACGCACGTGTATCATCTAGTAAAGAGGTACTGAAACATTTTGGCAGCATCTAAAGTAAATATGCAAATATGCAAACGTGAAATAGAGCAAAGTGCTTTATTGACTGTTGGAATAAGAGAAAATAAATAACGCATCGTTTTATTACAAGGATGCGTCAGAACAGCTGTCAACTTCAAACTGTCATCTTCGATTTGTAAAGTTTGGGCCCCACAGCTGTTAATAAATCAACATGCAGAGAGGGTTGTTTAGATTAAATATTTCTGTAGGAAACGCATTTGTTAGGGATGTTAATGCATTTGTTAACCCTCCACAGCATTTCAAATACAAACTCATACAAAACAAAAACACATCGAAACACTAAGCTTGATTTGTAATAATGATCCATGACATGTATCGATACATTGTTTTGTATTCATGCAAAACAGGCTGCAGAGAATTCCCATAGGCTGAAATTAGATTTATAGGACTTCTTTTTTAGTTTTACAGAATCCTAACCTAGGATTTATGTTATTATATGTTATGTTATATTATATATATATATATATATATATATATATATATATATATATGTATATATATAAGCCACTAGGGGGCGGCAAAGCTAAATGTTTAGCCTCTTGGAAGTAAAATTGCCCATATTTTTCTGTTATAAGCTAAAAAATAAATATGGCATGAAAATATTATGAGTGCCAATATAACATTTAAGCATTTTAATTAAAATTAACATATGTAATTATAAGTATTTAGATATGTTGTTTTTCTCCTTTCTTCCTTCTATTATGTAAAGATTTATTTAGACATCAGTTCGCCGAGATGTTCATTGATGTTCATCTATGTTTTTGTTCAACTATTTTATTTAATTTTATATTGTTATATCGCCAAAAGAAGAGCAAAGTATTTGTTGCTGGATTTGCTAAGATGAAAACAAAATTGGTAATATTATTGCTTGTGATGCATAAAACATAATAAACATTTAGTTAAAAAAACAATTCTAAACATATTTTGTGGCACATTTTTATGCTATATAATCCAATTAAAAAACAAACAAATCTGTTAGGACACAACAAGGTTGCAGTTTTTTGTGTTTTCATATTCCTCCTCTAAGTAATTTGTTATCGTGCAGAAATTGTATGTTGGGAAAGTTTTGAAGTGATTTATCATGGTGACATTGTTTTACATTACAAACACCTGCCATTTTAACAAGGACAGTGACTGTGAGCTCTGGCCACGGAAAAAAGAAAAGGTTCAGACCGTAATACCTGTTAGATACAAGCTGACCAGTGAATGTTTGTTGAGGACCTTAATATAAAATAGTGTATTTTTTACCAAGCGACAGTCTATTGAGTTATGTTTATCATGTGCAATGACCAAATAAACAGATCCAAAAGTAGTTCGTGTCACTTGTAAAGTTACTAACTCCAGTATTTTCATTTATTTATTTATTTTTGCGTAGTGCATTTTGCACAGGGCCCCCTTAAAGCTAGAAACGGCCCTGTCTTCAATGCTGATAGTTTATTCTCCACAGTCTGTAAAATAAAACAAAGGCATATTTTTCACCCAGTTGGCCTCTTGGAGCTATTGGTCTTATGATTTTCTGTCAGATGCCCCCAGACTGTAGAGTGTGCAAACCACCAGGTCCCCAGGAAAAAGAGGGAATTGCCATAGCAACCAGAGACTGAATTTTCTGAAGTACGATTCAGTGAGAATGCTATACAGCAACCAATTTCAACAATTCACGTATCAAGAAGTTCAGCTTGTTTTGGAGAAGTATGCTATACCTTTTGGTAATTTCACCTGTTATACTTTTTAAAATATTGACCTTTTCTGACGATTTTTGCTCCACTGAAATGAATAGATAATTTTACAAATTGCACAAAATTCCGCAAAAAGTTTCCGCTCTTTCACAGCTTACTACTTCCACATACTTTCAAGTATTCAAGTTTAATGCAACTTTTTGAAGATTACATTTTTATAATGTAATCCAATGACAAAATTATCCAACTGCTAGAGTGCAGCTTTTTCAATATGGTCCAGGTGTTCAAACAAAGTCTTCTTACTCGCTCAATTTTCTCTCTACCTACACAAATTATGTATCAAAACGTATGATTCTCTTTCTGGTTTAGGAAAACGTAACTCTCATTAATGTGGGACTTACAGATTACTGACCAATCACCCCAAAGCAACTCAAAGTCAATGCGCTTTGAATTGGCTATAGGAATTTGACAAAAAATCAAAGCAGGAAATCCTTAAACAGACATGTTTTCGATTGTCGCTTCTCTTAAACCAATACATGAGCTTTGCACCAATTTATCTTCTGACCTTTCTGGCGCTCACAATTCAAGAGTTCTTTTGATACCTTTTACCATTTTGTCATAAAGTAGATTTGTTTCAGAGTACCAACTTCGTTCTTCAGCCAGACAGCTTCAAATTAAAAACTTTCAAAATAATCAACTTTATTACATTATCATATTAAATATACAGAGTATTGTAAAAACATGAAAATCTCCATGATTGTTCAGCAAGGCGTGCTGATGGTGCATGAATCACATCCATAGCCCTCATTTCCGAGTTAGAAAAAGTTGTTAGAGAGCAAGTTAGTTTCGACTTTTCCTCCATGTTTTCCTTTCATTTTATCTAGTGTTGTGCCTTTTAATAATACATTGTCAACAAAAGAAGACTGACATTATCGTTGATGATTATAGCTCTTATGGTTTCCAAGTTATGCGGGGTAGTTTGGGAGCATGCTCCACATGTTAAAAAGGCAGTAGAGGGGAGACATATTGAGGTGCTGCGCTGCACCTGTGTGTCAGTAAGACTGTAGCTCAGCTCTGATTGGCTGATCCATTCCTCACTGCTTCCTAAATATATATATATATATATATATATATATATTAATATATATATTATATATATATATTATATATATATATAAAATATATATTATATAATCTACCTGCCACTCTTTGTCTGTCTGTGATTCTCTCTTTTTTTCTGCTTCTTCTCTCCCTGTCCCTCTCACTAGGACACTCAGAGACACACACATTAATGTTTTACAATGTTTATGAGGATGTCTATTGACTTCGATTCATTTTTATTAATTTCTATGGCCTAGCCCTAACCCTAACCCCTAACCCTGTTACCATCTTTACATTTAACAAGACTGCGGCCATTTTGTGTCAGGTAGTTAAACAGCTTCCCTGCTGTTCCAACACCTGAACAAGAGTGATTAATTTTAAAGGGCAATATCATAGACTTTGCTGTTGTAAGTATTATAGATCGAGTAAGATGATGTAAGTTTACATCCTAGTGATAGCCCACATGCGAAGTTTAGCATTTTAGCTCATTTTAACTTAAAAGCTAAAGTTTAGATACTAAATGGACTAAGTTAATGTTAGCCAACATGCTACAATTAGCATTAGCATTTTTCGGCTAATTTTAGCTTACACACTGCTTTTTGCATACTGGATGTCTTCATGCTAGTAATAGCCCGTAGGCTAATGTTAGCATTTTAGCTAATACTCACTTATAAAGCTAGAGTAACATACTGAATGGAGTGAGGTAATGTTAGCCAACATGTTAGTATTAGCCAATATGTTACTGACAGCATTTTAGCTAGCATTAGCTTTTTAGATAATTTTAGTTTATAAACTATTGTGGTGAGTGTTAGTCAGCATGCTACTAATTTCCTACACGCTAACATTAGTATTTTAGGTAACATTAATGTTTTAACTAATTTTAGCTCATACACAGTTTTCTGCATAGTAAATGTAGAGAGTCAATGTTAGCCTACATGCTAATGTTGGTATTTTAGCTTCTTGCTCTCCTCTTCCTCTCTTCTCTGCCTCTTTCTCTCCCCTGTTTCTCCCTTTATCTCATTTCTGCTTCTTTCTTATCATCTTTCTCTCTTCTTTCTTTCTGCTTCTTGCTCTCTTCTCTTTCGGCCTCTTTCACTTTACTTTCATGTGTTCTTCAGCTAATTGTTGCAAATTTTTTACTTTTACCACTTTATTGAGCATCTTCTGCTGCATTCATTCAGCAGGATAGCAGGAACAGCAATTTTTCTAGTTTTTATTTAGAGTTGCAGTAACTTTTTAATAAAAAAATAACTACAACACATGGAGGAGTTTTATATCGTTAAAGAAAAAACAAAATTATTGCAATTAATTTACCAACTGAATATTCTGGGTTTGGTAAACAGGTTAAAACTGTTAATATTAATGGTATGTTGTTCAGATAAAGGTAGAAAATTGTTGTTCAGCTGAAAGAACATCTAAATGTGCTCCGGTTTTTAATGCTGCACCAAGTTTTCAATGTTCTTATTTTTCTACATAGATTATAGTGAAGTTAGAACCTAAAGAGTTGGTTAACAACTCACCATAACATAAATAGTCCACCTCCAGGTACTTGTAGGTTCCAACGCAGGGATCTCCGAACACAGAGTTTGCCGCCATGATAGAACAGCTTTGCTTCTCGTTACAGCTGTGGATGGACATTAAAATGAGAAGAACTGCAGACAGAGCTGGAACTGGCCTCATTGGAGATCATATGAGCAGAAAAGAATGAGCATCTGTACCTCTGAGCAACTTTGTCTGAGGTACTTGAGCATTGGACGTTCAGTATCTGCTGGATAGGTCTCCCAGAGGTACACGTCTTCTGGTCACTACGTCCATATATAGCTCTGGTCACAAATATAACTTTACCTTTGTCTGACAGAGAAGAGAGGAGACGTTGGAGAGGCAGAGAGTTAATCATCCTGGAAATCTTAATCTGTTCATGGTGTAATGCTTCACAACCAACCAATGAAACCAGTGATCTTACCACACTGGAGTTGAGCCACTGATCCCTCACATGCCACAGTAGGACCGTTCTGGGAGCTCCTTTCAGGTACTGTCATATCAGAGATTCAGATCACATGAATGACTCCGTCAGAACACTGAACAGTTCATATAAGGTTAGAGATGAAAATGCCAGAGAAAGCCCCACCCTCCATAGTACCATTAGTGTTAAAAACACAGAATGAAAGTAGAGCAGGTTCAGCAGCACTTTCAGCTCTCACAACTCGTTTGATTTTCATGTTTGAGTTGGTTTATTGGTTGAAGGTGGCTCCTCTTAATCCAGCTGCTGATAAAACATTGTTACTGATGAGGAACATGGCCGACATGTTGTTCTTTAGTAAAGCAAAGACAACACATTATGGTCTGTTCACAATCACCGTGTCCTCTGGTCACACGTTTTTTGATGTTTTTTTCTTGTAAAAGTTCTAGTAAAGATATCTTTAATATTCTTTGAAGAAAGTAGTAAAAATCACTTGTATTTTAAGCTTTCTTTTTGACTTGGAAGAAATAAATGATGAACATCTGCTCTTACTGTTTTTTGACATCGGTTTGCCATACTCCTAGTGACGGTGTTATTTATGGTAGGGACCCTTTTATTCTGCAGGAAACCTGTTACAGATAGAAACAAGTACATTTTCTGCCATCAGCAGTGCTAACGGAGGTGATCCTGCAGGGAGCATCTTGTAGCTCCTTTTTCAGAGCATTTTGCTGTCAGTGTCAACTTTCTACTTTAGGCAACTGTTACTGAAGATCTAATAATAATAATAATAACTTTATTTGAAAAGCAACTTTCAGACAAAGTGCTGAACATTTATAGAAACATAAAAACATTAAAGCAGATGAGTGCTGTTTAAGCAGTAAAACATTGAGCATAAGATTATGAAGCATAAGTTAAGGTGAACAAGTTGGTCTTCAGCTTATCTTTAAAAACCTCCACAGAACATGCCTGCCTGTTAGCTTGATGGATATTGTTCCACAAAAATGAGGCACAGAAGGAGAAAGCGCGCTCCCCGACAGCTTTTCCTCTAGCAGCAGGAAAAATTAAAAGGCCAGAGCTCTGAGATCAGAGAGCACGGGATGGGATGTACAAATGAAAAGGTCTGAGAGCTAGGAAGGAGCCAAACCATTTAGAGCCTTGCAGGTAAGCAGCAATACCTTAAAATCTGCTCCAACATGACAACGCAACCAATGAAGAGATGACAATACTGGAGCCCTGTGCTCATATTTGCCAGTTTTGGTTAAACTGCGAGCAGCAGCGTTCTGAACCATCTGCAGACTTCAAAAATATTTCCTCAGTAACCCAGAAAGGAGAACATTGCAGTAATCAATATATGAAAACACAAACGCGTGGATTAGAAACTCTGCATTTCCAAAAGATAAAACCTGTCTGATTTGAGAGATGTTCTTAAGGTGATGAAAGGCAGTCCTAGTTACGTCTTTGACCTGAGACTCAAAGGAGAGCACTGGGTCAAAGCCATCAGATGCTCAATTCAGAAAAGAAAAAGAAGAGGAGAAAGGAGCAAAGGATGAAGGTATGTAACTACGTTCCTCAGTATGATTACGGTGTCCGTGTCATGAATGAAGGACTGATGTTGGTATAATGTTTATGTTAGTTAGCTTTCTTGCTCTTATGCTTGCTATGCTTACAAAAGAATAATTTGGTCTTAACAAACATGAGATCTAATTTCACCATAGAACATGCTTTGCAACAAAACTTTTTACAAGTTCAGCTATGATTTGTTTATTTCATTTGGGTTAATGCTGGGCCCTGCAATTAGCCAAGGGGATTTTCATATCTCTAGCATTAATTTCAACATTTGCCATTTGCTAAAACTCCATTTCGTGACAAAGCTAGTTTAACCAGTTGTCGCTAAAAGTGTGCCAAGAATAGAATTTTCAAGGCAGAAAGTAACCAAAAAATTAATTAAATGAATAAAATTGTCTCTCTCTGAGTTAATATAGTGTGGAATGATAAACATTCAGCATGTAAGGGCATCTTTGAGATGTTCTCAAAGATGCCCTTACATGCTGAATGTTTGTCTCAATGAGACGTGCAATTGATTGATGTTTTATTTTGTATAAGAATTGCAATGCAAAGAACTTGGCGCCACACGGTACTTGAAGGGCTCTCTGATTTGGACAATAGACAGCTTGTGCAGGAAATCAAGTACTTCCATAACCTGCCATCCAAAAACATGAGGCTCCTTGAGCTTCTCACTTTTATGCATGATAAGGATCTATCTGAGATCTACCCCAACTTTTGGACTGCTTTTGGGATTGCAATCACTCTGCCAGTCACTGTGGCTCAACCAGAGAGGAGCTTTTCAAAACTGAAGTTGATAAGGTCGTACCTAAGGTCAACCATGTCTCAGGAATGGCTCACTGGCCTTGCTGTTATCAGTATCAACCACTCAATTGGGGAGCAGATCTCAAATGATGACATTATTGTTGATTTTGCATCAATTAAGGCAAGAAATGTCAGGATATCATTTTTTAAATTTGTGTTTTCTGTTCTCAGTGCAAAACTGTAATTAGATTTTCTTTAGTGCGTTTAGGTTATATATTTGCTACTTTTTTGTATAATGTATATTTAAGTTCTGATAAGTTATTCTGTTTTGAATATGTTCAATTGAAACATATATTTCTCTTTCATTTATATTATCATATATCGTTATTATTAAAAAATTTCTTGTTCTTTCAAATTTTGTAGATTTTTTTTATAGTGATGGTGGCGGGGGGGGTGCTTGGAGGGGGTCTCGCCCGGGGAGTAATTCAATGAAGAACCGCCTCTGGGTTGGAGAGTGAAGAGTTTTTAGTCCACTTTGAAGATTGTAAAGGTTGTCCACCTCTACTTACGTTTACATGTGTAGTCCACCTCCAGGTACTTGTAGGTTCCAACGCAGGGATCTCCGAACACAGAGTTTGCCGCCATGATAGAACAGCTTTGCTTCTCGTTACAGCTGTGGATGGACATTAAAATGAGAAGAACTGCAGACAGAGCTGGAACTGGCCTCATTGGAGATCATATGAGCAGAAAAGAATGAGCATCTGTACCTCTGAGCAACTTTGTCTGAGGTACTTGAGCATTGGACGTTCAGTATCTGCTGGATAGGTCTCCCAGAGGTACACGTCTTCTGGTCACTACGTCCATATATAGCTCTGGTCACAAATATAACTTTACCTTTGTCTGACAGAGAAGAGAGGAGACATTGGAGAGGCAGAGAGTTAATCATCCTGGAAATCTTAATCTGTTCATGGTGTAATGCTTCACAACCAACCAATGAAACCAGTGATCTTACCACACTGGAGTTGAGCCACTGATCCCTCACATGCCACAGTAGGACCGTTCTGGGAGCTCCTTTCAGGTACTGTCATATCAGAGATTCAGATCACATGAATGACTCCGTCAGAACACTGAACAGTTCATATAAGGTTAGAGATGAAAATGCCAGAGAAAGCCCCACCCTCCATAGTACCATTAGTGTTAAAAACACAGAGTGAAAGTAGAGCAGGTTCAGCAGCACTTTCAGCTCTCACAACTCGTTTGATTTTCATGTTTGAGTTGGTTTATTGGTTGAAGGTGGCTCCTCTTAATCCAGCTGCTGATAAAACATTGTTACTGATGAGGAACATGGCCGACATGTGTTCTTTAGTAAAGCAAAGACAACACATTATGGTCTGTTCACATCACCGTGTCCTCTGGTCACACGTTTTTTGATGTTTTTTCTTGTAAAAGTTCTAGTAAAGATATCTTTAATATTCTTTGAAGAAAGTAGTAAAAATCACTTGTATTTTAAGCTTTCTTTTTGACTTGGAAGAAATAAATGATGAACATCTGCTCTTACTGTTTTTTGACATCGGTTTGCCATACTCCTAGTGACGGTGTTATTTATGGTAGGGACCCTTTTATTCTGCAGGAAACCTGTTACAGATAGAAACAAGTACATTTTCTGCCATCAGCAGTGCTAACGGAGGTGATCCTGCAGGGAGCATCTTGTAGCTCCTTTTTCAGAGCATTTTGCTGTCAGTGTCAACTTTCTACTTTAGGCAACTGTTACTGAAGATCTAATAATAATAATAATAACTTTATTTGAAAAGCACTTTCAGACAAAGTGCTGAACATTTATAGAAACATAAAAACATTAAAGCAGATGAGTGCTGTTTAAGCAGTAAAACATTGAGCATAAGATTATGAAGCATAAGTTAAGGTGAACAAGTTGGTCTTCAGCTTATCTTTAAAAACCTCCACAGAACATGCCTGCCTGATAGCTTGATGGATATTGTTCCACAAAAATGAGGCACAGAAGGAGAAAGCGCGCTCCCCGACAGCTTTTCCTCTAGCAGCAGGAAAAATTAAAAGGCCAGAGCTCTGAGATCAGAGAGCACGGGATGGGATGTACAAATGAAAAGGTCTGAGAGCTAGGAAGGAGCCAAACCATTTAGAGCCTTGCAGGTAAGCAGCAATACCTTAAAATCTGCTCCAACATGACAACGCAACCAATGAAGAGATGACAATACTGGAGCCCTGTGCTCATATTTGCCAGTTTTGGTTAAACTGCGAGCAGCAGCGTTCTGAACCATCTGCAGACTTCAAAAATATTTCCTCAGTAACCCAGAAAGGAGAACATTGCAGTAATCAATATATGAAAACACAAACGCGTGGATTAGAAACTCTGCATTTCCAAAAGATAAAACCTGTCTGATTTGAGAGATGTTCTTAAGGTGATGAAAGGCAGTCCTAGTTACGTCTTTGACCTGAGACTCAAAGGAGAGCACTGGGTCAAAGCCATCAGATGCTCAATTCAGAAAAAGAAAAGAAGAGGAGAAAGGAGCAAAGGATGAAGGTATGTAACTACGTTCCCTCAGTATGATTACGGTGTCCGTGTCATGAATGAAGGACTGATGTTGGTATAATGTTTATGTTAGTTAGCTTTCTTGCTCTTATGCTTGCTATGCTTACAAAAGAATAATTTGGTCTTAACAAACATGAGATCTAATTTCACCATAGAACATGCTTTGCAACAAAACTGTTACAAGTTCAGCTATGATTTGTTTATTTCATTTGGGTTAATGCTGGGCCCTGCAATTAGCCAAGGGGATTTTCATATCTCTAGCATTAATTTCAACATTTGCCATTTGCTACAACTCCATTTCGTGACAAAGCTAGTTTAACCAGTTGTCGCTAAAAGTGTGCCAAGAATAGAATTCAAGGCAGAAAGTAACCAAAAAATTAATTAAATGAATAAAATTGTCTCTCTCTGAGTTAATATAGTGTGGAATGATAAACATTCAGCATGTAAGGGCATCTTTGAGATGTTCTCAAAGATGCCCTTACATGCTGAATGTTTGTCTCAATGAGACGTGCAATTGATTGATGTTTTATTTTGTATAAGAATTGCAATGCAAAGAACTTGGCGCCACACGGTACTTGAAGGGCTCTCTGATTTGGACAATAGACAGCTTGTGCAGGAAATCAAGTACTTCCATAACCTGCCATCCAAAAACATGAGGCTCCTTGAGCTTCTCACTTTTATGCATGATAAGGATCTATCTGAGATCTACCCCAACTTTTGGACTGCTTTTGGGATTGCAATCACTCTGCCAGTCACTGTGGCTCAACCAGAGAGGAGCTTTTCAAAACTGAAGTTGATAAGGTCGTACCTAAGGTCAACCATGTCTCAGGAATGGCTCACTGGCCTTGCTGTTATCAGTATCAACCACTCAATTGGGGAGCAGATCTCAAATGATGACATTATTGTTGATTTTGCATCAATTAAGGCAAGAAATGTCAGGATATCATTTTTTAAATTTGTGTTTTCTGTTCTCAGTGCAAAACTGTAATTAGATTTTCTTTAGTGCGTTTAGGTTATATATTTGCTACTTTTTTGTATAATGTATATTTAAGTTCTGATAAGTTATTCTGTTTTGAATATGTTCAATTGAAACATATATTTCTCTTTCATTTATATTATCATATATCGTTATTATTAAAAAATTTCTTGTTCTTTCAAATTTTGTAGATTTTTTTTATAGTGATGGTGGCGGGGGGGGTGCTTGGAGGGGGTCTCGCCCGGGGAGTAATTCAATGAAGAACCGCCTCTGGGTTGGAGAGTGAAGAGTTTTTAGTCCACTTTGAAGATTGTAAAGGTTGTCCACCTCTACTTACGTTTACATGTGTAGTCCACCTCCAGGTACTTGTAGGTTCCAACGCAGGGATCTCCGAACACAGAGTTTGCCGCCATGATAGAACAGCTTTGCTTCTCGTTACAGCTGTGGATGGACATTAAAATGAGAAGAACTGCAGACAGAGCTGGAACTGGCCTCATTGGAGATCATATGAGCAGAAAAGAATGAGCATCTGTACCTCTGAGCAACTTTGTCTGAGGTACTTGAGCATTGGACGTTCAGTATCTGCTGGATAGGTCTCCCAGAGGTACACGTCTTCTGGTCACTACGTCCATATATAGCTCTGGTCACAGATATAACCTGATCTTTGTCTGACAGAGAAGAGAGGAGACATTGGAGAGGCAGAGAGTTAATCATCCTGGAAATCTTAATCTGTTCATGGTGTAATGCTTCACAACCAACCAATGAAACCAGTGATCTTACCACACTGGAGTTGAGCCACTGATCCCTCACATGCCACAGTAGGACCGTTCTGGGAGCTCCTTTCAGGTACTGTCATATCAGAGATTCAGATCACATGAATGACTCCGTCAGAACACTGAACAGTTCATATAAGGTTAGAGATGAAAATGCCAGAGAAAGCCCCACCCTCCATAGTACCATTAGTGTTAAAAACACAGAGTGAAAGTAGAGCAGGTTCAGCAGCACTTTCAGCTCTCACAACTCGTTTGATTTTCATGTTTGAGTTGGTTTATTGGTTGAAGGTGGCTCCTCTTAATCCAGCTGCTGATAAAACATTGTTACTGATGAGGAACATGGCCGACATGTGTTCTTTAGTAAAGCAAAGACAACACATTATGGTCTGTTCACATCACCGTGTCCTCTGGTCACACGTTTTTTGATGTTTTTTCTTGTAAAAGTTCTAGTAAAGATATCTTTAATATTCTTTGAAGAAAGTAGTAAAAATCACTTGTATTTTAAGCTTTCTTTTTGACTTGGAAGAAATAAATGATGAACATCTGCTCTTACTGTTTTTTGACATCGGTTTGCCATACTCCTAGTGACGGTGTTATTTATGGTAGGGACCCTTTTATTCTGCAGGAAACCTGTTACAGATAGAAACAAGTACATTTTCTGCCATCAGCAGTGCTAACGGAGGTGATCCTGCAGGGAGCATCTTGTAGCTCCTTTTTCAGAGCATTTTGCTGTCAGTGTCAACTTTCTACTTTAGGCAACTGTTACTGAAGATCTAATAATAATAATAATAACTTTATTTGAAAAGCACTTTCAGACAAAGTGCTGAACATTTATAGAAACATAAAAACATTAAAGCAGATGAGTGCTGTTTAAGCAGTAAAACATTGAGCATAAGATTATGAAGCATAAGTTAAGGTGAACAAGTTGGTCTTCAGCTTATCTTTAAAAACCTCCACAGAACATGCCTGCCTGATAGCTTGATGGATATTGTTCCACAAAAATGAGGCACAGAAGGAGAAAGCGCGCTCCCCGACAGCTTTTCCTCTAGCAGCAGGAAAAATTAAAAGGCCAGAGCTCTGAGATCAGAGAGCACGGGATGGGATGTACAAATGAAAAGGTCTGAGAGCTAGGAAGGAGCCAAACCATTTAGAGCCTTGCAGGTAAGCAGCAATACCTTAAAATCTGCTCCAACATGACAATGCAACCAATGAAGAGATGACAATACTGGAGCCCTGTGCTCATATTTGCCAGTTTTGGTTAAACTGCGAGCAGCAGCGTTCTGAACCATCTGCAGACTTCAAAAATATTTCCTCAGTAACCCAGAAAGGAGAACATTGCAGTAATCAATATATGAAAACACAAACGCGTGGATTAGAAACTCTGCATTTCCAAAAGATAAAACCTGTCTGATTTGAGAGATGTTCTTAAGGTGATGAAAGGCAGTCCTAGTTACGTCTTTGACCTGAGACTCAAAGGAGAGCACTGGGTCAAAGCCATCAGATGCTCAATTCAGAAAAAGAAAAGAAGAGGAGAAAGGAGCAAAGGATGAAGGTATGTAACTACGTTCCCTCAGTATGATTACGGTGTCCGTGTCATGAATGAAGGACTGATGTTGGTATAATGTTTATGTTAGTTAGCTTTCTTGCTCTTATGCTTGCTATGCTTACAAAAGAATAATTTGGTCTTAACAAACATGAGATCTAATTTCACCATAGAACATGCTTTGCAACAAAACTGTTACAAGTTCAGCTATGATTTGTTTATTTCATTTGGGTTAATGCTGGGCCCTGCAATTAGCCAAGGGGATTTTCATATCTCTAGCATTAATTTCAACATTTGCCATTTGCTACAACTCCATTTCGTGACAAAGCTAGTTTAACCAGTTGTCGCTAAAAGTGTGCCAAGAATAGAATTCAAGGCAGAAAGTAACCAAAAAATTAATTAAATGAATAAAATTGTCTCTCTCTGAGTTAATATAGTGTGGAATGATAAACATTCAGCATGTAAGGGCATCTTTGAGATGTTCTCAAAGATGCCCTTACATGCTGAATGTTTGTCTCAATGAGACGTGCAATTGATTGATGTTTTATTTTGTATAAGAATTGCAATGCAAAGAACTTGGCGCCACACGGTACTTGAAGGGCTCTCTGATTTGGACAATAGACAGCTTGTGCAGGAAATCAAGTACTTCCATAACCTGCCATCCAAAAACATGAGGCTCCTTGAGCTTCTCACTTTTATGCATGATAAGGATCTATCTGAGATCTACCCCAACTTTTGGACTGCTTTTGGGATTGCAATCACTCTGCCAGTCACTGTGGCTCAACCAGAGAGGAGCTTTTCAAAACTGAAGTTGATAAGGTCGTACCTAAGGTCAACCATGTCTCAGGAATGGCTCACTGGCCTTGCTGTTATCAGTATCAACCACTCAATTGGGGAGCAGATCTCAAATGATGACATTATTGATGATTTTGCATCAATTAAGGCAAGAAATGTCAGGATATCATTTTTTAAATTTGTGTTTTCTGTTCTCAGTGCAAAACTGTAATTAGATTTTCTTTAGTGCGTTTAGGTTATATATTTGCCACTTTTTTGTATAATGTATATTTAAGTTCTGATAAGTTATTCTGTTTTGAATATGTTCAATTGAAACATATATTTCTCCTTCATTTATATTATCATATATCGTTATTATTAAAAAATTTCTTGTTCTTTCAAATTTTGTAGATTTTTTTTATAGTGATGGTGGCGGGGGGGGTGCTTGGAGGGGGTCTCGCCCGGGGAGTAATTCAATGAAGAACCGCCTCTGGGTTGGAGAGTGAAGAGTTTTTAGTCCACTTTGAAGATTGTAAAGGTTGTCCACCTCTACTTACGTTTACATGTGTAGTCCACCTCCAGGTACTTGTAGGTTCCAACGCAGGGATCTCCGAACACAGAGTTTGCCGCCATGATAGAACAGCTTTGCTTCTCGTTACAGCTGTGGATGGACATTAAAATGAGAAGAACTGCAGACAGAGCTGGAACTGGCCTCATTGGAGATCATATGAGCAGAAAAGAATGAGCATCTGTACCTCTGAGCAACTTTGTCTGAGGTACTTGAGCAAAGGACGTTCAGTATCTGCTGGATAGGTCTCCCAGAGGTACACGTCTTCTGGTCACTACGTCCATATATAGCTCTGGTCACAAATATAACTTTACCTTTGTCTGACAGAGAAGAGAGGAGACATTGGAGAGGCAGAGAGTTAATCATCCTGGAAATCTTAATCTGTTCATGGTGTAATGCTTCACAACCAACCAATGAAACCAGTGATCTTACCACACTGGAGTTGAGCCACTGATCCCTCACATGCCACAGTAGGACCGTTCTGGGAGCTCCTTTCAGGTACTGTCATATCAGAGATTCAGATCACATGAATGACTCCGTCAGAACACTGAACAGTTCATATAAGGTTAGAGATGAAAATGCCAGAGAAAGCCCCACCCTCCATAGTACCATTAGTGTTAAAAACACAGAGTGAAAGTAGAGCAGGTTCAGCAGCACTTTCAGCTCTCACAACTCGTTTGATTTTCATGTTTGAGTTGGTTTATTGGTTGAAGGTGGCTCCTCTTAATCCAGCTGCTGATAAAACATTGTTACTGATGAGGAACATGGCCGACATGTGTTCTTTAGTAAAGCAAAGACAACACATTATGGTCTGTTCACATCACCGTGTCCTCTGGTCACACTCAGACATTTAAACAGTTATTTAAAGCAATTTATTTGACATTGTGTTTTAGAAAAGCGATCAGCAATAACCCACATTACCTAACAAAATATGTGCTTTTTCTATCAGTTTCTATTGTCAGTTTTGACAACATGTTCGTAATAAATAACTATATGATATAAATAACTATATGATATAAGAACATAGCTTTGGTGACGCTGGAAAAGCTCAGAGAGGAAACCAAGATTCGGTCGGCAGGGGTGGATTTGATCCCATTGGGGCCTGAGGAAAAACACAGACATGGGGCCCTTCTGCTGTACTAATATGGCATCATTTTTCAACAGTTTTTTTTATCTTGTTGCAAACATGTTGAATGTCTGATATTTAGTTTTTCACTGGATAAAATAAGATTTTGCTAAATCTAGACATTACTGACTTAATTTAAATTTTTAGTTTTTGAGTATTTGTTAGAATTATCTCTGTAATTATTTGGATGTTGAATAACTTTAATTCTAGTCACTGGTATCTGAAAGAGCTTCTAAATTATTCCTTACTTAAATACTGGACTTCTGTTATTACTTTTGTTTCCTGTCATGTTTTTAGACTTTTTCTAAATATATTATAAATTTCTAAAAAACAGTTCTTAGTTTTTGATTATAAATTAAAAAAATATTACTTGTTACAAATAGACTAAAGTGAAATCTAAAATGTGGGTTCTTCTTGTAAGAGTTCTAGCAAAGATATCTTTAATATTCTTTAAAGAAAGTAGAAATGCGCACGTGTATTTTTAGCTTTCTTTTTGACTTGGAAGAAATGAATGATCATCTGCTCTAACTGTTTTATGACGCATCGGTTTGCCATATTTCCAGTGAGCGTGTTATTTATGGTAGGGACCCTTTTATTCTGGAGGAAACCTGTTACAGATAGAAAAAAGTACGTTTGCTGGCATTAGCAGTGCTAACGGAGGTGATCCTGCAGGGAGTATCTTGTAGCTCCTTTTTCAGAGCTTTTGTTGTCAGTGACAACTTTCTACTTTCGTCCTCTTCATGTGCCCCAAAGGCACACAACTTTGCCTGATGGTTCTGTAGGCCTCTGTGTCTGAAGATTTGAGTGAATGACCTTCCTGATGAACCTCTCAGGAGGATCCTGAGAGGTTCATCAGGAAGGGGGTTTGATCATAAGCCAGTGTTGCATCATATGATCTCCACTGTCACCCAGCTAAACCTCACTGAGATGGTTTGGGATGAGTTGGAGAGCAGATGGAAGTGAAGCCACCTGATAATAGCTCAGCATCTGTGGGAACATCTTTAAAAGCTTTATGGAGCCGGTTGGAGAGTGAAGAGTTTTTAGTCCACTTTGAAGATTGTAAAGGTTGTCCTACTCTACTTACGTTTACATGTGTAGTCCACCTCCAGGTACTTGTAGGTTCCAACGCAGGGATCTCCGAACACAGAGTTTGCTGCCATGATAGAACAGCTTTGCTTCTCGTTACAGCTGTGGATGGACATTAAAATGAGAAGAACTGCAGACAGAGCTGGAACTGGCCTCATTGGAGATCATATGAGCAGAAAAGAATGAGCATCTGTACCTCTGAGCAACTTTGTCTGAGCTACTTGAGCAAAGGATGTTCAGTATCTGCTGGATAGGTCTCCCAGAGGTACACGTCTTCAGGTCACTGCGTCCATATATAGCTCTGGTCACAGATATAACCTGATCTTTGTCTGACAGAGAAGAGAGGAGACATTGGAGGTTATTACAGGCATCTAAATAAATCCTTGGTTTAAGGCTCCGAACAGTCAGAGACAACAAACCCGGTGATCTTACCACACTGGAGTTGAGCCACTGATCCTTCACACGCCACAGTGCGAATCTTCTGGGAGCCAGCTGCAAATAAAACACTGTTTTTCATGAGGAACACCACTGAAAACATGTCATGGTTTCTTCAAATTAGATCATAATGATGAAATGTTCTGTAGAAATTTCTTCCTGACATTGACCAATGATTTTTACACGCTTTAAAGCATCTTTTTACCTGAATTTATCAGCCAACATGTTACTGCCAGCCCTGAAAGAGGAAAAAATCAAGGTAAAAGATGTCAAAATTTTTCCCTTCAAGCTGAAAATTCTGCAGCATATAGTGGAAATATTTTTTAAACGATTAATATTATTCAGTCTACATTCAGGCTGACATTTTGTTCTAGGGGAGATAAGCTGGAAGGTTTTTAATTGAATTATTAATGCCTTATTCATGTACACATGTTATTAACAGTAAAAAATATTTGTTGAGAAGCTTTTCTGTTGACTACACTCTAAAAGCCTGAAACCAGAACAGAAAACCTGCTGCTAAAATCGATTTATTTTTGGCTTTATTGATTTACAAACTAACTGAACTCTGTTGCTAAACACAGAAGCTGTTCATCATCAATTTATAGATGAATTTAGATATTCTATAAATTTTTTCCTAAATAAACCGATATGACATCCTGCTCTATGAGGATTAAGGAAGCTATCTGGATGTTAAGTTTAAAAGCTTGTTTTGAAGATACTAAAATCTGGTTCTTCATCGTGTTTTTATCTTTGAATTTAAGCCAAACTGATGTAAATATACTTGGCCCTGTTGTTATTCTAATTCGCAGAATCATGGACCCGGGAGCAACAGTGACAGACCGTAGGATTATGTTTAATCAGAGCCTGGGTTTTAATCAGGTGATTTCTGGCTAAAGCAGATGATCCAGCCCTGAAAAGCATCAGTGCTCAAACTTCACGCCTCTGAGTCCGTTTTTACCGACTGACTCAGATTCCTCCTGAATGAATGCAGATGCTGTGAATTGTTTATGAACTGTTTAGATCTCGGTTATTTTGGCTATAAGTAATACAGGTTTTAGGTTTGTACTCATTTAAAAAATCTTTTTTATTTTAACCATTTTGTTGTTTTAAAAAAATTACTGATCAGTTTATTTATGTTAGTTTTATAAGCTGAAAGAGAGCCGGGTCCAAATGTGCTTAAAAGTATTCTGTCATTTACTGTTTACTAAATACATTTGAGAATAATCTTGAAAGTTTCTTTCAATTCATTTTTGCTCTGATATATTTGTTGGAGATTGGTATTGGAAATCTGTAAATCTCAAGAGGTGCAGCCCTTGATCTACAGATTATAATCCATTTACCGTCCGTCCGTCCCACCTGTGACCCTCCCCGGCTCCTCCTGGGGGGTCCTGAGGCTGTAGAAGGCATCTGGATGCCTGAAGGAGCTCCAGACCGCAGGCTCTCAGTTTTCCATCTTGGGAAAGCTGATTTTCCCGTAACCACGAATGAAATGCAGCAACAGTTTTTCTCTAATTATTTTAAAATGTAACTTTTAATCTCCTTCATTTTATTTTGTATTTTATTGTTGTTAGAGTATCCTTTTCTCTTTTTCTCTGTTGGAAACTTGAATTTTTGAGTATTGTATTCTCACAAAGTTAGAACCTTTAAAACTTTCCTGCATGAAACACAAACACGTTAAGTGAAACATATGTTTTAAATGTACTTACAGAACGTGGAGCTGAGCATGATGAAGAGTTGAACGGATGCTGGATGAACCTGGGAGATGTTTTTATGCTGGTTGCTTCTCCAACTGTTTGTTCATATTCACAACCTGCAACCAATGGGAAAAAAACTCCCCAGGGCCAAAGGAGGGAATCTATAATCCCTTTTCACTTTCTCCACCAAAACAAACTTCACGGTAGAGTTGAGATGTCACAGCATTTGTGTTTAGCTTGGCGTTGTTCTATGTACCAAGCTCTTTTATGTACACAGCCATACATCTGCTGTCAGCAGGTGATGAGTACATAGGATTAGAAAAGGTGCTGCAGCTCTGCTAGGCAGTCTGTGCACCTGATGGAGTGATGAGAGGATCAGAAAACATTCAACAATCCATCAGAAATGGTTTCAGATGAACCTTTGGTTTTCACAGAGGAGAACTGTCTGATATTTATTCTATATTTCTAAGAACAGGAGACACCTTTTCCTGCTTCAGTGTCGAGCACATTGTAAATAACCCAAAGAAGAAGAAAACAGACCAATGTCTTTTTACTCAGTGACTTTTAGTGGAAATATGTCAAAATATTTGCCTGTAGACTAACAGGATTTAGTAAAAACGAGTGGGAAAACCCATCCCTGTTTGGAGATTCTCAACACGCCTGTATTTTACAGCAGAAACACAGTTTAAAGTCTAAATCAGGGATGTCCAAAGTGTGGCCCGGGGGCCATTTGCAGCCCTTGGAATAATTTTGTGTGGCCCCCAACAGCAGTTAAAAAACTTAAAAACTCAAAGCAGACATGGACACACACCTTCATTAAACTTGGCTAAATGCAGCGCTTTAGGGTTTTTCAAAGAAGGTTCTTGTTTTTGCTGCAGGGAATAAACTAAAAACATTTTCTGGACCAACAAAATAGAAAACATTTGAACCAAAAAGGTTTGGAGACTGTCTTGAGACCCTTTTCAGACCTACAATTATGGTTCAATTCTACGGTTTTTCATTAAAATATTGCATTTTTAAGTCATTACTGTGAAGGTAAAAAGAAATGATTCAGTTCTTTTGCGTTTGTATTTTCATTAAAAAAATGACAGTGACTGAGTTCTTTCAACTTGGCAATTTTGGCCCACGGTGCAAAAACGAAGTTTGGACACTACTGGTGTAAATATTTTATGAATGGCTGGACTCCCCTGATGGAATACTCGTCTTGTTACTATTTACAGTTTTTGAACCATCTCAGGTAAGTTTTCTGTTGTTTCATCTCACTGTGTTTCTGCTTTTTACAGCAGAAACACAATATACACCGTTGATAAGTGTGAATATCTGACTGAAGTTTTATTTAAAACATTTTTTTTCTTTTCCAGTTTTTAAACAATCGCAGTTTAAGTTTTATGGTGATTTGGATATTTTACCGCAAAATTCGAACCCTGTAAAATATTCAGAAACCTATTGTTACCCAATAAATACACAAACGACCTGCCATACACAAGTTTCACCACGGCGTGTAGAGATTTAAATGTGAGCATTTTGTTTGCTTTCACCCAGTGTGTCTCCCACTGCACTACTTACAGTTTTCTGTCTAATTGAAACCAGAACACGGACTGGACCCACCCAAACTATAATTTACCCCCCACCCAATAAAGTTCTGCAGAGGTACTGAACTTTCACGTTTGGCCACCAGAAGGTCTTGCAGGTCGGTGTTCAGTACCAATTACTGTTATTAAGCATGGATTCATTTTGAAGAGTGGTGACTGAGAAAAAAAAGGCGGGAATCACCATAGAAACCAGTGACTCAGTAGCTGATCTCTTACAGGTTAATGAAGATGCATTTAATTGTTTCTTATTAATAACCTTAAAGACATTTTGAGCATGAACAGCAGGTGAGGCCAGAGCATCTAAATTTAAATTGAGCCCTGACTTTGACTAGGCCACTAATGGCTGGACATTTTCCCTTATGATTTTCTGGTAGAGCAGAATTCATGCTTCAGTCAATGACAGCAATCTGGAAGCAGCCCCAGATCATCAGACTGCCACTACCATGTCTGACTGTAGATTTTATGTTTTTTAAATGTATGTTAAGTTTTACACCAGATAGAACGAGACCAAAAAGTTACAGCTTTTGTTTCATCAGTCAACAAAATATTTTCCTAGAAGTCTGGGAATCATTAGAATGTTTTATGGTAAATGTGAGACAGGCAGTTATGCTTTTTTGGGTCAGCAGTGGTTCTGCTCCATGGAGATCTTTTTTGTCCAGTGTCTCTTTCTGGTTGTTGGATCATGACCTCTGACCTTAACTGAAGCTTTAGATGTTGTTCTGGGTTCTTCTGTGACCTCCTGGATGAATCGTCAATGAGCTCCTAGAGTAACTTTGGTAGGTCAGCCGCTCCTGAGAAGGTTCTCCACTGTTCTGTGTTTTCTCCATGTGTGGATGATGATTCTCACTGTGATTCTGTGGAGTCCCAAAGCTTTAGAAACACAGTAGTAACCGTTTCCAGGCTGATGGATGTCAGTGGCTTGGTTCCTCATCTTTTCCTGAATGTGTTTACGTCACAGCATGTGTTGCTTTTAGCCTACTTCATGTTGTCAGACAAATCCCATTTAGATGATTTCTTGATTCTACAGATCTAACAGCAATCAGGGCTGGAGCTTGCAGGTCAAATCTAACAAAAAAATGTGGGTAATCGGTTAATTCATCATTTCACAACGGAGGCATTTACTAGATTAGCTTGAATAATCGTCTGAACGGAATGAATGAAACCATGATTTGAAAACTGCATTTTGTTTCTACTCTTTTCATAACTTCATGTTGACAGTTTATAGGACGGCCTCTGGGTATGTGGGGGCTCGACTTGTCAACAACTCTAAAAAGTAGGAATTTGTAAAGATCTAAGGCAGTTCTATTGGTTTCACCTTAAAAATAGAAAGCTTGAGTTGAAAATGAATTTACAGTCAAACATGAATACAGACATGATTCAATGTAAGTTTGTAGTTTAATGTTTCCTGATGAGCGGCTGCATTTAAACTGATTCAAACAATAAAACAAAATGATGCAATAAAACAGATGAGTGGAGATTACTGGACTTAATGATGCAGACTTAATAAACACGTTCCCACTCATCAGTCACAGCATTAATTCTTTCAAATCCAAAATCTGGTGTTATTTCCGCCCCCAAAAAATCATTAAATCACACAAATATTTACAACTACAGTTACTGACTTTTCTACATCATCTCAAACAGAAGAAAAGCTCAGATCTTATTTATGTCTGATTTCAGAGTAAAACATTAAACTTCTTGAAGGTTTATTTTTAATCAATGTTTTTTTCCCCCGTTTAAAGATGAGCAAACAGAGAAGCTTTTTTCGAAGTTTTAAGCCAAACTCCTTCCCTAGTTTCTGCCTGACGACAGAAACAGACCAACAAGCTGGCTCACACACAGAGAAGACACCATAAACTGATTCAATTCAGTCCAAATAAAAACAAACTAAAGGTTACAGATGCGTCTAAAAAGAGGACAACAGAGTATTTTGGTACTATGGCTTAGGTTTAACTGAGGGCAGTTAGAGAGACGTCAGGTTTTCTGCCAGCGTAGAGACCAGGAACTCCGGAGGATTCTGTAGCTACCTTCGGGATATTTGCTGTGTGTTATCGGCTGCAACGCTGGTAGAAAACCAAGTAAAATGTTGCCTTCACCAATGCTGCAGCTCCTAACATTTTCAAGGCAGTGTGTTGCATTTATGTTTACAGAGCAGGCGGCGTTTCGCTGCTGCATCAGAAGGAAGCTACATTTCTGAGCAACAGCTTTCAGGTGGAATCCGTGCTGCTTCGGCTTTTCTTCTGCGTCCCTGTTTGTTGGCGACTCACGACACGGCGCCTCTTTGGAAAGGATCCTGAAGGTCATTACGGTGTGGTGCAGCATCTGTTCCTGAAGAGCTCGTCGACGACGGAGGAGTCAGCCAGCGTGGAGATGTCGCCCAGATCCTTCTCGTTGCAAGCGATTTTTCTAAGCACCCGTCGCATGATTTTCCCTGCAGAGACGATGAAGTCAAAGTCCGGTTTGTTTCTAAGCAGGTACATGGAAAATGTGAGGTTTAACACACACATAAATGTGCTACATTTTATTTAGTACAAATGAAAACTAAAGAAAATCTTCCTTATTAAATAATAAATTATTTATAAACCATTATCATTTATATACAGTATGTCATCATCGACCAAAACGAGAATTTCCTACATTGAATAAATAAATTCATAATTTAAATGATGACATTATTTATAAAACACAGTGGAAGCTTTAACTATGAATACAACACACTTCCAGTGGAGTTGGGACGTTGTGTAAAACGTCCTGCTCAGCCTACATGCAACAGATGAACTGGAAACGGGACTGGGACTAAACGGAGCATCTCAGTCAATCACAAGCAAGGATGGCGCGAAGTCCACCGCTTTGTGAACAACAGCGTGAGCAAATAGTCCAGCAGTATAAGAACAACATCCAAGGAATTTAGGGACATCATCATCTACAGTCCTGGAGAGAACTCTGCACGTAAGCCAAGAAACCAACATTAAATGTCCGTGACCTTTGAGCCCTCAGGAAGCACTTCATTAAAAACTGACATCCTGTAACGGATATCACCACAGCTCAGGAACACTTCAGAAAACCATTGTGGGTATTTGGGAGGCGTCGGGCTACGGTTCTGGAGCAGAAGGCTCCTGGATGGAGAACACACCATGCTGGGAAATCTAAACCGAAAGTTGATTTTCTTTAATAAATAAAATCACACTTATCAGTCATTTAGATCATGGGAAACAGGAAGTTGTTCCAGAGAAACAGTTAAATATCTTTATATTACCATACAATGGTTCCAGCAATGCTATTATATATTATATATATGTATTATAATGACATCATCATCATATCCAGAGGTACCACTGGGGCATAACAACTAAATGTGGAAATTATTAACGGATCAATTAGTTATTGCATCACCTGTTGGCCTCTGACTCACCTATTAAAATCAGTTATTATTCAGACAAGGTGGTTGTTATTAATCAGGTTATTTAAATATATTTTTAAAAATATAAACACATTTCTATAAATCCTGATATTATCTGTTTATTTAATGCATTTTCGGCAGCTCTGTTTGAACCATTTTCATTTGATGAGCTAGTATTGTGGGACTAGTTCTCTGCAGCATCTCGGGGGTTTCTGGTGTTCCTGCAGGAGAATCGTTTCCTTGTTCACATCAATAACTTCACTTTGTCAGGGAACCATTTACCAGATCTGGTTTTGGGAAGACCTGGTGCATTCTGGATGTGGTCTGGTGTAGCGATGGCCCCGATCTTCTCTCTCACTGTAGACAACGCAAACACAGCAGATTCCCTCAGATCAAAGCACAGAGACGGATTAGAGGTCCTGGTTAAGGACGGCGTGGATGAGGTTCTCTCCAGCCTCTCGTGTAAACAGCTGAGGCCTTCTGTGGCTGACTAACCTTGCTTCCTGAGCTCTGCCTCCAGTGTTTGGTTATATGGCACGCCGTCGTTTAGAGTGACGAAGCAGTAGAGGCTTTCTCCTTTCACAGAATGAGGTCTGCTCACCACAGCAGCTTCAGCGACGGCTTTGTGCTCCACCAGAGCCGACTCCACCTCTGCTGTGCTTAACAGGTGACCTGGAGGGAAAACACCAGAAAATATACAACTGGAGGTAAACTTTCCAATACGCACAGTCCCCATTATTAGTAAAATATCTTTAATACGCTTTAAATATGGAACTGGAACAGAACAGATGAAGTCTGAAACATCTTGTTCATCAAGGAAAAATCGGCCGATACCGATGTTAATACCGTGCAACCCTGGTTAAGCTCATATTTATCCAGACTTGAAAAAGCTACAAGAAGACTACAGGGGAGCCCTGCTACAATTACATGTCAGCCAGTCAAATCATTATGACCACTGGGATAAGAGTGAGCTGGTTCTCCTTCTGCCTCAGGATCAATCCAGGCACGGACTGAACTTTAGCTCTGGAGGCCTGCTGTGGAGTCGGGCTCAGCTCTGTCCTGGGTCTACATGGGTTGGACTCACTTACCTGAGACATTCAGCATGTCATCTATCCTTCCTGTTATCCAGTAGTAACCATCCTTGTCTCTACGGCAACCTGGAGAAGGAAACAGGTGATAAGAACACGCTGCCATGACAGTGAGCAGCTGATGTTGGCGTTCCGTGGAGGCTTTCGGTGTGTGCTGATCTCTTGTAATGTTTTCTGCTCGATAACCGGCTCTCACCATCCCCTGTGACGTAGTATCCCGGGAACTTCTTAAAGTACGTGGTTTCGAATCTCTCATGGTTTCCGTACACGGTCCTCATCACACCCGGCCACGGCTGCTTGAACACCTGCAGGATGGCAGAGAAGCGTGGGCTGATCAACACAAGATGACGAAGAAAACAATGTGAAGAAAAAACTGCTTAATTCTCACCAGATATCCTTCGCTCGGCCCCTCCAGCTCTTCTCCAGACTCATTTAGGATGGCTGGTACCACTCCGAAGAACGGCAACGTCTGGAGAGAGAAGAGCACACATATCTGCTCTGTCCTGGTAAATTATTTTATTTATCTAGATATTTTTACATTAAGCATAATCTACTTCTGCTTGTTATTGGTATAGATAGACAGTAAGCATGGATTAAACAGATTAATTAAGAGCAACAGTTACCATCCAATGTTTGACAGAAAACATGGAAAAAAAAAACTTTATGTCACCTTTTAGCATCCATACTTTTATTTCCTCAGGTAGGATACTGCATTTTCCCTTTTTTATGACCTTTCAGGCTTCAACCTGCTGTTGTTTTGTTTTTCTTTCCTGTTTTAAATAATTTTCAGCTTTTATCAAACGATTACCAGATCGGGTCCAGTTTCAGAAGAAAAGCCCAGCCTGCTCCAACCTGAGCAGAACTACACAACATCCTGCAGGTGAAAAATAAAAGACAGGATGTACCACTCACCCTGATTGTTGAACAAACAGGTAGTTTAGTTTAATTCTTTCTGATTGGGCGAGCTGAGGCATTATCAGCGACCAGGAATGTCTGGATCGGGGTTCCTTTCACAGCATTTTTAAATGATCCGTACTGGGAGTCCAGGGTGAAACTGCACCAGAAATCTGGTCTACCGTCTTTTTAAAAGGACATCCACAGTGAGAAAAAAGCGGCTCCAGCTTTCGATTTGCCTCATATGACAACTATCTGTGCAGCTGAAACACCTGGTGTCAATCTTCCTAGTTTTCCAAGTAAAGGGACACATTTCTGAAACAGGAGAACAAATGTTTCTGTATATTTGGGTCATCATGACATGTTTAACTGGAACTGCATGGAAACCAGCTATAAGCTGAATGATCAACAAGTCATATCAGATTGAAGAACACAACATTAGCCTAGCGCTGAAGCAAGCTGCTCCACATGAGCTGAGCAGGAGGTCAGTTTACTGAGGCAGGGTGTTCTGGTTGACCCATCCTCGTTAACTCTTGATGGAGCAACATAACCTCAGGTTTGGATAAAATATCAGTTTCTGCCAAGAAATTCAATTCAATTCAGTTTATTTATATAGCGCCAATTCACAACACATGTCGTCTCAAGGCACTTCACAAAAGTCAGGTTCATACATTCCAATTAATCTTAATCATTGAACAGTGAAGCCAGATTCTGTTATTTATTCAAATTGGATAAAAAGTTTGTCTATCTAAGGAAACCCAGCAGATTGCATCCAGTCAGTGACTTGCAGCATTCACTCCTCCTGGATGAGCATGTAGAGACAGTGGACAGTCACTGGCGTTGACTTTGCAGCAATCCCTCATACTGAGCATGCATGTAGAGACAGTGGAGAGGAAAAACTCCCTTTTAACAGGAAGAAACCTCCAGCAGAACCAGAACCAGGCTCAGTGTGAGCGGCCATCTGCCACGACCGACTGGGGGTTAGAGAGAACAGAGCAGAGACACAAAGAGAACAAAGAAGCACTGATCCAGGAGTACTTTCTATGGGAAGGAAAAGTAAATGTTAATGGATGTAGGTCCTTTAGTCGTTTCACCTAGAAAGAAGGAACAGATAAACTCTGAGCCAGTTTTCAAGGTTTAGAGGATGAAACAGAGAAAATGAAAGAACAGAGGAGGCTACAGGCTTTTATTGATGATAAAACAGCACCCGGGCTCTGCTGTCTTAAAGCACAGACTTCCTAATAACGGTCCGAGTCTAAAATGGTTAGGAATGAATAAAGACGGGCCTATCACAGACTGCTACAGGATGTCTTACTCTGCAGTCATGCGACACATACACTGAATTTGCTTTAAAAGCATTGCTTCTATGTGCAAGACACCTGGGCTGAAGCGGGCCAATCTGAGAAGAACAATAATTTCACTCTTTTTGTCCTGATCCATACCTCATGACCACAGACGAGGACTGGAACATAGATGCTCCAGTAAAATGGAAGCTTGCATTTCAGAAACCGCAACAACCCTTTTATTACTGCCGACAATTTCATTCAATCATTTACTCACAGCGGATCCAGGTTTCAGGGGTGTGGCTGCAGGTAGTGGAGTCAACACATGTCCTCCCTGGAAGGCAAGTACACAGAGACGGAGTTGGGTTCAGATAAACTCTTTCCACCAGGTCCCACAGCGAAGCTTCCAGAGCTTCTAGCAGCTCCCACTGATCAAAAACATCTTCATATTTGGAACTAACAGTTTCAGTCTGCCAGAAGGTGTCGACAACGGGACATCTGTTCTCTCCCACCACGCTGTAGTACCACTGCCAGGCCTCAGGGTTAATGGGTTCCCCCACTGTTCCCAGGACCTTCAGGGATTTGCGCTTGTACCTTTAAACAGAAAGTTTTAGAATGAGGTTGAAGTGCAAGTAATCAATTCAAATTTTTACTGAAAACACAAAGTGGAAACGGCTCTGGGAATCCCTCACTTCTGCACCGGTTCGCTGCCGTACTTCATCAGCAGCCTGATGGCCGTTGGAGCCGTGTAAAACTTTGTGACCTGGTATTTGTCCACGATCTCCCACATGCGGCTCACATCGGGGTACGTAGGCAGACCCTCAAACTGAGATTTTCACATTATTTCAGACATTCACTGCAGACTGTCCAACAACAATGTAAACAGCTGAGCTTCATTCATCTGCACTCACCAAGACACTGGTGGCCCCATTGGCCAGGGGCCCATAAGTGATGTAGGAGTGTCCGGTGATCCATCCAATGTCTGCCGTGCACCAGTAAACATCATCAGGCTGATGGTCGAACACCAGTTTGAAGGTGGTGGCAGCATAGAGCAGGTATCCGCTGACCGTGTGAAGAACCCCCTGCAGAGAGAAAAAGATCAGCAAGCAGGGAGCCATCCTCTGTTATTAGGGATGCTCGATATTTCTGCGCTAACATCGCCATCGGCCCTCGATGAGTAAAACTGGGACGATTTCTGATGTTTATTTCTATCTTGTTGCCGTTCGTGTTTCTGGAGGAGGGAGTTGGCCATGTGGTACCTGTTTGGTCATGTGACAGTGATGCAGCGCAGGACTGTGGGTGTTTAACTGAAGCAATGTCAGCGGTGTGGTTTTGTTCATGGTGTCGAAAGGGTAGAAAAATATATGTATGTATGTATAGTATGAATAAATATCGGCTATCGGCCATAACAGCAATATTATTATCAGATATCGGTCCAGATTTTCTGATCGGTGCATCCCCATCTGTTATAAGACAAATGAAGGTTCTGTCAGTGGGAGCTTCGTTTACTTTGGGTTTGCCGGTGGAGCCGCTGGTGTAGAGAATGAACAGAGGATCTTCAGACTCGCACCACTCGGGTTCACACTCGTCTGAAGCTTCGTTCATCAGAGAGTGCCAACACATGTCCACGTGTGGGTTCCAGGGGACCTGGTGCAGGAGGACAGACACATGAGAAAAAACAAGCATGGATGGGAATAAACCGAGAGAAATTCAACTTTCCCAAGTTACACGTTCAGGGCAGAACACTGTCGAGCGAACCAATTTCCTATATTTCTGGTGACAAATTCCTACTTTCCCACACTTTCTGCAATAACCCCATCGGACTGGGCGGGGGCAGAACTAACACGCCGTGTAGCTTTAGAAAAACAAAAAGAAATAAAGGTTAAAGGTGTTAAAGGCCATTAAACCAGACTAGGGATGAAGAAGAGGAATAGACTTGTCTGTGCTCACGACCGGCTGCTCGAAGCAGGTTGTTACATAAACAGTTTGATGTGGAGACATTTTCATTACGTGGCACCGCGTACGCGGCCATAAAACTCGAGCTTCACACGGACGGACGTCAAGGACGCGTAACTGTGTTTTGCCCTTTAGGTGCAACTAATCTTTCTATCCTGAAATACAAACATCCTCTAAACTGGGAAAGCACACGTTTAAACTGAATGAGTTACAAACACTAGGATTCTGTTAGTGAACAGCACAGCTTACGGATAGAAAACAGAAAAAAACTGACTAGCTGCAAAGGTTTTAACAAAATGAGAAAAGTGACAGCACAGAAAATAAAAATGACACCAGTGATTTAGGATTTTCTCCCAATTACTTTAAGTAGGCCAGTTTGCCATTAGAGGAAAGAACCGTCGAGTTTACGGCTTCATCTCATTTACCTCCAAGTGTCAAACTCAATCAAGAGGAGAAACCTCAAGGAACCTTCAAGGCGTAAATCATCCCACGCATCTCCAGTAATGCTGTTGTTCTGTCTCATGTGGGCCGACCCGGGCCTCTGCAGCGTCCTTCAGTCCAGCCTCCTCTAGCAGTTAGTGGGACTTCTCAATATCAGCCTCTTCCTACATCTGCTAATGGTCGAGTCATGTTCTTCCTCCCAGACTGGGTAACATGTTTTATTTTAATTACTTAAAAGGTCAAAGGCCGATGAAAAATGAAGTTATTGACTCTATGGCCCCATTTCATTTTCCTTAATGAGCCAAGCTTAATAAACTCAGGCAAGAAGCGCTTTTCTCTCCAACATGCTTTAAAACGGCTTCAGACGAAACAAGAGGAGCTCCAAATGAAACAGACGGGTCATTATGTCTGAATCAACAGAAAAGGTCAGCGGTGCTGTTCAGAAAGACTGGAGAAGCATTTTACTGCAGCAGTTTTTTCTTTGTTTTAGTTTATCTTATTTATATCACAGCGACTGGGGTCATCTATAAGAAAAAAGGTACCTATGGACTGATGCAAGAGGTTTTTGGGCTCCACGTCCAGACATGTCCTGCTTCATTTTATTAGGTTTTGGTCCCGTGGGTTTTATGTAAATATTATTTGGAAAATGTGAATAAAATTTAAAATAAAGAACGAGAAGGACAAATCTGACAAAGTCTGTTTTTCTTTCCCCCAAATATACATTTTAAAATCTTAAGAACTATAATTTGATGACATCCATCCAGCTACAGCGGCGCGCATGGTGTCGTTACTTTCAGTAATTCGACTGGAAATGTGAGTATCAGATTCTACTGATCTTTCCACCATAATTCGTTTCAAGTGTTCATTTCTGGTCATTTTGATGGTAATCATTTACAACTAATGAAAACCAAAATTCTGTTTCTTATAAACTTCAAATATTAAATAAGGCCAATAAAAATGTATTTCTAAAACAGAAATGAACGGCTAAATAAAAGCATATCCTTCTGCTGCACAGTTTCTGCACTTAGTGCTTGGTTGGGGCTCCTTTTGCATGAACTATTGCATCGATGCAGCGTTGCATGCAGGTGATCAGCCTGTGGTTCTGCTGAGGTGTTCAGAAAGCCCAGGTTGCCTTCATAGCACACTTCAGCTCATCTGCATTGCTGGTTCTGGTGTCTCTCATCTTCCTTATATTAATACTCGGGTTTAGGGCAGGTCAGTTTGCTGGCCAATCAATCACAGTGATACCATGGTCATTAAAGCTGGTACCGATTCGTTTGACAGTTTGAGCAGGTACCAGGTGCTGCTGAATGAAATCAACGCCTCCATAAACCCTGTCAGCAGAGGGAAGCATGGAGTGCTCTAAAACGGACTGGCCCAGTTTTTCCTTCCACTCAACTTCCCATTAATATGCTTGGATACAGAACTCCATGAACAACAAGATTCTTTGGCAATGACCTTTTGGGGTTGACCCTCCTTGTGGATGGAGTAAATTACTGTCTGCTCAATAACTGATTAACATTAATTTAAGACATTATTAGTATGTCAGGGCAGTGTTATTAAAAACACAAGCAAAACCAAAGATGACATGAGATTTTTGTGGAGGAAGGTGCTTATGGAAATACCTTTGGAACAGGATGCGTTTTCTTTACTTTCCCTGTCCTTTTCTCCAGCTGGGTGGGGGTGAGGGAGGGGAAGGCAAACAGGGGGAAGGAAAGGTTAATGAGGGAAGGCAGTAGCCAAAACAAAGGCCAAATCCCATTAACAAAAACGAAAAACCAGGGAAACAAACCATCAAATCAAATTATGGAAGATGAAGACTGAGAAGCTTACAGGACGTAGAGTAAGAATATGCAGAAGGAAACAACTAATGAAAGGACACAATAAAGACTTCAGCTATGCCTTCCAAAAATAAATGTGACATCTAAAGTTTTTTCAGATATGTGCATTGAGATAATTCCCATGTTTGGCCTAAAAAAACTACATTCCCTGTGCTTCTGATTGCTTCATCAGCCCAAACATCTCCTTAGACAATGTCCTAAAGCTCTGTTACCATGGAAACCCTTTGGTTTTAACCAGAACGGAGCTCAGAACCAAACCAGCAGCAGGTCCGTCACGTTGCTCTCAACATTGTGTGGTTCTTTACCTCCAGATATGGGCACGCTCGTTTGGCAGGAGGAGACGGCGAGTCCACAATCGCCTCTGGTTCTTTTGATAAGTGCTTCAGCATTATACACTTCTGGAGTGGAAAACCTCTGCAAGGATGCAAAGACAAGGCATTCATTTTACCCTCCCACGCTGTGAGCATGCAGCGTCTTACAGCAATATTTATATTTTACACGTCTTCATGTTAGAAACACACACACACACACACACACACACACAATCAACTGTTGGGATTTTTTGTGACAGAACAAAACAAAACATCATTTTGAAGTGGAACGAAAATGATGTATTACATTTTTATAAAATAAGACTCTAAAAGGTCTGGCATGTATTCAGTCCAGGGCCGACCCTAGGTGGTATGGGGCCTTAAGCAGAATCTGATTAGGGGCCCCTCTCCCTATAGGAACATCACCCCCACAAACAGGAATTGAATCCAGATTTGGTGGAATCAGGGAGAAGAGTCAGGTTTAATTGGCTGAGCTTAAAAGCAACCTCAGATAATTGGTTAGTATTTGTTGAGCTGTATTAATGAACAAACCGAAGTGCAAACACAACGAAAGATTAAACTCAGATTGTAACTATGGTAACACAACAATCAAACAATGAAGATTTTTGTTTGAAGGAAACTTCCCAACCCCTTTAAATCTTAAACGATTTTATTTTTTTATTTTATCTCTGCTGATACCATCAAGTTTAATAGTATTCTTATTCTCCATAAACGCATATAAAACTTTTAGATCCTTGGTCTGCGTTAGAATTCAAGCATTTATGAGAGGCCCCTGGTGGTTTGAGGGCCCTAAGAAGCGCCTCAGTTAAGCTTGAAACTGCAAACCTTTTGGAGCGCGACTCCACCAGCTCTGCACAGACGGAAGGTTTTGCCTTTTCTTTTTTGCTAAATGGATCAAGCTCAGCCAGACTGGATGGAGAGTCGTGTACATTAGCTTTCTGGTCTTGCCACAGATTCTCCTTTGGAATTAGTTTTTGGACTTTGACTAGGCCATTCTAACACCTGAATCTGCTTTGACCTTAGCCATCCTATTGTAGCACTGTCTGTATGTTCAGGGTGGTTGTCCTGCTGCAAGGTGAACCTCCACTGCAGCTTCTAACAGGTTTTCTTCCAGGACTGTCCTGGATTTACCTCCATGCACCTTTCAGTTCATTTTATTTATTTTTTATCATTTGCAATAAAATAGAAAAGAAAGAAATCCAATCATCAAACCTAAAACCAAAGAAAGCAGCGCTGATCTCATCTAGTCAGATCCTCTGCACTATTTCCATAACAAAGACAATAATGTGCTATTTTCAGATCAGAGTCACACTGAAGTCGATCAAATTCTAGAATGAAGAAAATCTAAATGAAAAAATGTCAACATCCAACAAACGTCCCCCTCTGGGCTTTCCAGGATTCCCAAGGATTCTCATTGAATTCAACGATGACAGAATTTATGCTTTTTCCAAAAAATAAAATCCTAACAAACAATGGAATGTCTTTCTCTTAGAGAGTTGAAATATCTGGGTGTGCAACTTAACTCCTCGTTCTCCTTTAGGATCCACATAAGGAACAAATCTAAAACAATTACATACAACCAGAGGAAGAGGAGCAGTTTAACACATGATGGTGAAGAGTTTTTTCTCAACTTAGTTAATGTTTAACCGGCTGGTCTCCAGCAGCAAGTTATACATTGCCAAAGTTAATAGGCGCCTTGTATAAAAAAAAACATAAAAGTACTGAATAAAAACACCTTAAACACCTCACTACTGCAGAGTATTAGCTGTCAAGCTTTAAAAATGTTTAAAACTTCACATCTGCGTGTTTGATGGACAGTTTGAAACAGGTCAGAGGAAAATATATAAGTTACAGAACAAGGTCTACAGCTAAAGGGGGTGTTCTCTAAAGGAGAGAACTACATTTTCTGGGTTTCAGGGACTAAAGGTGTAGCTCAGACCTCACCAGTCTTGTGATCGTGGTTAATGTGTGCAACGTGCTGGGAATCTACACCAGGCTCTGGGCCAGAAACGGATCTTTGGGCAAAAGTCTATCAATTGTGCATAAAATGTGCATAAAATGTGCAATAAGCATGGAAATATATTCATCAATCATTTACTATTTGGTCACTTTTACTGGCGTTTTGGGCTTCACCTGTTGGTGTCAGCTGTGTTTTATTGTTTGATTTTCAGGGCGACTTTGTTATATGACCAGTGTGCTTTATAAAGACATTTGCCAGTCCCATGGTTACAGAGCCAGTTAGGCTAACTGATCGTGTCTGTTAAGAGGCTTATGGCAAAAATATAAACAGAACCTCTAATGGATTTCTTGTTGCTCTTGTTTAAAGACCTGGGTCCGGTTTCACAAAGAATCCCAGAACTAAAAGTAGCTCCTAGTGACGTCATTGTAAGGAAAATCTTTCTCCGAATGTCAGATTTTTCTTAGAATTTTCCCTCGGTCACATAAAAGTTATTCACGAAGCATCTGAGGCCTTCAGAGAGCTCCTAACGTGAGGAGATGTTCAGAGCAGTGAGGAGGACCTTTAGTGAGCCTAAGAGTGTCTGAAGCAGAGAAGATGGAGGAAAGACAGAGAGAAAGGAGAGATCTTCTCCTCCAATGAACAACAGTGAATGAATAAAACGCTACCGGCTCCATGGTGCAGAGATCTACCCCCTAAACAGTCCAGTAAATAAACTTCTTTAACAATCATACAATTATTAATATAAACATAAGATAAACCTTATCTCCATAGGGCGAAAAGAAACAGTTTCAGCAGCAGGGCAGGTTAAAGATCAACCTCTAGTAAGGTTATATAAGGATGGATTAATAAATAATAGAAACAATAATAAATAGCCATGAATAAAGACTAAAAGAATTACAAACAATATAGTACAGAAGAATTTAAATATTATTTAAGGACTGTAAAATGCTTCCAAAAATTAACATTTTAACATTAATATCACTGAAAAAAAGTCAAAAATGTATAAAGATAAAAACAGTCTAGATAAGATCAGGTACAATAATATAAACACTACAAAGAAGGACCATGTAAATGAGGTGAATAAGTATTTGTTGTGTTGTCTGTGGAGAAGTTCTCTGCTGCTATCTCCTCTCTAGCTTCTGAATGCAGCAGGAACCAGAGCTGCTCACATTCCAGGCTGGTGCTGAAAGCAGAGCACTGATCTGCTGGGAATGCACGCCAAGTCTGCCTCTTTGTTCCCTCTGTATGATCCCAGCACCAAATGTATGTTTGAACACTCCTCTCTTCTCCTCCACCAGCAGGCTCTGCTCCTCTGTCCAGTTTATCAGAGTCGCTCTCAGCAGCTGAATTGGTCTGAAGCTGAGACTCCTTGGCAGGAATGTTCAGGCTAAGATACGAGCTCTCTGACAGACTCTGAGGATCTTTGAGAATACGGGCCCAAACTTGTTTAGATCTTGACAAACCTCCTGTCCTGTCAGATTCTCCCACCTGAGCTATGGATCTCTGCAGCTCCTCCAGAGTTACCATGGGTCACTTGGCTTCTTATCTTATTAGCCAGTCAGTTTAGGTAGACCTACAGTTGATTGATCCTCTCTCCATGTTCAGATGATGGATTGAAAAGAGCTCTGTTCATCTGTTCAGAGCTTGGGATATTGTTGAAGAACCTAACCCTGCTTTAACCTTCTCCAGAACCTTCTCCCTGACTTGTCTGCTGTGTTCCTCGGTCTTCATGATGCAAATTGTTCATTAATAATATGCAACAAACCTGTGAAGCCTCCACAGAGAAGCTGGATTCATACCGTGGTTAAACTGCACACAGATGGACTCCATTCGCTATTCAGGCATGTCCTGGAGGAAACAGCTGCACTGGACTTTATTTAATGGTATAAAAGTAAAGAGGGCTGAATGCAAACTGATTTAGCATTATTTCCTTCCACTCCAAATGCTTGCCTTACTTTGTGTTGGTCTATCACAAAATCCCAATCAAACACAGAAAGCCTGTTGGAAAATATGCAAACTTCAAGCAATTTGAACGTTTTTTGCAAGAAACTTTTTACAAGAAGGTTATTTCCTTCAGTTAGTGCAATCATCAGGCTTTTACATTACTGACCAAAATAAGATTATGAAATTCTAGCTTTAGGTTAAGTGAAGAGTTGCAGTTACTGTCAAGAAATGATGCTACAGGCATGATGCTGAGGTTCAGCTGTGAGTCGGTTTAATGCCATTCAGCTCTTTGTGGCTGTGTGTGTGTGTGTGTGTACAAGTGTATTAACAGCTTACTTGTCTCTACATTTCTGCAGTGCTTCATCAGCTAAAAGCTTCAGGTTGATCAGCTTATCTCCTCGATAGAAGCCATCTGAACAGATGAGATGGACACACAAAGATGAAGATTTATGCGTCGTTCAGACCAGAAGACAAGAAATTGAACCTCTAGCTGCAAATAACCGAGCGTTTCAACAGGCATGTAAGCAGAATGACAAACATGTCGTTTGCATGTACTTGTAGTTAGACAGGTACTCTTTACACGGATGTTATAAATAACCCTAATGGTGCTTTAAACTCTTATGATGCCTGCAACCGTCTAAAAAATAGCTGATTGCATTGTTCTGTATGCTGATTGATTTTTTTAAAATTAATTTTCTACTTCAATCATTTTTTCTCTGCAAAATGTAAAACTCAGCTGGGTGCCAACTTTACCATGGAAAGAAGCCCCAGAGATGCTGCTGCGTGGCACAGCCCTGAAGCTGAGAAGACTTTTCATGAATGAAAATATAAATATATATGAGACTGAAATGCAGGCCACCATAAGCCTGCTGGGTTAAGTTTTCCATCCCCAGACTAATCTGGCTAAGAAGAATTTGATTACTGGCTCAGAATGAGCCCATCAGCGAGCTGCAGCTCAGCTTCTTGCTTCAACCACACAGCCTGAAGAGGTGAGGTTTCAGCATCGACTGATAAGCAGAACCTCTGCATGTTCTGGCCCAAGGTGCGGAAGGTTTAAACCGGTTTCTTTAAGGGGAAACTGACCTGCAGTGATGAGCAGCGAGCACTGAGAGTCGATGATCCTCTCACACAAAGACTCGGCAGAGAAACCTGCAAACTGGGAACAGTGGTGGGCACGGTGTTAACATGCATGCTCCATAATAAAATAAAGCATAATTTCATGCATGCTGTTCTCAAACTCACCACTATGGAGTGAACGGCTCCGATACGGACACACGCCAACATGGCAACCACCAGCTCAACCACCATGGGCATGTAGATGGACACGCGGTCGCCCTTCTTCACGCCTGCACACAGGAACAGACACACAGGCAAGCTGTGGTTAGAGACACCAACCAGGTTATTATTCATTTATTCTGTCCAAACTCCAGACTTTTCCAGTAAAAAACATTGAGCTCTCAGATTTTTAAGCATATTTTAAAGTACAAACGTCAAATTTAACTGAAGATTTATTACACATGTTGGACTGAAAATAACAGGATGGGGGAAAAGTCTGGAAACAGAAATATTTTCCATTTTCTTTACCATAAATTTAGACCTGAAAAATCTTTCAATGAAACTTCAAACTTTTCCAGACTGCACAGGAACCCTGCAGCTTCCAAAATAAACCAGTACCAGTCGCTTTTCCAAGCCAGTCTGGACTCAGGAGTGGGACCAGGAGTGGGACCTCTAAACACTGGGACGGTCCAGTCTTTAACTCTTAGGAAAACCCAGAGCTTTCAGAGTTTACTGCAGGACTTTGGTGATTTAAGGCGGAAATTCAAAGAAGACTAAAAAAAATCATCCCTTCCTTGCTGAGGATCACTCCGAACCTTCAGCTCCAGCTGCAACAGCTTATTGATGAAATAACTGTTACTCTGATGAAACCAGGTGCTTTCATAATTTGTGAGCCTGCAGAGAGTGTAGTAAAGTTCATCATCTGTGGGTGTAGCATGAGGCTCTGTGCAGAAGTGCAAACTAGTGAAGAAACTCCATCGCATGAGCAACAACTGTTAAAGGGCCAGAAAAAGAAGGATGTTTCTGCCAACATGTGATGTAATGTATATGTACACATGTTCATAAATGAATAAAAGGAAATGAACCATAATTTATTAAAAAGAAAGTAATTAAACATTCTTAAACTCAACATAATTAAAATATGGAGGCCAAGAAGAGTAAACATTACAAAGAGAACAACCATAAAATTCGTTCCTATCTTAATTTGCAGACCACAAATCCAAACCACCCGGGGTTCCTCAAGGTTAAGGTCTCGGGACTTTTTTATTCAATTTCTACATGCGTTCTGGAGCTCAGATTAAAGAGTATAACATCTTTTACCATATTCATGTTGATGAAATGCAACTTTACGTTTGTGTGACCACATGACGAAAGTCACTGAGTGTGTTGATAAAGTCAATGAGGTCCAGCATGTTGTCCAGGTTAACGCAGAAAATACACGAGTTATTGTTTTTGATTGAAAGAATGTCAGGTTAGAAATCAGCATAAATTAGACGAGGCTGAAAACTACAGAGGAAACCAGGAAGCTGAGTACAGGTACGGACCAACACCATGCTGCACATCTCCAAAGCAAATGGCCTAATAATGTATGTCAAACAGACATTCCAACAGTTAAATTGTTTACATGGATTCAGTCTTTTGTTAAACTGCTCTCAGCAATGTTAGGTGTTTTTATATGTTCTCTAGATAAACCGTCTAGAGTAAAGGTAATTGGCAGGTCTCCAATTTAGCAAAACAGAGAAATCTTCATGAATCAGGGTGTAAACAGGACTTACCCTGGGATTTTAGGACATTAGCGAAGCGGCAGACCTTCTGCAGCAGCTCTCTGTAGGTCACCGTCAGGTCATCGCCGGGCTCATTGCCTTCCCTGGAATAAGTGACAGTAAGGGACGATATGTTGTCAAGTTACCTACTGGATTCTTTCCTGTTTCTTACAAACATAAAGAACAATAAAGGATCAAAGCAATTCTAATTACTGTGAATATTAGATTATAGATTTGCCCTATAGGGAAACTGCTAATCTAGAAGAAAGACCTGTGTTGGCTTTCTTTACAAGCAACCAACAAACCTGAGCGTTTTATTCAAGATGATTCTCATCTGCAGCTAAATAAGGCAAATTCTTAGCTTATTAGTCAAGGAACAAAAGCATCAAGAAGCTAATCTGATCAATGGTCTTGATGTTTGAGTTTTTTAGTTCAGAAGATGATTAGGAACCATTTCAGGTTTAACCTTTTTGCTTCAGCAAAACTGAAATGAGAAATAAAGTTGTTTAATGCTGCCCTATGCAGGTTCCAAGCAGTAGAGTCGACTTTAAAAAGGAGAAACTTTACAAACAGCAAATATTAAAAGAGAAACTTAACATGAGGCTTTGACCTCTAACAGAGATGTGTGGGAAAAGATAGTGACCAATGATAACTGCAGGTAAATATGAGGGATAAAATGAAATAAATGAGAACACAGTGAATTCAGAACACTGTTCTGATAAGCTACACTGGCAGTTAAACCAGGAGGCTGAACCGGTTCCTCTGAACAGAATGTGTCATGGACAGTTACAGAAACATCTGTTGTGAAATCTGACTCGTCTAAACTTTCCACTTTTTCACAAGAGTTTCATCTTGATCATTCAGGAAGCCTACAAACGCATCATTCAAGGTCATACCAGGCTTCTGTCTTGCAAACAGAACCACTGCATGGATCCAGAAAAGATTAAGCAGGTACAGAAAACAGATGGATAGCTAGGAGAGAGACCAGGTCCATGACTGTGGCAGTGGCTGCTCAGGTGGTTAGAAAAAGAACCCAGCAGCAGGTCGTAAGGAGTGGATGAGATCCACCTGGAAGGGTTAGAAGTTCTGGATGTTGCAGGGTTGTCGAGGTTGGAAAGTTTACATCTAGGTGCAGGAAATGAGGGTCCGACTGACTTGAACTTTGGACCCAAAAGGAGCAGTGTGCCTTTGACCTGGGCTGTGGAACAGTGATCTGGTGATCCAGATCTTTAACCATGCAGAGCTGCTGAGGGGGCGTAGGAGTTACTCGGACTCTTTCACAGTAAAAATCTGGTTCAGTATGTTAGTGTCTTGTCCTGGAGTGATGGCAGGATGGAGCAGATGAACAGAGCTGAGCTTGGTCTGCATTAATGAGAAAGGTGCTCAGTCTGGTTCCAAAAGAACTGGGTTGAAGGCAAAACTCTTGATTTACTGGTTTTACCAAGTTCAACCTCTCACCTTAGATGTACGGATCGTGACCAAAACAACAAGATACAAGCAGTTCAAGTAAGGCTCCTCCATAGGTTGGCCAGGCTCTGCCTTGGACATGTGGTGAGAAGCTCAATCAGCCAGTACTCCTATATACCCAAAGGAGCAGAGGTGGTTTAGATATCTGATCAGGATTCCCTCTGGACACGTCCTACGGGACATTTCCTAGACATGTCCCACCGGCTGGAGACCTTGGGACAGACCCAGGACTCACTCCGATGGAGAACGTCACTGGGGAACTGGGGAGAGGGATGTCTGGGTTTCCCTCCTTGGCTTGTTACTGTGGCCTGATCTGGGAAATGCAGAAGACGATGGATGTTTGGAAGACCTGCTCCATCAGACTTCATAAATTCAAGAGGAGAAGAGTCTAAGGACAGCAGAGATACTGCCTCCACAAAGACCAAACAGATGCTCACTGATTTCAGAAAGCAGAGGGGGACATGTGGAGAGGGTTCCTGAGGACCTACATACCTGAGGACCTCACCTGGACAGTCGATAAATCAGCACTGGTCAGAAAGGCCCAGCAGGGACTCCACCTCCTGAGAGTGTTGAGGAGAAGCCATCTGGTGGAGAAACTGCTGGTGCTATTCTACCGGGCCACCATAGAACCACTGCTGATGTTACTATGTGGTGCCTCTGCCTGCTCTGCTGCAGACAGGAGGGCTCTGCAGAGCACAACACAAGGACTGAAGCCCTCTGCCCCCACTGGAAGACATCACCAGCTCCCGCTGCCGGAGCAGAGCACCTAAAATAGTTACAGACAAATTCCACCGCGGACACCGACAGTTCTGCCCGCTCCGCCAGAGGAAGCGGTTCAGGTCACTAAAATGTAGGACCGATAGACTGCAGAACAGTTGTCATCCGTGGGCTACCAGGACCTGAGCTCTAAAAGTTTTTATAGCTTTTATCATTTTTCTAATATATTTTTCTTCTTATACCATTTATTTATGTGCATCTGACAGTTGCAGCTGCTATAATTTCATGTGTGTGATGACAATAAAAGTGTCTGGATTCCCTGGCAGCTTAAACGTAGAAGCCCAACATAGAGCCAGCGTAATGCATTGCCCCCCCCATGGCATGAGGTATCAACTAGTCATTTAGGCTCAGGTGACCATCATCACCTTCCACTAGAAAGTACCAGGTGGGTTTGGATAGCCTTTTCCCCTTCCTAAGTAAAATCATTGTCTGAAAACTGCTGTTGTTTGGTCTGATAATTACATTTTTTAATGATCTGAAACATTAAACTATGACAAAAAAGCAAAACTGGGGAAATCTGTAAGGGGGAAATACTTTTTCACAGCACTGCATGCTTGCTGATCATCCACTGATGAGATCATTCATGAGTCATGGATCTAGGCATCTGCGTTCATCTCCACTCTGCGGATTCTACGTACCGCCGTGTTTCTCTGTCAGGCTTATTAAACCAGGTTTCATTGATGGTACTGCCCAGGTCTGTGTATTAGATCTATTCATCATAGAGACTAAAAAGAAGAATGCAAAGAGTTTGGAATGAGTGTCGAACATCATTAAACTAATATAAGGAGTTAATTTAAAATCTTTTTAATGATTTTTAGAAAACAAAACTTCCAGGAGGATTATTCAGCAACCCATAAATCTATTTATTTTATTCTTCAATTAAAAACTGACAACAGCAGCAGAGGTTCAAGGAAACCAGGCTGTCTAATGGCTGTAAAGCTCCAACCAGAGCGTATTAAAGCACAGGATTACCGCCAGTCGATGCATACATGAGAAACCCACACAGAGCTTTCTACTAACCAGAAGAAGGCGACTCTATCACCAAGTTTCCTCTCGTGGACGTTGCGGTCGAGCACGTTGTAGCAGATGTTTGTGGTAGCTCCTTCCATACACTTGATGAAGATTTCTCCTTTGGTAACATCGAAGTTGTAGTCCAGAAACCGCCCCGTGTGTTTAGTCTTCCAGAAGAAATCTTTTGCAATGTCAGCCCAGAACTCTGCAGGACAGAAACAGGGCGGTTAGAGAAAAGCACATGTATGTTTCACTACATTTAACTAAAAAGACAGAAAAATATATCATGATAATTACTGACAAAAGCACCATGAGATGTAACCCGGTGGAACAACACAGAGTTTGGAGAAACTGCTCTTTGTTTTTAACACGCTAGCTGAACACAGTCTGCTTGTCTGCAAAATGTGACGTCCAGCAACTTTGCTAAAGATATGAATATTTGTGTTTTTTTCTGTGTTTTGCAAAGATTCTCGACTTGACGCCTCACTGCAATACAAAAAGGTGAACAAGGTCAGTTCCCACATTACTGACTCTCATCAAATGCGATAGACTGGATGAAGAGACAACTGAATGATACAAAACAGTCTGGTTGACACTTCCAAAATAACTCACGTTAATATTGGTGTACCTCAAGGCTATACATTTGGTCCTCTGCTATTCAGCTTGTTTATTATCAGGCTTACTACACGTGGTCTGACTCCATAACTCCACCTGAAAATTCTATACTTTAAGACAAATTCTTCCACGGTTTTAATCCTTGCGAGCCAGTTTTAAGACATATAATAGATCGTTGTAAGATAGAGAAATAAAGTCTAGAAATGACATTTATTTTTCATATTTATCCAGACCTAAAAAATACTTAAATTCTTGGAACAAATACCACAGTTGTCCAGACTACCCAAGAACTTTTTTCATAAAGCCTAAAATTAAAGTGCATAAAATGCACTGCATTAAATTTAATCCAATGAAGTTTAGACATAAAGAACAACTAATTTTAGGATTTATTATTTTAAACATTCTTCCACATAAATTTGTGACCAATGTTTTGCTTTAAGTGTGTCTCTTGTATTGTGCAGCTTCTCTCATTTAATTACACGTTATTTTATTACTCGTGATTTTTTTTTTTTAGATGATTATAACAAGTCAAATATGAAAAATAAGGATAATATTTGTGTTTGTATTTATATGTGCTATGTGATGGAACCGAATGGTGACGTTTGGCCAAGCCAAACAGTAACAAGGTTTGGCACTCAGCATCAAATGATGTTAACGGGCCATTTGCACCATTTGGGAACAACCAGATGCCACCTAAAGACGACACTTAGGGCATTTGGTGGAAGAAAAGCCGTAAACAAAGGGAGCAGAGCCGGGTCGGTCTTCAGAGATTCTTTTTAGCTGTTATTCTAATTTAATGGGAGTATTCCTAAAATATGCACGGAAACATAACTTTCAGATATGGCACTGATTAACTTCTAATAGAACATATTTAACGAACACAATGATCTGCATAAGGTCAGAGCTTAGAGGAAGAGCAAATGTGTCTGGGCTGAGCCGAGTGATCCCTTGAAGGTGTAAGTTTGTGATAGTGTCCAATAGGCTGCAGATAAAACTCTGTAATGATCCACAATAAACTGGGTGAACTTTAATCTCTTCCTGCAGTTATCTGCATTGTAAATGTCTACACTGTGTGTCAACAGCATATAGTGCTTTCTGTTTATGTGTTACTGCCAACTGTAAATCAAACTTCCTTCTGTGGAGACACACTGAACCTTGAAGGTCCGGAACCAGTTACCAGAAGGAAACGGGTCAAAAAAACAAATAAAACCTAACTAAGGAGGGATAACAGCCTGCATGCAATGCTTCAGACTTTATGTTAAACTAAGAAAGGGGTTAGAAATACACTAGCATATTGGATGTTTTTAAAGGACATGCATGTTATGAGAAAGTTTAAATTCTAGCAGGAAATTAAGAGTGTTGTGTAGTAAGTGAAGGTCAGCAAACACACAGAGGAAGCTTCATAGATGCTTCAGGCAGACAATATTAAAGGGCCACGCTATGGGTTTGCAAGAGGAAGAGTGGATGTATCATGCTACTGCAAAATGATGAAACCAGTGGCTCTCTAAGGACACCTCAACAGGTTACCATCAAAATTCCCTTCAGTTTATGGCAAAGAAGATCCAAGTCATCAAAGAAATAGTGTTTTATTCCCTTTTTTCTCACTTTAAAGTTAAATACCAAACTGCTCTGTAACTTCATGGCAAATATGTCTGCAGTGGCCAAGCTCTAAATGTGGACCGCACAGAAACTACGGGCTGTAAGGAAGAGGACGATAGATAAATGAAAGGACAGACGAGTAGACGGATGTTTGGACAGACGGATCGACAACATTTAGAAAATGGTCCAGGGAATAAAAGTCTGGTAGTACAATTATTTTACCATGCTTATTAATACTTGGTAAATATTTTGCATCAAATTCCTTTGCTAGACTTCATAGGAAGTGAGAGTTTTGAAGCTAACTTTTAACAACCTCATAAAGTCTATTCCCAAATCAACCAATAATCATCTTACATACAATGCACCAATGAAGGTATCCCTGTAGAAACAAAAGTGAAAAACTGCAGCATGGTTTTATTTGCAGGTCAGACTACAGTAATTGGGTCTTTAGATGCAACAGTAAACAACTCATTCAAATAGCTACTGGGGAACAAACCATACCCTGTTGGTACTGGGATGGACTCAGAATTTACTTAGAAATCAGCGTTTCTAGGCTTGGAAATTTGGCTTCACTTCTTGCTCTGCCTGGAATGTTTCAGACTTCCAAAATGTGGAAATTCCTGGAGAAAATCCAATGTTTCACGTCGCACTCAGCAGTAGTAACAAAGCAATGCGAATGCATTACTGGGCGTGGAGAAGCAATCCTGCAGGTTACGACACCTCTATCCGTGTGTAGTAAGACATTTATCACCTTCAACACTAAACTGCTTTTTGTAAATTAACAAGAGAAACTGACTCACCATCTGGATTTTCTATAGAGCTGGCATAGAGCTCCTTGTATTTCTCATAGCTGGGGATGTGGGAGTCCTTCTTTAGGTCCTCGGGGCAGTGCAGGACGTTCTCCTTCGGGGCTTTATCGGGAATCATGTTTGCTCCAACCTCTCCAGCGTTATTCCAAACGAACAGACGTCAAAGTGTGGACAGTTTTGCCAGATGTTTTCACAGATAATCCTCCACAACAGCTACAGGACCAAATTCAAGCAGCCTGTTCTGTTGTACTTTCATAGAAAGCAACAAAAATCCGCTTTCTTAGTTCATCGGAAGAACTGTCAAATCTCGCGCGAATTGCAAATATTCGAACAAAATTTCATTCAGACTTCCTTATTTTGCAGGATGAATTCTGACGCTTTTTATTCAAAACTGACGCACAAACGCTAAAAACATTGACCGAAAACGCGCCGTTAGATTTATAAAACACAGCCCAGCTCAGTTGTAACGCAGCTTCAGCATCTCGTCGCTCCTGGTTGAACACGGACGTGAAAAGGTTTGACTACAGCTAAGCTAACAAGCTAAGCTGGAGGAAAAAACAATGTTCAGTTCATCCGCCAAAAGCTCTCTCTATATCACATTAAACGAGCCTTGTTATGTTTAATTACTACATAAAACATGCTTTCATTCAGCACAGCTCTATGTAACGGATGTAACGTATTTTTAGCCCTAGCGCTAACTCTTTGTGCGTCTCTTCTTCTCTGTTTGTTTAAACGTGCTCTGCTGCTGGACTGTTTGGCTCCGAGTCAGAGCCAATCACAGCTCATGGCGCGTTCACGTGCTCCTTGGGAAAGCTCGGAATTTACTTGTTCGCCAGCTTAACTCTTTAAACGCAAAACTAGTTAAAACTGGGCTAAATGTTACACATTTCAAATGTTTTTGGCAGCATTTAACCTCATAACAGTATATATTTATGTCAAAATATTGGTCAACCTCCCTTTAATATCCCTAATAGCGTCTTGCCAGTGAAAACGCCCATCGCTGCGTTCAGTTCAACTCGGAAGTGATCAGGTTACACCCAGTTTCAAGTCGTAAAACTAGTGCAGGCTACTAACAATGAAATAACAAACGTAACATAAGAACATCAAAAATTTGATTTAGAAGTTCCTGATCAGTAGTTTTAAGCTATTTTTTTCATGAAGCAGATACAAACAAGTTTCCAAGGATTATACTAGGAAATACATCAAATTTAAGGAGAGGCAATATTTTCATAGTTGATCATTCTGCATCATTACTTCTCTAGAATCATTGTTTTACTGGAAGGTAAACCTCTGCCCCAGTCTCAAGTCTTTCATAGCCTCTAAGAGTTTTCTCCCAAGATTGTTCTCTATTTAGCTACATCTTCCCATTGACCAGCTTCCCTCTCCCTGCTTAGGAAAGGATTCCCAAAGCATGATGCTGATACCACCATGGTTTACATACATTTTAAAAGGCATTGTAAAAATCTACCTGCACTAGACTAGCCCATCGCTTGAAGAGCAGTTAGGTCTTTTATCCAGCATCCTGTAAAGTCGTAAGGCTTTGGAATCCAGCAAACCACAGTGAAAGGCATGATCAACAAATGCAGAAAACATAGAACTGGTATATTGTCTTGTAGTGGCTGGCCTCGCAGAGCTCCACAATGACTGATGCTGGAAATCACAAAATTGCTCAAAACGACATCTGAAGCTCTGCAGGAGTCACATGCCTCAGTTAAGATCAATGTTCACCATTCAAAAATAAGAAAGAGTGGACACATATTGTATCAATTGGAAATTTCCAAGAACGAAACCACTGCTGACCAAAATAAACATAAAGGTCAGCTTAAAATTTTCCTGAAAGTGGAACTGTCTGAGGAGTTTATATCCAGTTACATCTAGTGTAAAACTAACACAGCACTTTAGAAAAAAAACATGTTTGACTGAGAGTCAAACACAGTGGTGGTGGTTTAATGGTCTGGACCTGCTTCATGACCTGGACAATTTGACGTAATTAATGGAATCATGAATTCTGCTTCCAAGAGGGAAAACGTTCGGCCATCAGTTTGTGAGCAAAAGCCTAAACGCCCTTGGTTTGTTCAGCAGGAGAATGACTCAGCACACAAGCATCTCTATCCCTGCATAGCTAAAAAAGGAGGGTTTGCAGCATGACCATAAACAGGCCATACATGCCTGCAATATAGCTGAATTAAAACAATCATTGCCAGTTATTGTTTTTTGACAGTTGTTGACCCCTAGGGCATAATAAACAGGTACAAGGTTTAGGCAGCAATTAGTTTTTCTCATAGGATCAAGTTGCTGCGGAAAACGTTTACCTTAAAATTGGAAATAATTTGAAAACTGCATTTTTATTGACTCAGGTCATCTATGTCTGATGTGTGTCAAAAAAGTAAAAACAAAAGAAATCAGTCAGGGGGTAAATACGTTTTCACAGCTGTGTAGAATGTGGAAAGCAAAACATAAATTGCAAAGAAATTCATGCTTAAAAAACAGATCCAGTAAGGACTATAAATAGGAGAGTTCTGTGGTGCCCTTTACTTCCTTGGATCAGCTCAAGTAGAAAATGTCCTTCAACCTTGAGCGCTTTTTCAACTATATGGCGCCCCCTACAGGACAAAAATAAAAATCAAACAGAGGACAATGAAAAAAATCCTGTATAAACTTTACTTTTTAAATGTGGCAGATATTTGTCATTATTAGAGCATGACCTGAAACATTTGTGTTCAGCAGTACCGTTACCACTCCAGTCTATGACTAAACAAACTTTCTATGGCTCCTCCAACATCAAGAGACTGACTTTATCACTATGAGGGCCCTTCAGGGGTGAGGCAGAGATGTAAAGACCTGCGTTTCTAGGAAGGGAAAAGCCACATATTTAGCTCTTCTTTTGAATAGTACAAAATCAAAGCCAACCTTTGACAATGAAACACTGTTTTATTGTTTGTACAAAATGTGATTTTAAAAAGATCAACTTCAGCGGAGTGTAACAAACACATCAGAGAGAGCCCTGACAGAGAGGAGAAGAGGGGAAAGGTCAGGTGGCCATTGGCCCACAGTGTAACATACTAACCAGCACTGGTTTATGAGGACACAGAGGTCTGTGGTTAATACCACATCTTCATTGTGCTCAGAAACATTTAGTTCAAAGTAAAAATCCAATATGCTACAGCAGGCATTTGGAAGAACTGTTGATCTGTCTTTACCAGCAGGAATATCTGTGAGCTTTTAAAGTTAAGGACCAATAAGCAGAAAAAGTCTCAACAAGCAGGAGCTCGTTCAGGGTCCTGTAAAGAAAAATCCACCAAAATAAAAACCAGAAATCAAAATGCTGCTTGGAAGAAAAAACTCCTCATGAAGCAGAAAACATTCAGAGACCCTCCAGCAGTAAGAGAAAACATTAGCACTTGGTTGATTTGGTACAAAAGGCCACAGTGTAAAAGGTTGCATGACAAAAAGCACTTCTGATGAAGAAAGTCTCCATTCTGTCTATTTTGGGTATTCAAGGACTTAAAAATGTCACAGTGGACAGAGAAGGCAGGCGAGGGTTTGTTCTGCTGACCCTGGAAGTCCGATCTGTGCGCTACAAACAATTAAAACTAATCTTTTAATGGCTTTTAATTTAGAAGTCAAATTAAGTAATGTCTGGGCTGTTTCTTCAGCTGTGGGAAATGGTTTTAGGTCATGATGAAATGTCGCTGAAGAAGTTTGGTATTTTACAATGTTAAACATTTAACTATGCCCTCCTGCAGCCACGCACATCCTTAAAAACATGGATACGACGGCTTGGTGCACATGCAGACCAGTGATGAGGATGGAAATCAATTGAGTCTCAAGAACCCAACGAGGAGAATCACAGGGAACAAGTTCTGGCATGAGTGGAGTGATGGTGTTTTCATTCAGCTGAAGAACCATCCCATTGGCAGTGAGAAGATGCTTCTTAGACAGCATCAGAAGCACATGATGGAGTTTAGTGGAGGTCACATGGTGGGTTCGCATGAGTCTGTGGGGTTCATAGATTCCCCAACATGTGGAGTGTATACAGATTATGGTGGCCCAGAGCCACAATCAATGGTGCAATCCCAGTATTTTCATGATTCAACCACCTAGTTCCATGCCTCCCCAAAACGAGACACCAACAAAACTCCACCAAGTCATGGTGATGCTGTTTAACACGTCCATGAAGGATCGACGGTTGTGACCTTCCCTCACTGCTCTGAATGACTCGGCAGGGTCAGCAACTGCCTGAAAATACCAAATGGATTTCCACCTGCACTGCCCTCTAAGGTCTGTTCCAGACACGCCAGCCTCACCGTTTGGAAAGACGTCTTTTTGAGCAGCCTTTTATTGGACAAATCAAACTAAATAAGATCATTTTATAAATGAATGCCTTCTTTAAATGGTTTTAACTGCAGCCTGCTCAAAAACTGATTTGATTTTTCAGGGAGCCATACACACAAGAGGTACAAGAAAAATATTTATAGAAAAAAGAGCTTCTATTAATGGGAAATAAAACCCAAACAGTTATTTTTTTGACAAACATTTTTATGATAAGGCCGTTGGAAAAAAGTTTCTACTAACAGGACTAAACACCAGTGTTTTGGTTAAATTAGAAACAAATGTGACAAAATTACATTAGTTAGAAAACCCGGTCTCCAACCAAACCCAGAAAGAACAATAATTCTAATTAAAACTTTCGAAGTTTTAATTAGTCACTTTCGAACTGAATGATCCCAGATGAAGGGAACAGAGGATCTGGCATGAGAAACCAGTCAAAGCAGAGCATTTTATGAATCCAGAACCAACTGGAAGGAGGATCTGATGAGGCATCTCCATCATAGGCTCACAGTGTTCATCATGCAGCTGGTTAGTTTCTCTGCGATATTCTAAAAATAAAAACCAGAACCAGCTTAAAGGCTACAGGTGTGAACAGGAGTGCATCTGCCTAACATCACAAACATGACAGAACAGTCACTGCTGATCAGCAACAACTTTTAGCACTTTCTACGATTTATTACTGCAAGTTGGATTGTTGGGTTGGCAGGGTCAAGCATCTCATCTCACATTTAACTCAAGATGAAGCCATTTTTTTCCCTGGATTTCGGAATTGCACATTTTAACAGCTTAAAATTTGACGGTTTTGTGAGAATCAGTGGGTCGTGAAAACAAAGGACAGAAATACAACTTAGCTCCCCTCAGAAAGGTTTCTGCACAAGTAAACTCTTAGAAGGGAACATGAAGGCGAGGGAATAAAATAAAAAATACGTTGACAAAAATGGGACAAGAATAACTGGACAGAAGCACTTTGCACCAAATGAAGACTGTTCAAAGGTAGCAAAAGGCCAGAAGACCAGACTGCTGCCTTGTCCCAGACTAAACGTGAAAATATTTAGTGCGAGTGCATGCAGTCCACCGTGTTCATATTTATCTTCGCTTCATGTCAGAACATCCTCTGAGCCATCAAAAGTCAAGAGCCCAACTCAGATTTGGATGTAATTTGGTACATTCACAAACGGAAATAATTTGATCTGCGAGGAGCTGGAACGTCTAGAAAGACACTAGGGTGCGCCTTGGAGGAATGATTTTACTGAGTTACCAGAGCACCAGATAGTTACAAACCAGAGTAAAGGTCAGCAGACAAGGAGGATGCCACGTAGACCCGACACACTGTACTGACAAAGCACCTGAAGGAGTTGAGGTGGGCTCACATTTCAGGGTTGCATGATCCCCTTCAGTCCTATCAGACAAATGAAAACGTGTGGGTGGCTCTATGAGCTAACTGGGTCCAATATGGGGTCACTGGGGCATCAGTTTGCCCCAAGCACCATGCAGTCGCTCCTTACAACCACCCTGCCTCATGCAAACCAGAAAAGTGACCCATTTTAAGTCGATACATTGCTGTGTAATGTGCCTACAAAGCATTCCCAAATGTCTGCTGAGCTTCACACTCTGTTCTGACTGTCTGATGCTCCAGATACTGCCAGCACCTCTGCCCTCTAGTGGCTGTTTTAGTAGTGCAAGCTGCAGGGAAATCAACGCCATTTATATACCCATCACTGGTCAGCATGTGGACCAAATAACATTCAAATTGGACCTTTCTGATTACATTTTTTGACTATCTGGTTTGAGAACATGTATGACTAATGAAAACAAGACCATGAAGAACAAAGACAACATGACCCTCAGAATCTGAAGAGGCGTTCGTTTTCTCCTCATCGTCACCTGCAGAGGCACAGAGTGGCTGCAGCACCGTGACAGAAACTAAACATTCAGGGTTAGTTTGGAACAAAGTGCTGGCAGGCCAGCCGAGTCATTAGGAGGAGTTTCTTCATTTGCATTCAAAAGGTTTTTAAACAAACACACACACACAAGAACATCCACAACATCGCTTATGCTTTTTACACTTGAGTCCACAACAAAATCCACACATAGGTCTGGTTCTGGTAAGGACTGGATTACAGGGCAGTGCTGGGGTTGGGTTTGAAGACAGTGACAGAGGCTTTGTTGATTATAGAGAGTGGGCTTGGTGCCGGACGTGAAACCAGGCCACCTTGGCTTGATAAAGGACTCTGAGGTGGGTTGTATACCAGGACATTGAAGTGAGAATCTGCTCGCAGTTTTGAATTAAAACTCCTCCTGCTCTTCGGCATCTGGAATTATGAAGCCCTCCTGCAGAGAGACAACGACAGAGACAGAAAGGATCCATCTGTTAGATCACATGGAGACTCAAACAGCTGGTATCAAGTTACAAAATAATGCTTCCATATGGACATCTGGGCAGTCTTGATATGATGCTCCTAAATGCTTAAATCAGGCTGTGTTTGTGTCATTAGGTTTAACTCTGGTTTCCAAGTCCAACTCTTCTTCTCTCACTGCTCCATTTAGAAGTAGATCATCTGCTTCAACCTCACCAACCCCCTGCAGATCCTCCTGCATTACATCCATGAACCTTCTCTACAGCAGCTCCATCCACTAACCCTCTTCTACACATTCCCAAACCCCAGCCTTTTTTCCTCCCATCTCCGGAGCTCACGTCCACCTCTCCCAGCTCACGTCCACCTCTCCCAGCTCACGCCCACCTCTCCCAGCTCACGTCCACCTGCTCTCACTAGAGATCAAAGAGTCATCTCCAAACAATCCAAGAAGAATCCTTTCTGACCACATCTGCCCGTCTGTCCATCAAGTCTTTGGCTCACACTGGTTTCCGGTATATAACCATGTGTTCAAGCCTTTAACCACCTGCCCCAACGCTGCAGATCTGCTTATGGTTAAATAAACCCTTGAAAGGTTGCTGCTCTTTTAACCTCTGAAACCAGATAAATCAGAAGCTCTTTTCCTATTTTGGTTTCCTGATTAGGCCACAAAAACAAGTCCCTCTTTAAGCTTCCTGAAGCCCCCATAAATCAATGGTTGGGTGACATTAACTTAGGTCCTTCCCTACTGCAGGTCAATCTTCAGCTTGACCTGCAGGTTAGGAACTCAGGATTCCAATCTTGTTCCAGTCAGTGAATGCAGCACACCTCCTAACAAATCGGGGAAACAAGACTCTTCACTGTGGATGTCGTATCAGTGAGATGCCTAAAAGCAAAGTCAGAGGAAACAAAACGGTGGAAGAAGCTATTTAAAAAGAATACTTTCTAAAGGGGCGAGTCGGCTGTTCCTTCAGGATGCTGCTTTAAAACGGAGGTAGACCTCTGATGATACGAGAAGAACTTGCTTCAATTTGTCCTTTTGAGCTTCTGGCCTCAGTCATGAAACCTCAGAGTGAATCTTTATTCTCAAGCAAATACATACAGAGTTTACAGTTTGTAAAACTAATCATGCTATTTGCTAACGTAGAGATGGTGAAACAGATTAAAAAGTAAACCCTGCGACCTTTTTGCCTTTAACCCAAACTCTGTAAATTCATCCCTTCTGATACCAACAGTTACTTATGGCACAAAAGTTTTCAAATATATTTTGAATGCTTTTCGGATTTATAATGCAGGGTTCCTGAACATTGTTCCTCAAATTCCACACTTTTCCAGACGTGAACTTCCAGATGTTTTTCTGCTATTTTAACATTTATGGACACCGGAGAACAAAAGGTTCACCTTCAGCTGCTAGAATGGTTCTCTCATCTGTTGGTTCCACGAAATACAGAAACACCAAAACGATGATACTGGTTTTACTGGTGGTGGAGGCCGATTCCACAGCTTTTTAGACATCTGGGCTAACAGATAAACTTATCGAAGACCTAGTTTTAGGACCAAAGGGCCAGTTCAGGGTGCATTTGTAGTCGTCTAAGGTCCCAAAAGTAGTGAAATTGACTTTTCTTTGTTTTGTTCTGATTGTTTTTGTTCAGTGGGTAGTTTAAAGTCCAGAATACTACTGGGTAGAAAGGAAACAGATTGGGATGTGGTAAATCAAAGACGGATTTCATTTAAATATCAATCAATGTAAAAACAACTGCAGCCATTAAAGCACCAGCAGATTTCCATCCTTTAGAAAACTGGAGACAAGAAAAAAAGGCTCCAAAGGTCCCTGATGCTAACATTATGCCAGACCTGGGAAACGGTGCAAGGAAATTCCATGCTTTTCCAGACAGTGTCAAAATCCTGATTTTACTTCTTAAAGACAGAACTAGTCAAAAAAAAATAAAAACAAATTACCAGAAATTGCTCACAAAACTGATTGGTGCATCTTTAATCTGCAGTTTTGGAGACTTGTCTTTGAATTTGCCAGTCTGGAAATCATACGATAAATGTTGCTTTAGTGCAGCAGTGCGCAGGCCCAGCCCTGGAGATGCCACCCTGCAACTTTTAGATGCATCGCTGCTCCAACACACATGAATCAGCAGACCTTCGGCTCTGCAGAGGCCCGGTAACCAGACATTTGAGTCAGGTGTGCTGAAGAAGAAATGCATCTAAAGGTTGCAGGATGGTAGCTCTCCAGGACTGGACTGGGGCACCATGGCTTAGTGTGTGGAAATGTGGTTATGTGACTCCAGTAAAAAAATATCCATCAGAAAGAGGTCACTCATAGTTAATTTGGTTTGATCAGAAGTCATAGAATCTAGTGACCCAGAGATCAGAACCACCATAGAAACAGGACATTATTTTAAACTACCAAGAAAAACAAACAGATACTAGATGGTAACAAGGCTGCGAGAAAAGGCCCGGGGACGATGTGAGAAACCTGGTAGCCAGAGACAATAATGTCTCACTTTAACATGAGCCCACGCACACGGAACCAGAACATGGTGACCAGTGAGTGACAGCAGAGCGCCACTTTATAACCTGCTTGCTTACTCTGCCCCAGCCTGCCTCGCTGGCTAACAGCTGTAACAGCAGGGAATTCATTTGTTTTAAGGTAAAACAAAGACGGTAATAAATCAGACATCTATTTAAAAAGGTAACAATTTAGAGAGAAAACTATGCTGAAGGACAGAAAAACCAACTCACATCTGTAGCATAGAGGATGTCTATGATCCTCTGCAGTGTGGGGTCGCCCTCTCCTTCTTTCTCCTGGCAAATCAGCTCAATGTTCCTCAACTTACCAAAATAAAAGTCTCTTTCCTTCTCCATGTCCTGAATGGTAGATTTCAGAATCTCTATCTGTTGGTAGGAATAAAGATTGACTTACTGAGGATTTACTTTGGCAGTTATTTTAAAATGAAAGCTGCTGCTGTCTCAGAAACATTAGCTAACAAATGATATAAAACATTAAAGTAAAAAAAGTGTGTGTAAATAAGAAAATAAACTAAAAACATTCAAATCATATTTAATGAAAAATATCAACAGTTTGGCAGGTTCTGACCTCATTAATGAGCTCTGCCCTCTCTTCATCTCCACCACCCATCCCTGGTTTCCTTGTACCAGCAGGAGCTAACTTTGGTGCCACTTTTGCAACCGGTGGCTTCGGGGGAGCTGATGAGAGAAGAATCAGGAGGATTACTGATCATATTCTGTTCCTTCTTTGAATCTATGGATAAAATCTTTGGTCAATCCAAACTCAGATGCTGGCTGATCAGACCAGCTGGAACTCTGACCTTGATTCAGGGTCTTCTTGGGGAGTTTGTTGAGAGCTGATGGGGCAGGACTGGGCATGGCATCCTGCCCCTGTCTCATTGCCACTGGGTCATACTCCTTCCCATCGTAGTTGGCATCAAAGAACTTCTTAAACCACTGGACGAACTCGAAGTTGTCCTGGAACTTCCCCTTTACCAGTTTGTCAACTGCAATGATCTGAAACAAGACAGTCACCCCATTAGGACATGCAGGCTTGGACACACACAAAACAAGGTTAGCCGTGTGCTAATCGGTTCTGAAGCAGAGAGGACCCGTTAGGTGCGAGTCTAAACTTACTTTGTCAATCCCCATCTTTTTGAAACCAACTTGCAGAAGCTTGAAGTTATGGATGTATTCATGCTCCAGCTTGGCACCGAATTTCACCTTCTTCAGAGGCACCGAGCCGGGGAACAGCATGTCCATGAACTGGCAGTAGACGGCGCCTGTTCAGCAGCAACACGGGATGCATTTTAGCTCAGAAGGTTCTGGAACAATTAACTAATTGTTTCTTAACTTGAACATTAGTAACACTCCACCGTTTTTAAAAAGGACCTTCCTCTACAGCACGGGACACTAATACTCCCTTATTACCATGTTTATTCATCAGCACCAGAACACTAATCACAATGTTTCCACCATTAGACAAGTATAAAAACTGTTAACATCACACACAAAAAGGAACCAAAAGGACTAAACAGAAAAGCAATAAACAAATAAAACCAACAGGTTTATAGTTAAGGAGCAGATCAGACATTCAGTTTAAGATTTTTTCTGCTTGGTGATTTTAGACTGATCCAACATTAGGCTCATTAAACACTGTTAGGTGCCAAGACTGCTGAGGGACAAAAAGCGGATGTTCTAGTTTTAAGTTGCAAGACGTTCAGAAAAAAAACATTCACACAAACACAGATGACAAAATCGTGCCTGTAAACGGTTTCTCTTACCAGCTCTCTCTAAGGTACCTGCTGAGCCAACATGCAACACATATACGGCTGAAATCAGCTGGACTGCTGGTCCAGATGGAGAAAAAGCTGTGAAATTGGCCAACACCACTCTGAGAACTGGAAACCAGCTTCAACATTGTGGTGTTTAACGTTTGGTGGAACCCACAGATAAGACAACTAATCTAGCAGCTCCAGGTGAACATTTTATACTTCGATGTCCAGAATAGGGCAGCAACTAATGATTATTTTGCTAATCAAAGAATCTGTTGACTATCTTTCTGATTTATTGATTAATAACTGGACAGCAAAAGGTGCTTATTAGGAGATTTTTACAGAATTTGGACCGGTTACTAGGACGCTCAACGTGGAGCTGCTGGTTGCTTTGGTGTTGCCAGGGAAACGCTGCGATTGTATAATAATCTGTTCATAACCAATGCAGCCACGTTCCTGTACGCAACATTCACCAACAACCACAACAACAAAGATGGCGGACAGAGCCAGCAGCGCTGTGTTCAATGACACAATCAATCATACATTAAGCTTCACATATTTAAAGAAGGGGAACATTACTTCTGCTGTTATGATTTAGTTAAAAGCTTAAACAGATAAAATGAAGGAGAAATTCTACATTATGAGCTACAAATAAACTGCGTGAATCTATCTGGAACTGAAACATTTTAGTTTTATTTCAGTCCATGTTGAGCAGAGAAAGCAGGAGCTATAAAGCCTCTTTAAACATGGTTATAAGGACATGAGTAGCGCCGGCACCGCCTGTCCAAAACAAGAACAGATCAAGAGGTTGTAAAAACTATTAATTAGTCTCCTATGGTCTGAAAACATCTACATGTTTCATAGGCTTACATTACAACATCTCCTTCCATGATTTTGGGTCAGAACTTTCTGAAGCTCAACGTAGTTAAAGATCAACTCAACTAGACTCATCAGGCTTAAAAATAAAAGCATCCCAGAAACTTGGGTTTAAGTTTGGACTCGACTCTCAAACCTGAATTTCATCATAAAGTCAAAAATCAAATGCATGGATTTGTGTCCAACGGGTCAGAGATAAACCGTTACGTGTTCCTATGTTCAGCGGGTCAGAACGCTGCAACGATGACCTCACAGGTTTCTGTTTAAAAACAAATAAATGACCGATCTGTTTTCACAGGTCATCCAAACATGCTGCTGCCAGAGTCCTGACCGACACCAGGAAATGGATCATGTCCCAGCAGTATTTCCTAAGATCTTATTATTGGTTCCTTGTCCGGTATGAACCATCTAGAACCCGCAGGGCATCAGACACCTGTTTACTCAATGGTCCCAGGACCAGAACTAAACAAAGGAGGAGGTATTTAGTTTCTATGCTTCCCAGCTCTGGAGCTGTGAATTGTCTTGTGTCTGAACAGTGTTGTACAGATAAACTTGCCTCGTCTTGCCTTTAAAATGCCCTCGCTGCAACATGTGATTACAAGCACTCTCTGCCTCGGACTCCTAACAGAGCTGCTGGACAGCTGTTGGGCTTTAGTTCTGAAAAGATCCGGTTTTATTTTCTCTGATCCTCTTTTGAGGACAGGCAAGGCCCAGAAGAGGTGATGAGGGGCCACAGTTTCAGTAACATAAAACAGCAACATGAACTTTGCTAAACTTAGCCATGAATCAAAGGAAACTTGCTTTGAATATAATACAAAAGCTACAGCTAACACCGCAAATCTTTATTCTTAGAAAGGCTTTATTGTCCCCATCTCTTTATTTTTCAAAGACTCTGGTTTGCTTTGATAACTGAACCACCCTCTCTATTCGACATAAATGCATTTAGACAGAACCAAAAGACGGTTCTGGAGGTGAAGGAGAACGGCTGGAAACGGGATGTTGAACAGACCCTACAACTGAAAGGGAAACGGTAAATTACGGCCTTCTTTCATTCCAACCACTAAACCCCAAACAAGACTAATTGGTTCAAACATCGACACTAATCTCAATAAAAGATGAACAGAACCACATTAACCTCAGAACCTTTTACACCTATTTTCACTCCCTGGTGAAACATGAATGGACACCAAGGCTGGAGTGGACTGTAGGAATAAACAGAACAATGAATAAAACACATTCAAATGCAGGAGTCTTTCTTTTCTCTTCAACAACATAACTGAGTTCATTAACCTGCATATGGCTGAAGTGAAATCTACAAGCATCATATTAAGAGGATGGATGTTTTCCAGGTTGAAACGTGCCACATTAAACCCGACATTATTGTTTTTATAAAAACAAAAGAACAACCAAAAAGCCATGCAGTGATTTTCATGTTTATTCTAATGGATTACTTTCATCAGTCTAAGATGAATTCAACAGAGAAGCAGCAGCTTTGACCTCCATCCTGTCAAAAAGCCCTTTTTCCACATGGTCCTCATCACCCAACAATGAAATGCTCTTACTGGAAGAGTCCACAGAGGTATTTTCTTTTCTATTTCTTTTTCTTTTAGAGATCCACTAACTTGTAAAGGATCACAGAGGTCACTCCTTAGCAAACGTTTACCGTTACTCGACTTCTGAATGCAGCAGACTCCATTACTACGCTCACAAGATGACGTTCAGCAGCGACACCAGAAAAACCTGGATTTTCACAGAGCTGGACTCCAGCGGTCAACTCTGTTAACTGTTTTACTTCTTTTTAAAGATTTAATTTAAGATTAAGAGATTCTGGACAACTTAAACCAAATGATTTCATGAAAACTTCACTTTCAACTAAAAAGAGAACAACTTATACTTATGGTGAAACACTGATTGAATTAAACTCAGCCTGACGGTGAATTTGTTGACAGTTAATCACGTTTTCTTACCTGTACATAACATTTCTATCTTGGTGAGGTTCATCTGGAGAGATTCGTTGATCCACACCAGCATGTCATGTCGACTCAAGTTGTCGCTGGTCACTGACGTCGCGTACACATTCACAGCCATCGCGGCTCACCTACACACACAGACAGAGAAGACGGTGGCTTACTGAGTGGCTCGAATCTTAAACGTTTTTACAAGGTGTCCTGCTTGAATAAATGAATGCTCCAGCGTCCAAGCAGCTCCATATTCTGGCCATGCAGTCAGTGCTAAAATTAAGGTGTGGCATTCATTCAGCTGTCAGAAGGATAAGTTGGCTCCTAACAGATTGAGAACAGCTCAACAGACACCAAAAGCCCATCTCAAGTGTGTCTCTAATGTGAGCTAGCTGAGTATTATAGCATAAGAAATTATGACTCCTGATTAAACCATATGGGATTTCTCCGGCTGATAGATATTATTTATTGGGAGTGACAGACCTCCATGTGCACACAGTGGGACGATGTGCGAGTTCCCCGTGGCAGATGGTTCCTTTTTCTGCCCAAAAAGGCTGGGAGCAAAAATACGAAACAATGCAAATCCAGAACATCATGACCCACACCCTTACATACTGTTACATCATTCCCTCTGTACTCCATCAGAGGAGACAATCTCCTGCAGGAAGACGACATCCCACAGGCTGAGGATGCTAAACCAGAACACTTAGAACATAATAGCCAACATATAGCGCATTCACATTATTAGAACATCACATGATGTGGAGATGATTCATTATTGATACAAAGTTCAGCTCTACTTTCTTTCTACAGTCCAGAACCACACTGAGAACCACCCACTGACCCTTTAGACAGCATTTATTTCCCGGATTACAATGAAAAAATAATTACCTTAAATCTCAAAGTTCAAATTTGGGTCCTAAAATAAAACAATTAAACAGCCATCTGAGGGTAAACTGAAGGTGGGATTACTTTTACCTACACATATTAACGAACATCCTATTATTGATGTTGTCATTGATTAAATACAGAAAAGGTCCTGTTGATTTGCCGTTAGATTAAAAGGCCACTGTTGTGGTGCCCAAACTGACTCAGGTGTAGCAACTGTGATTTTACTGAAACATTAATGGACCTGTTGATAACCCATTGTTTAACATCTGCGTGTGATTTGCATGAACAGATGGGTGAACAGATCTGTTCATTCGGGGCAGATTTTAATACCAGGTGTGAACAATAGTCAGTGTGATGGTATCAAAGCGGCCACAGCTGCCATTATTGATCCTATCAGTGGTTCTGGGATTACAGTTAGCTGTGCTATCCCTCCAAACCTTTTATTTGCTGCTGCTCGTTATAGTTTCAGAAACTCTTTTCCTATTATGTACATTTGACCTTAATGTACGGTCGCCTTTTATCTTGTTTTTTTAAGCCATTTTTATATGAATCAGCATGTTTCTATTTACCCGTCACCGTGCTGCTGATACACCAGACAATAAAGGATATTTATTTTCCATTCTAGATCATGTAAAGAAAACATACCCAGAACATGATCAGTAACTACTATTATTTTTATTTATTACCTATTTAAAGGAGATCACCTGCCTGTATCTACAACTGTTTCTTTTGTCTTCTAATTCCTAGTAAAGGCTGTCCACTTGTGTCTGAGTCAGCAGGACTCATGTTAACCCAGACCTGAACGGGGCCTGTGTTTTACAGATGGGCTTTGTGCTGCTCCCTGGAAGCTATTAAGCACATGGGGAGCAGCAGATCAGTTAGAAGCTATGCGAAAACTGCTGGGTTTAGGTTCAAATTGATGTCCCGGAAGGACAACTCGTTGGATCGGGGTAAGATTTAGCCGGACGCATCAGAAACCTGGTAGCTAACGTTAGTAGCAGTTAACCGTTATAAATGTATTAAATAGCTACAACCTCTTAAAATCAGCGTCCAGTTTCCTGTTCGCCTCTAAAAACTCTGGGTGTATCCCAGACACGTCTCCAGCATCGGCTGATGATTGTAGCCTTGTTCTCCCAGCATGAAAGCTGCTTCCCCGCCCTGAAGCTGAGCCCCCCTCCCCTCCCAGACCGAGCACCGCCTTGTTAGCTACAGTTACCCTGGAACCGCAGCCGAACCTCGGTCAAGAGACTGAAACCAAGCATGACTTTTAAAGAGTGTGAGAAATAAAAGGAAGCAAACTCATCCAGTTTAACCAATTAGCTCGCAGTTAACCAGTATCAGCCATGCTCCGGTACAGTAAACCACCAGTTAGCATTTTAGCTGCTAGGCTCCTCACCTTGCGGCCGCCTCATATCATACGGGTGTAAAATAAAACGTTAAACTCACCTGTAACTGGTCAGAATTTACAGTTCTGTGGACTCTGTGGTTTCTACGTCTCTCCGCTGTGGTTCAGAACCTGAACAAAAGCCAAATCGTTGTTTATTAGGTCGTTGTTGCTACTTCTGCTTTTCTTCTTTAGCTGTTTCACGTTCTGTCTACCGGCAGCGGAAGAACACGGCAGAAAAACGCTGCAGATGACGTCAAGGCGTAAGAAAACGTCACTCTTCTTTACATCTCCCCAACTGACTTCGTAGTAACAACAAAGCTATCTGCGTTTTTCATATTTTTCTTTAAGAAAATCCTTTAGAAAAAGAACATATTAAATCTAGTTTAATAACTGGATTTTTTCTAAAAACAAGACTGAAAAAAACAACTTTTTTCTCAATTTAAAATATACGTGAAAATGAAATAGAAGCCACTTTCCTTTTCGTGCCAAAAACAAAGGAGCAGAGAGTTACATTTAGTTTACTTTATTTTTATCTTTACAAATAATAAAAAGAAAAACCAGCAGAGAACATTTGCCCTATTTTTTTCATGTTTCCAGACAACTGCGACCATCCAAACCCGGACTGTAGGTGGCGCTCTTCCTTCAATACTCTTCAGAGATTTTGGCCGATGTATTTTTCACCACAAAACACAAAAAAATAAGAATAAAGATATGAAAAAAAAATTTTTAAATAATATATATATATATATACACTACCGGTCGAAAGTTTTAGATACACTTTCTCACTTAATGAGTCTCTTTATTTTCATGAGTATTTACATTGTAGATTCTCACCAAAGGCATCAAAACTATGAATGAAGACACATGGCATTATGTAGTAAACAAAAAGTGTGAAATAACATTTTTATATTTTAGATTCTTCCAAATAGCCTCCCTTTGCTTTGCTCCTTTAGCATTCTCTCCAGGAGCTTCATGAGGTGTTCACCTGAAATTGTTTTCCAGAGTTTTGAAAGAACTTCCCAGAGGTTCATTAAGAGGCGACCAAAGGTTAATATTTTAGTCATCACAGCAAGGGCGGCTACTTTAAGGAATCTAAAATATGAAACATACTTAAAATTATTTTACAGTTTGTTTGCTACATAATTCAATGTGTTCATTCAGTTTTGATAGTAGCTCTCACCTTTTCATCATATGTTTAAATCACATGGATTCATCAGTCTTCTGCTCACCACCATTGTACTTCCTGCAGTTTCAGTCCGTCATTTTCTCCCCTAAGAGCCTCTTTGCTTGTTCAAAAGTCCTCTCCTCATCTGCTGCCTTGTTAAACAAGCTCTGCGGCGGGTGGCATGTGATTCTGAGGCACTTTCTTCAGGTGGACTGCCTTGGCTGTAAATGTTAAGCCATTATTGTGTGCAGATATACCTTGAAAATTGTCCACATTAATCAAGCACTTTAATTTATCTGCTAATTTATAAACAATGTCTCAAAGTCTACTTGAGAGACAAAAACAAGAAATAAAGAGGACAGAGTTTTAAAAAAAATTATTTTGTTTATTCCACCACTTTCGACATCGGTGATAAAATGACAGCAGATTAAAATGAGCAGAACACAGGACATTATTCTGTGTTTGTAGATATTTAAACCTTCACAGACAATTGTGGACCAACAAGCATTTAAATCCCTTTGAGATAATGTGCAAAAGTGTTGAAAGAACTTTGCTCACGTTTCACAAAACAGTCGGTAAAGATCCACCAATGAGGGGGATCGCATTCCCACTGCTAGAGACTTAACAGTAAACAGAAGAGGAACAAGAGTGGAAAATTAAAATGTAAACACTGGTCCCAGCATTTCAATCTCATTAGTAACAGAGCAGGTCTGTCAGTGACAGCCTAATATTAACATTAATGACAGCCATAAAAATTCGTCGTAAGGAAAAAAAGGAAATAAAATTGCAGTGGTTTGTTAGAAATTTGTTTTGGTTTAATAAAAAAGGATCATTCCTTGCTATTAAACAATCAAACACGAGTAACTAATAATTGTATGTTTGGTCCAGTGTGGATTTAAAATACCAAGAACGACTTGCTAAAGCTTGAAAAGCCCAGATATGGCTGGTTTCTATCCTAGTAAGTTCTAGCAGAATAAAACTAAGGCTATTAAATAGATCTACCAGAACCCTAAACATCAGAGTGGATCTACAGGACTAAAATATCTGGAACATTATCTTCTGCTGTCCAGCAGAGATGACCAAGGTTGCTAAATGAAATGTGCTGAATGCATTTTGTCTTCCTATTCTCATTTCCTGACAAAAGTTTCAGTTTGCAGTTAAAAAAATGAAAGTGCATCAAGATGTGTGGCTTGATTAGGAAGAATTTGACAACAACTTTGGTAGAAAAGCAGCGTACAGTGTTGATAAAATCAGAAGACAACTAAATTTAAAGCTTTGATTCCTGTCTGCCTGCCTGATGTAAAAACTCTACAATCCTTAGAGAGCCAGCAGAAGAACGTCAGGAAGTGGATGAAAGTTGGGCTTTGTTGGGCAATGATGCAATCACACCCATCCAACAGGTTTTTACATTTTTCTTCAGCTCAGCCTACAACCAAAAATGAGTCCAATGGAGCAGCAAGTGGGAGTGCATCATTATTGGAATACAGGAAACAGTTTGAGCGAGCTGAAGGTGCGGCAGGGTTAGACGTCTGCATGGGGCAGACAGACACACAATCCTTATCCTTCACTCACATGATTTATTAGATTCAATTGATTGTTTTTATATATTAGAGCATGATCAGACCTAAAAAAAACACTAAATCACTAAACAGATCAACCTTTTAAAATAACATTTCTGAAAAGCAATGCTCAAAATTACATTTTCTACAACTGCAGCAGCAACAATCTAATGAAAATAGTGAACTAGTTTTGTGTCTTGGAAATAATTCACATTCTGTATTGTAGCACCACTGGATGTTAAACTAAAAATATTTAATCAACCATGAGTTTGTTTCATCTATTAAAATCATTAAATTCCCACCAGGGTTTAATCTATGCAGATGCATTCATACACATTTCCTGAGGAAAACAGCTGCATATCAGAAGCAGCATAATTAAACAATTAATTGCACAACAAAGGCAGATGGTCTAGTTAAAAGATAGAGCACCAAGTGGGCTGCCACCAGTGTAGGAGGCCTACAGGCTCATTGTAAATAGAATAAAACTGTTTAGGCTGAAACCTGTTCCAGGAAAACTGCAAGATAAACCTTGAGTGATGCTGTGTTTCATCATGTCCTACAGTACAGTGTGGGTCAGACAGCTTGGCTAGTTTTAATTCTCCACAGCAGGTTGGATCCCGAAGCTGACCCTGATAGGGGCTCGTCAGCTGGAGAGGTTCCAGTGCTAAACCAGGTTTTAAAGCTAGTCGTACAAAACACGAGGAACTGGTTTTCCAAAGCCACAGAAGTGACTGGGAGGCAGGTCTGGAAATGTGAGTTCTTGCAGAGGACCCTAGTGCAGTGAGACAGTTTCTCCACACAGATCATGGTCCAGATCATGGTCGTCATGATCTGGTCGTGACGACCAGATCATGGTCGTGACTGGAGACATGAAGACACAGAGATGCCTTCATGCCTCCAGTGTAATATCAGTATCTGTTTGGGGACAGCCTTTTAAGGGCTGCACGACATCAGGAAATATTTACTTGAAATGGTATCGATTACAATAAACCCACGTTTTCCTGATGCTTCAGTCATTACCATAACATAAAGCACCGAATGCTCTCACTCAGCTTCTCATCCACTAAACATATAGAACAGGTGTGGGTATTCAGTGTCCATCCAACTGGCCAATAAGCTGAGTGTAAACAGACACTAGAAATAAAATATCCAACCAAACAACTGTAATACTGCACACACTGATATTATGATGAAGACCATTATTCAATATGTTGTGCAGCTCTATGTCTTTATAAGGCAGATTCCACACAAACCGTTTGCTAGGATCTGCTATTAGAGGCCCCAAAAGTGTTTCTGATTGGTGTCGCAGTGATGTTTATAGATTCAGCGTTTGGCAGTAATCATGAGCACAGCTATATGTACTCACAGTCACTATTAACCAACATTCTCTGCATTACAAGCTTTGGTTTAACACTTGAACCTCCTAGGACCTGGTGTGAACCCACTGGTATCCAATCACGTCCAAGCTCCCCTATCTCAGCTGCTGGAGATCTGGGGAGTTCGGTGACGAAGGGATGGAGGTTGACATGCAAGGCGTGGCTAAGGGAGCGAGCTCCTCGCAGGTGAAGTACTCCTTCAGAGGGGCAAAGAGGTGACGAATGACCGGTACGCTCCACGCCTTGCCCAGCAGCTTCTGCCTCTGCTGTCGGTTCATGTTCCTCGCGTCAGTGTAATGTTTGGGGAACCCAAAAATCCTGGAGAGAAGAGAATCATCTGTCTGAGTTCGCTGATGAGCATGGAATCGCTTTTAACCAAATCATCTCATGGCTCCAACACCGAAGGAGGACCAAAAACTATGACTGACATGGAGGCATGAGAAGAATCCTGCAAACATAACTAGAAGTTCAACTCTGTAGCTTCTAGCAGCCAGCAGTAAACATACTGATTGAAACGTCACGTGACACAACTTCTGTTTTTAATTTTCAGCCAAAAGATGGAGGAAAAGAGGAAGACTCCAGAGAAGACTCATGGACATAGTGAAGGATGACATGGAGATAGATGGTGTAACAGTTGAGGAGGCAAAGGACAGGCTGAGATGGAGGCTGTTGACCTGCTATGGCACCCCCGAGGGGAGCAGTCGAAAGAAGAAGAAGAAAACCAAGGAAGTAAAACTGACCTTTCTGGCTTTTCTGCATTAAAAAGACAAAGATCTTCCTAAAGATCTGCTACTGCTTTCTGTCCACTTCGTCACTTCCGCTTTCCTTTTTCTCAAATAGGAAACTAAATAGAAACAATCTTTGTTTCTAAGGTCCAAAAGTCTTCATACCTCTTGAACCTTTCCACTGTTGATCTCATTAAAAATACAAAATTCAGTGCATTTATTAACAATTTAATGTGAAATGTAATGCAGAATTGAGAAGTAGAAAGAAAATAAAATGTAAAAAGCATGGTATGTGTTTGTTTTCAGCCCCCTTTACTCTGACAACCCTAAAAAATAGGAAGAAAATGAAGTTCAGGACAGTCAGCGAGTGAGGACACGCTGAATGAGAACATGAGAACACGCACTTTTCCAGCTCAGTGATCCAGAGGATGTCCTCTCTTCCATTCTGCATGACAGGCAGCAAAGACACATCCTTCCCCTGCTTCAGGGAGTTTGGGTTGGTGGTGATTGTTCTCACTTTGGTTACCTGGGAATAACATTTCCAACAGTAGGAAGTTTAGTCTGTGTAAAACAGGAGAACACGCTATTAAATATGATTATTTACTCACCCTGGCCTCTCTACCAAGCTCTAAACAGTCCTGTAGGTTCAACTTATCGTTCTGGGAGGCTATGATGGGCCTATTAAAACACAAATAATAAAAGTTATTAATATTTCTAACTTTATTATTACAAAATAAAGTTGGCAAATTCGTCATCATCCTATTTTTTTTGTTGCTTTTTTTCCATAATGTAATACCAGTAAGATAACGAGAACGTGGGCCACATACATAATAAAAAATACACACGATAAAAAGAAAACTTTGTGGGTTTTTTGTAATAAATATTGAAAATAATAAAATAATTCAACCAACATTTAAATGATTAAAAGAAAAGTGGGGTCTAAAGTTGTTAAAGGGATTTATGGAAAAAGATCTTGATGATCCAACAGCTGATGCACATTTTTGCTACAATGAGGCTAAGAGGAAAGCACAACCAGAGGGTCAAACTATGAACATGAAAGTAACTCAAATCAAACAAATCTAGAGTTTCATGATCTGTGTTAAACACCGAGTGGAAAATCTACAAGAAATCTTCTAATCTAAACTGTGATTGTGAATAAAACAAAAAAAAGGAACCAAAGCACCAGATCAGTCCAACTTCCTGTGACTTGATCAAACTAAAGTATGGCTAGCCTACAAGCTAGGAGGAACAGCTGAGTGAAAGCAGAAGAATAATGACTTTTAATTAAGCATTAAATACAAACTAGTAAAAAAGATCATGAAATCCTTGTTATGGTTTGTGCCACAGCAGCAGTACGTCTCACCTGCTCATTCCAGGAATGTTTCCCCAGAAGTTTCGAGCTCTGTTAGCAGGACTCACTTTGACTGCATCCACCAGCACGGGGTTACACTGTTACACAAAGCCACCAGACAACATCAGCTCCTTAAATGTTCAGCAACACAGGCAAAGAAAGCACAATCTCAGAAATGGACAGGGTTCAACCTCGAGGAATCGGCAAATGTTGACTTTATCGTGCGTGTTCATGAAGACGACGTTCTCAAAGAGCCAGAAAAAAGGTCGAGGGTCGTCCTCTTTGGGCTTCAGCAGCTGCAGGATGCGGTAGTACTCAAAAAAGAGTCTGCCAGTGCCTTCTGTCAGAGAGGAAGATGAAAGAAGCCCCATAACGTTTCAGCTGAGACAGAAACTCTCTGCTGGCTAAAGAGGATTCTGCCTTACTGGTTGATCCTAAAGCTACTTTTTAATAATCCAATGAAAGAATTTGGATTGGACCAAAGAGAAAAGGTGATTAATACCACGATGCAGGAAAAAAAAAACACCTGGGATTAAATTTATAAAAATTTACAAGAAAACCAAAGCAGAAGCTTGTACCTTGATGTCATTAGACTTTAACAGATTGTTTTAGACTTGCAGACAGGCTACGTACCATAGAGGCCTTTCCTGAGTGGATTTACAATGGAGAGGTCATTGCAGGGGCTCCCACCAATCAGCAAGTCGAATGGACCCCACTTCTCAATCTGAATTACCAAATCAAATGAAATGAGTTCATTTTCATTCAGTATTTAAAGCAATAAAGCTAATAACATGTAGGAAATATTTAATATAGGTTTGCTCTACTGAAAAGGAAGGGAAATCAGAGAGAGGTTTAACATACCAGCTCCTCGGTGATGAAGCGGACATCTCCAACATGAATGATCTTCCCATCATGGTTAATGGTCGCCACGGCAATCGAATCCTCACAAATCTCGGAGGCCACGTATTTTTCAACCTTGAAGCCAAGATCTTTCAGCACCAAGTAGCCTGAGAAGGGAAGCAGAAGTGGCACTTTTCTTCTGATTTCTTTCAGAATTCATGACCTCTGAATTGCCTTTGATCAGATTTGGTTAAATAAACTGGAAACAAACCATTTGGCATTTATTTCCTGATCCTGCCGCACCAAGCCTGTACCAAACAGTGACCTCAACATTAAAAACTGACTGACATTCATCTGATCCGTTTCAGTTTACATCCTCATTTCTCTTCTCAGAAAGGTTTAACCATCTAGTGCAGAGCAGAGATAGTGGGAAACAAAGGATGTTGAACATGAAGAAGCACCCGAGAAGGTTTGTGCATGCAGCGAAGGTCCTAACGCACAGTAACCAGTGGACAGATGATAATAATAATAATAATAATAATAGCAATAATAATGTGCATTTATTGGTTAATCTGAAGAAAGCTGAAGGGAACAGAGCATCCCTGCAGAGGCCTGCAGACTCACCTGTCCCGATGCCGTCGAACAGTGACAGAACCCGGAGAGGTCTGCGCAGTTTGGTGGGGATAGATGGGTAGACACGGTGAGGCTCCTATGTCAATAACACATGGTGTTAATTATGCATCAGTGGGCTTCATTTACCATTCAATCTCATATACGATGAGGTTTGAGTTAAAATGCTTTTTCCATCCCAAGAGTCTATGGGTGTCTATAAGTAAATGCTACTGTGTGTACTCAGATTTGCTTTATTTAAAGATAATCCTTTTCCCGGCTGTAAAAGGCTCTCACTACAGCCAGCTACTGAGCTTCATTAGCTTTTTCTCCAGCTTTAATCTTACAGGCTGACAAAAGAAACTAAAAGATGATCTAAAAAGTATTCATTTATTCATAAACTACAGAAAAAGCAAAGCTATTTTCAGGTTTTCAGAGAGTGACCCCTCGCTTATTGCAGTAGTAAAATAACTCCTGTGTTTAATGGCAGCATTTTTTCATTCATGCTGAACTTTTTAAAAGGTGAACGGAGTGAATAGGAACCTCTAATTAGCAATCCATGACTTTGTTTCCCTGGGGTTCAAATATGTCATGACAGAGGCCAGTTTCTTTAAGACACTCTTCAAATGGGAAAGATGAGAGAACATATGAATCCTGTAAGTGTGTTCATCAGTGAGCTCAGTTAGAAGCTTTAAGGACATCACCACAATCCTAAATGTATAAAGATAAATAATTAAAAGATTAGGAGGAAGAATTGATGACAAACAAGGCAGAACGAGGACCCATTTTTACCTCGTCACCAAACACAGTGAAGAGAGTCATAACGGAGGTAATAAAACTCCAAAGCATCTGAGTGGAGAACTGCAGCAGAGTCTCCCTAACAGCCATTAGATGCTGTCTGAACGCCAGCTGGTTGTTTGGAAGACTGGTCAGTGTAACAATCTCTGCAGGATGGAGAATTTACCTTTGTTCTGAAACACCTGGAGACCTAGTGAGTCCAGCAGTTTGAACCCTGAATGTGAACCAACTTGTCTGTGCTCTCTGCTGCCACCTTTTGGTTGTTTTACTGAAGGGTTTGCATCTTACAACACTTGCATGCTCCACTAATGCCAAGCAGAATCGTAACATTTCAAAGTATGGACATTTCTGCAGGTGAATTTTTGCTGGCAAGTGCAAGTACAAAAAAAAAGTCACATACATAATTGAACAGGATAAAAATTCAGTGTCATAAATTCAATGTCTAAAAAATGTCTGAATCTAATGAGACTATTTTACTTCCAAATCAAAGCTTTTCTGTCCATCAATCACAAGTATAAAAATGTGTTGTTTGCTCACATCACCCCCTGGAACAGTGAGCTTTGGCCAGATGACACTATAGTTTATATAGGCAACAAATACTCCAGGTGGAGTACAAACGTAGAGGGTGCTGTAACAGTTTAAACATCAGCTGAATACTTACAAACTCCATAGCGCTGTTGTTGGCAAATAACTCCTGAACGCGAAATCTCCAGTCCTCCCTGGGAACCAGAGCACCGTGTGGCTGGTGAGGCTGACAGAGGTAACAGATCCACGGGTCCAGGACCTTCAGAGAGTCAAACGTCCCTGGGCCAGCCAGGATGTTCAGACAATCCTCACAGTAAGACCTGCAGATCATACGACAGGAGAACAGGGTGCAGGGCAGGGAGGAACTGAGGCTAAATCACTGCTCTGCATGGGTTACAGGCTTGAAAACAAGAGAGAATACAAACCAACCTGTGGCAGCCATCATGTCCACACAGTATGACCTCCATCCCATAGCAACAGATGGTACAATAGGACTGGTACCCATCTTCATCATAGCGATACAAGGTCTCAGTGAAATTATCCTTCAGAGAGAGATTGTCACAAGCAGAGGATATTTAACAGGTTAGAAACTTTTAACTACAGGTTTAACTTGGACTAATAGGCACTGTTAATGAGGAATTAACAGTCAAAGATGAACTCAACACATCAGGAAACTTTCTGCCAGTTTGTAGAGACAGACATGATGCTGATTCTTTCCTGCAAACCATAAAGCATATGAGGGGTGTCTGGCCTGTTCCAATGCATTCTGGGGTTTGTGGTTTTAGTGATCTCTCCACTGCACAGTCCGAGGCCAGTTGTAATAGCTCTGGATCAGTTCTTACTTTGCACTTCAAGCAGAGGCTGCCTTTGAAGAGGGGGTGGGATATCTGGATGTCCTTGGTCCCACAACACAAACAGAAATCTGCAGGGAGGAAGGCCAAAGGAAGGAAGTAAGACTAAAATCATTACATTATTTCAAAAAAAATCATTTAAACGTTAACATCAGCTAAACAAAAATAAGTCTTTAACTGTGCACACATGAACAGACAAACCTGTATTGAGAACACTCACCTTCTATGTTGAGTTGTAAGTCCACGATAGTTTTGATGGTCTTCTCTGTAAAGAGTTCATTTGGTCAGTAATGGACAGCAACCACCGTTTATTTATCTTTTTCTTTGCATTAATCTGAAACAGCCTCCTTTACAACGTTCCCAGTAATAAGTGAAGGAGGCTGTTAGATGGCCGCTCAGCTCTTCCTCTGACGAACCATCTGAGACCAGAGCACCACGCAGCTGCAACTTTATTCATTAATAATTACAACGTTGGAAGCAAAGCTCTTTGTTTATGAAGCAGGAGAACAACGCTTTGTGCATGTTGGTTAACCAAAACCAGAAAACACGTCGATGCCACATTACCAACAAGACAAAACACAGAGAGGTTAATGTTAGCCTAGCGCCACAGCAAAGATCCTCAGCAGACCGAGATGCTCAGCTACATCTGGTGAGTCAGGCAGTCCCTTAGAAAAAACGATAACGCGTTAGAAAAATAAAGAGTTCCAATAAATTTGATTTATTCTTATTTTCTATTCAACTGTTGAAGTTTTCAACATATGATTAGATACTTTGAAGGATTTAAGAATCGGTTTACTTTGTAGAACAAGTAATGCTGAAAAATTTAAATAGAATTTGGACAAAAATAAAATTTTATTTGGAAAAACCTAAAACTAATTTCATAACCTCCAGGTTTAGGCAGTCAGGAACCATTTGCTTTTGGTTTCCAGTGGGATTATTAAAACTCGTGGAATATTACTTTGCCTTATTAGTGTCTATTAGAGGCTGCAAAGCACAGGTTTATTTGACACAACGGCTTGCCATACACCACTAATTATTCACCACTGTTATCACCTATCAGTGGTTGGTTGAAGCTGTGCTCTTCAAACTGCAGCAGCCTCCCGCTTAGCTGCTGTTGCTTGGCTGTTAACTTTACAAAGGTTCTTCATTTGTACATTTTCTGTCATGGTTACTTAACATCGTGCAATAAAAGCACACATGCAAGTGTTGTCATATTTATTCTCATTTTTATCCATGAAAGGTGCTCCAAAAATATAAAAATTATGCTGTTCCTATGAGTTAGATTTCTACAGTAATGGTTTGGTCTAAATAAATGAACAGTGACCATAATGAAATAAAGTTTCTCATCATTTTGTACATAAATAATAGGAAGACTTTTTTTAAAGCTAAATAAAAGCTTTGAAAGGAATAAATATGCATCTGATCACTGCGCACAACAATGTTAAAGCCTGTAATTGCAATCAGAGACACAGATATTTGCCTACATATTGTTCTCCGTCTGCCTTAAAGTTGGTTTTACTGGTGAACGTGGAAACCTCTGAGGTTTTCTGTGGATTTGGACCATTCCTGAAGATGGTCTGTTGGTTTTAATGATTACGGCAGCTGCTGTCTTAAAACATTTCATTATTTTTGCGTCTGTACCATTTGCAAAATGTGTGAACCGCATCTGTCACTGCTCCAAACCCTGCTGTCTTCAAGGCTCATTGCTTTAACATTAGGAAACATTGAGCTACTTTTATACAGTTATTGCTCTTTAAGGCCGTGATATCAGGCGGTTTTCATTTCGACAGTGTCCTGACCCTACAGGCTTCCTACGTTGTACCAAATAACTCTGTCAATGAGTGTTCATGGGTTCATGTTAAAGTGAAGTCTGATCCGGAAGAGAAAAGCACCTTATGAATGCAGTTCATTCATCATGTAGCAGAAGATGCAGAAATAGATGATCACGTCCTACCTCGGAGTTTCTGGTCCGGCTGTGTGTACTCGCTGCTTGGCTGGTTGACCCCTTTGTACGTTCTGGTGTAGTTCCTCTTCTTTTGTGGTACAAAATCTGGTGACATGTCGTCATCTAATCCATAAAACCAGCTGTAGCTCTTCTTCAGGCTCTTTCCCCCTCTAAAACTTCCCTTTCCTTTTTTCCTTTGCCATCTGCTGTTCACCTTTTCCCATTCTTCTTTCAACTTGTCATTCTCCATCTGGGATCCTCCCTTTCCTTCCTTCTCCATCTCTGGATTCAGTGGCTTGGACCTTTTTTCCAGAGAATCCAGTCCATTATTCCCATTGGTTTTGGAGCTGGAGGATGCGTCTCTGGGACTGCATGACAGTTTGTTGAGTGAGACGGACACATGTTTCATCTGAATGCTGATTTCACTCTTGTTCTTTGTTGGGTCGGAAGGGGTAGAAGTTTGGTTGGTTTTTGCAAAAAGTTTCTTCTTCACCTTTGGCCTGGTGGGTGTTTTAATGACACCTGGGACACACAGAGAGAGTATTTGTGCATATAAACAGCGTTGAAACATCTTGTCTTATAAACACTGAATGGCAGAAGGTGTACGACTGACTACATGTGGCATAAACAATAAAGAACTGCTAAAAACAGTCACAGTAAGAACGTTTTACTACTATTGATGCAAGCAGCAACCATCTTGAATGCAGAAGTCGGGTATGGTCATGTTGCCCCGGCTTTCCGACTTGTAATTAAGACTTTCACGATCATTCCAGTTGAAATTTCCTACTCTGAGCACGGAAATTCCGACTTCCGAGTACAAACAGAATGCAGCATAAACATCAAGACGCAATAAAAACCATTTGGTTCGACCAGATTCAGAAATTATTTAAACCCAACCTCAAATGAACACAAACCTAAAACACTGTCTTGATTTATTAAACAATAATAAATCAAAACTAGAAAGTCCTTGTGCTTAGTTTGCTACTCTGGAGCTTGCAGGTCTGTCAACACAAAGCCAGGGAAGAAAGACCTCAGAAATGACCTCAGAGAAGAAACCTTGCTGCCCATCAACCTGGGAACATTTTAAGGTCATCTTCAAACTGGTAAAAGGTCCATCAATCCCCAGAGAGAGAAGGATTACCCCTAAGTGGAAAACGTTTAAGGCAGCAGACAGTCTTCTGCTAAAGGTGGTTCTATTAAATCATGTGTGTACTTAGTTTTCTGCGCATAGCTTTGCTGTTTTGGCTTCATGTTTACGTTTCTAACAAGGAGACTGTGGTTTGTTCTGTGTTTCTGTACACTTGATTTAAATGATTTTAGAACCTGGCAAAGACCAGATCGTTCTGTTTAATTTTTTCTAGAACCCATCAAATCAAAGGAGGGTGAACTTTCTTTTTACCACCACTTTACATGTAATGAAGGAGGATGTTAAGTCAAGTTCTATGACTGACCAGAACTCCACATAGAACCAACAGCCCTTCTCAAACTTTGATGGCGTCTCCATGAAGGAAGGAACAACATCTTCACACCTTTTTTAGGTTTGAGTCCATCTGGACCAGATGGCTGAAAGCCTCCAAACGCCCAGTCCAGCATCTGCTTCAGGAGCTCTTCACCGTCTTGAAACAAAGGAGAAAACTGCTTTTCACAGCGCAGAGCTGCCTCCTGAAGGGCAGAAAAAGAAATATTTAAACAAGCAGCACATAATGCTACAGTTCGCTACAAAGTGTTTAGATGGTGAATATTGTTACATTAGCTTTTATACAGAAAAGAGAGCGGATATTTTCCTTTAGGAACAGGTTCATATCTGCTGGGTGTGAAAACAAGATAATGTTCCCCCTTACTCTTGTCCATGCCCTCACTAGTCTTTAGGGACATCTGGAGCATTTTAGGAGACAGACTGACATACCGACCTGCAGGGATGAGAGGATGGCGTCTCGGTAGGTGACGAGGGTTGCAAACGAGTTGGGGCAGAAGTACTGGCTAAAAGCAGCGAATGGCTTCAGAGACGCCACACTAGCCTGCAATCAGAGACAGAGATCTGTGGAGGAGCTGAGCTACAGCTGAGCTAAAAATGAAGTTGTGATCCTGTACTGACTCACCTGAGAGCACATTCTCTGTCCGTACCACTCCACCATCCTCTTCTGTGGAAGCTGGCCCTGTCCTTTGAAGGGAATAATGATGCCAGGCCAAGGGGAGAAGCCCTCTATCTGACCCCAGACCAGCTCCCCCTTTGGACACACCAGAGAGACATAACTAAACTAGCACAAGATGATCATAAAGAACACTATAATTAGACACAGCAACCTGAATACAGGTAAAGGGAAGATTTACTGGGTGAATGTGGCAACATTTAAACTGAAAGGAGGAGCTGTTGGTCTTTGCAGCTCCTCCAGAGTTACTCTGCACCTCAGTCTGCCCACTCTGCTGGTTACCTCAGCTTTAAAACATAGCATACATACTGTATCCATGCAGCACATGCAGCCCCAACCATGTTCATCAGATATAAACTTACAATGGATTTTTCTGGAAACTCTTCAGAATCCGGTATTTTGGCTGTTGAATCCCAGTTCTGATCCTCTTCATCACTTGTCACAATGAAAATAAACTCTCCCTGTTTAAATCTTTCACCTGCAAAACAGTGTTGAATGACTGGAAGCTGAGCTGTAAAATGAAGCCCAGGCTTCTGAGGAGAGTAAAAAACATGATGCAAAGGAAAAAGATTAACAAATGATTCCTGTTACTTGTTTTTGTCATCATCAGCTCTCCTGTCAAAGACTTTATGGACCCTTCTGTAACATCGATCACATCTAATAAAACAGAACACAGTGGTTGGTGTACAGCAGTGAAGTTACAGCAGATTAATGTGACGAGTCAGAAGGCTCTGGGAGTTAAATATCATTTCCAGGTAAAGGTAGAATTCCTACCTGAAGAATTGTCTGTGTAGTCCGTGTCCTCCACACTGCCGTAATGTTTCACCTTGTTATATGTTAAAGGCTTCCCTGCAGGACTCTTGTCATCCTCTGATGAACTCCCATCATCTCTCACCTCTCTGAGACCTTCCAGGGAAGGTAGTTTCCTCCTGCCGATGGGTGATCTCCGTCGCCACTTCTCCACCTGAGGTGAGGCTTTGGGTGTTTTCTCCCTGTTGGGAGGAATTTTGATGTTCCTGTATGCCTTTTGAGAGGAACAAAAACAAGTCAGACCTTCTTGTTCATTGCATTAATAACAACAACACTAAGACCATCACGCTGCAGCCATGGCTGCTTCATAAAAAGGTTGTCAAACGGTAACCTGGTTCCGGCTAAATCCAAGTTAAAACGGACAGCCTCTGATAAATAATTCAATTCAATTCAATTCAGTTTATTTATATAGCGCCAATTCACAACACATGTCGTCTCAAGGCACTTCACAAAAGCAGGTACATACATTCCAATTAGTCCTAATCATTGAACAGTGCAGTCAGATTCTGTTATTTATAAAATTGATAAAAAGTTTTTACTAAGGAACCCAGCAGATTGCATCCAGTCAGTGACTTGCAGCAATCCCTCATACTGAGCATGCATGTAGCGACAGTGGAGAGGAAAAACTCCCTTTTAACAGGAAGAAACCTCCAGCAGAACCAGGCTCAGTGTGAGCGGCCATCTGCCACGACCAACTGGGGGTTAGAGAGAACAGAGCAGAGCAAAAAGAGACAAAGAAGCACTGATCCAGGAGTACTTTCTATGGGGAAGGAAAAGGTAAATGTTAATGGATGTGGCCCCTTTAGTCTTTCAACAAAAAAGAAAGAACAGATAAACTCTGAGCCCATTTTCAATTTTAGAGTCTGAAGAGAGCACATAGAGTTAGTTACAGTAAAAGCTCAGTCAGTAGCTATGTCTAGGAGAGAGAAAGGGGTTTAAACACTGAAAGACAGGGCCATGTGGATCATCGGTAGAGGGTGAGCATTAAGTTTGTTCAAAGCAGAAGCTCAGCCAATTCCCCCTCCAAAAGGTGTCACAGGGGAACACAGAGTCACGGGCCAGGGGTAGCTTCTAGGAAGAGAAAAGAGAGAGAACAAAGTTAAAAGCTGAAAAACAGCAAATAATGCAAAATTGGGAGTAGTGTGAGAATGTAGCGAAGAGGGGGAAAGTGGTCATTATGTCCTCCAGCAGCAAGCCTATAGCAGCCATAACTACAGAGATAGCTCATGAAAAACCTAAGCCACTCTAACTATAAGCTTTTTTCAAAAAAGGAAGTTTTAAGCCTAGCCTTAAAAATAGACAGGGTGTCCCCCCTCATGGACTAAAACTGGGGGGGGTTCCACCCGGAGGACCTGAAACTAAAGGATCTCCTCCCATTCTACTTCTAGAGACTCTAGGAACCACCCGTAACCTGCAGTCTGAGAAAGAAGTGTCTGTTAGGACATATGGAACAAATCAGATCTTGATGTTATGGGGCTAAATCATAAGGGCTTTTATGTGAGGAGGAGAATTTTAAATTCATTTCTGGATTTAACAGGGAGCCAATGAAAGGGAGCTAAAGTAGGAGAAATATGATCTCTCTTTTAAATTTTCATCAGAACTTTGCTGCAGCCTTTGGAATCAGCTGAAGGCTTTTAACTGCCTTTTTTTTGGACATCCTGATAGTAAAGAAATTACAAAAGTCCACCCTTGAAGTAAACAAATGTATGGACTAGTTTTTCAGCAGATGTGTCTGTACTGGTGTCTGTACTAGTCCATGCATTTGTTACTTCAAGGCTGGACTATTGTAATTCTTTACTATCAGGATGTCCACAAAATGCAGTTTAAAAGCCTTCAGCTGATTCAAAATGCTGCCCGCAAGAGTTCTGATGAAAATAAAAAAAAGATACATATTTCCCCTATTTTAGCTTCCCTTCATGGGGCTCCCTGTTGAATCCAGAAAAAAAATTCTCCCCCTTCAAATATAAAGCCCTTAATGATCTAGCTCCATTACATTAGAGAGCTGATTGTTCCTTGTTCCTAACAGAGCACTTCATTTTTCAGACTGCAGGTTACTGGGGGTTTCCTAGAGTCCCCAAAGTAAGGGGGGGCAGATCCTTTAGTTATCAGGGCCCCTTCCTGTGGAACCCCCCCATTTTATCCCTGAGGCGGAACCCTGTCTACTTTTAAAGGCTAGGTTAAAAAACTTTCCTTTTTGTAAAGCTATAGTTAGAGTGGCTTTAGGTTTTTTGAAATATCTCTGTAGTTATGCTGCTATAGGCTTAGGCTGCTGGAGGACATAATGACCACTTTCACCCTCTTCACTACTTTCACACTACTCTTCAATTTTGCATTATTTGCTGTTATTTCAGCTTTTAACTTTGTTCTCTCTCTTTTCTCTCCCAAACTACACCTTTCTGGAGAGGGGAATCCTCCAAGCTTCTGCTGGCAACAACTTAATGCTCCCCCCCCTGCCGATGATCCACATGGCCCTGTTTTTCAGTGTTTAACCCCTTTCTCTCTCCTAGACATAGCTACTGACTGAGCTTTTACTGTAACTAACTCTATGTGCTCTCTTCAGGACTCTAAACTTGAAAAACTGGCTCAGAGTTTTTATTTTCTTCTTTCTAGGTGAAACGACTAAAGGAGCTAACCCATTAAAATTTCTTTTCCTTTCCATAGAAAGTACTCCTGGATCAGGGCTTCTTTGTTCTCTTTTTTTCTCCCCCCCCTTGTTCTCTCTAACCCCCAGTCGGTCGTGGCAGATGGCCGCTCACACTGAGCCTGGTTCTGCTAGAGGTTTCTTCTGTTAAAGGGATTTTTTCCCTTCCACTGTCGCTACATGCATGCTCAGTATGAGGGATTGCTGCAAAGTCAACGCCAGTGACTGTCCACTCTCTACATGTCATCCAGGAGGGAGTGAATGCTGCAAGTCACTGACTGGGATGCAATCTGCTGGGTTTCCTTAGATAGAAAAACTTTTTATCCAATTTGAATAAATAACAGAATCTGACTGCACTGTTCAATGATTAGGATTAATTGGAATGTATGTACCTGAGTTTTGTGAAGTGCCTTGAGACAACATGTGTTGTGAATTGGCGCGATATAAATAAAACTGAATTGAATTGAATTAATGAAGATCCAGTACTGGTGAGAGCCATACAGGCCCAGACCATAATACCTCCACCATCATGGTTGACAGATGAGCTACTATGTTTGGATTTTTTCCATACTTCCATCTGTTCAGTAAAGCTTCTTCTCGTGGTTCTTCTTCCAAAAACGCTGCTCTCTCCCACGAAATTCAGAACGGAAATGTCCAGCCACCAGACCCAAAACACACCAGCAAGTCCACCTCTAAATGGCTCAAATAATGTAAAAAAGAGGTTTTGAAGTGGCCTAGTCAAAGTCCCTACCTAAAACAGGCAGAGCCGTTTTGTCATGACCTTAAAGAGGCCGTTTATGAAGGAAATTTCCTTCACAGTGATGTTAAAGACTCACTGACAGTTTTCACCACCACAGCCTGTTGTTAGATTTATGGGGCATCTTCACATGGTGCTTTTTTTCTCTCAAAACAGGAAATAATGACTTAGAAAACTGCATTTGTATTTAATCTGGTTATCTTTGTCTAATACAAAAATATTTGATGATCTAAAACATTTAAATGAAGCAAAGAAATAAATTAAAACAAAGGTGATTACTTTTTCACAGCAGGAGAAGACTGGTTCTGATCCGTTGGACAGATTTTAATGCTGTGGTTGTTCTGAACGTATCAAATACACCATGGTGTTCACTGAGGGCATCTTCAACCCATTCTGATGTGGTTCATATAGCAGGCAACGGGACAGCTTTCAAAACTCACCTTAGCAAACACCTGGGTCCGGTGCAGGGAGCTGGGCAGGGCCAGCAGGGTCAGAATCAGCTTCTGTAAAGTAGGCCAGGTACTCATTCTGTTTAAAATCTGCACAGACCACAGCAAAGACGTTGGTTCGATCATCACCAGCAGTTCTAAAACATTTCCAATGAAAACAAACTGAGCTCTTCTTTGGATCAACCTCCATTTTGTTATCATACGTAATGTAACGGAGCAAATATTATTATTAATGTTTGGCTCATTTCTTAATATCCTAACATTCAGTGCCTCTATGCTTCCGGTCTTTCCTGTAATGTCCTGTAAAGCACTTTGGATTGCTCTGTGTGATGCTGTCACACACACTGCATTCTGATCCTGTGAACTATTCAGAACCTTTTCCATCTAAAAGTACTTTAATGCCCCCAGCTTAGATTTTTTTTATAATATTTTGTTATTGAACAGTAATTTGACAGGAAAGAGGGTGAAGAGAGAAGGAGATGACCTGCAGCAAATGTCCTGGGAGACTGGGAATCAAACCCAGGACAACTGCATCGAGGACTAGCCTCTAGGGACACGGTGTTCATGCTCTACCAACTGAGCCATCCACCCCAAGCCCACAGTTTTACCTTCACATGCACCACCTGTACATCCAAACTCAGGTATTAGGCCTGCTTCCTCAGTCTGGATGTGCAGTCTTTCCTCATAAACCATGAGTGTGGTTGCACATAAAGGTGCGACCACATCGAGGTGCAATATTCATGGTAAAAAACGTCTGAGTGCAAATCCTCGTCTGCAGTTCCTTTTGCCAGTCTAATGAAAAGATGAACTCAGGCTGGTTTAAACCAGACCTGACACTGATCTCTCAGCTCCTTCTAAACGTTTTCACTCGTCTAGAACATTTTTACATTTTATCCGGTTATAACAATAAACTTCAAGGTATTTAACTGGGATTTTATGTGAAAGACCGACACAAAGCAGTCCATAATTTTGAAGTGGAAGTAAAATGATACATGGTTTTATAAAAACCACGTAAATAAGTGTGGTGTCATCTCTGTAAAGTTCTGTTTGTTAAATGGAACGGTGCCATTGTGTTCCTATGCGGATTAATAAAGGATCCATCTAATCAAACCATCATCTATGCCGATGGGCCTGGCAAGAAGAGCGTTTATCAAGGAGGTAGCCAAGAGGGCCATGGTTGCTCTGAAGGAGCGGCAGAAGAAAAGGGCTCAGGTTCAGTTCGGTACCGAGAATAGAACTGAACGTCTTGACCTACATATAAAATGCTGTGTGACAGAAAAGTGCACAACAAAACATGGTGGAGGCAGCTTCATGTTGGGCAGAGTTGATGGGAAGATAAATACAGGGAATCATGATGTTCTCAGATACTCTCTATCCAATCTGACGGAGCTTCAGCTGTTTTACATGGATGAGAAGTAATACATTTCAGTCCCTAGATGTGCAAAGTTGGAAGAGACATACCCACTGGTGGAGACTGAGTGGGTATGTCTCAATACAAATGCATGCACATCACATGTTCAGGCTTCATTGTACAAAAAATTAAAACCATGTATCCTCTTCCTTCCATGTCACAAATAGGCACCACTTTGTGTTCGTCCATCACATAAAATCCCCATAAAAACACAATGAAGTCAGTAGCTATAGTGTGACAAAGTACTGTACATCACTGCCAGCTCCACACAGGCCTGTCTGTGTGGAGCTGGCACACACACACACACACACACACACACGCACAGGACCCATCAACGCTCGAGGTGGACTACCCCTTACTTTCCGGGCCACACATACAAACAGTTAAAACACAAACTTACATCGTACCTTTACCCAGCTGCTACATTCATCACTCCCGCTCTGTTCCCTTGTGAGCTTCATGAAAAGGCAGCAGTTGCGCGCCAGCTCCACCTCTGAAGGTCCAACAGTGCAGAGATCCAGCTGAGCACCCATCACTGACAACACTTGCCAGGGAAAACTTTTTTCCTGAAGGACAGAGAGAGTGTTACTGTTTTACAGTAAAGGGGAAACCCGTTTTTTCCCCAATTTTGGGGCCGGCCCTGAACCAGAGGGAATGGTCTTTTGGCCCACATGAAACAAAGGTTTTTTGAAAGAAAAGAGCTAAGAAGTCTAGAAATAGACCAGGGGACAGCTAAAAACCACCTGTTTTTGACATAAAAATTAAGGTAAGCCCAAAAGAAAGCGGACGGACGGAGGGTTTTTTCGGTCAAATGGGGGTTACACCGTTAATACGTATTTTTGTTGGGGTTTTTTTTCACCCATAATGTCCCAAATTAAGCCAAATCGAGGTTTCCTTAAAGATGCGACTTTCAAAAAGTGTAAATACTGGTTTGGGTTTTAAAAAAAAACCCCTGGTTTGGGTGGTTTTTAAAAAAATTTTCCTATTTTTTTAATAATCTGACACACAAGGAACGTTGAAAATTACTGGTTTCATTCCAGTCTTGTACAGTGGTCTGGCTTTAAACATGGAAACAGGAAGGTAGGAAGGAAAGGACAGAGATGGACCAGAAAAGAAGTTCTTACAGTTATACTTTGTGGATTTTTCAGCACCAGTCCAATATTCCTCAGAGCCACGTCCCCCAGCGGACCTGGAATGCTCTCCACCAAACTCTGCAGAGCCCCTTAATTTTAAAGTTTGGGGGGGCCTTTAGGAAACCTCTCCTGTTCTGTTCCCAAAATTTGGAAAGGCCGCTGAAACGGAAGCAACAACCTACATTTCCCTTTATCCACGGAAGCCACTGCCCCCTGGGAAACAGTCAATTCCCGCTTTCCCAAAAAAGGAAGCGCGGAAAAATGGTTGGTAACTGGCATAATGAGAATAAAGGAACATTGTTGGAGCTCCATGGGGAGGCTGCTGTTTCACGCGCACTTCCCCCAAAACCTGAGGGTTCCCAAGGGTGGAAAAGGAACAAAAACGCAGCCTGGGGAAAGGGGCCCATAGGGCCCCCCTTTAACGGTTGAAATTGTTTTAGGATTAAAAAACTCCCGAAATCCTGCCAAAAGGGGGCCCCTCTTTGACGCTGTGGGATGAAAAAGCATGTATGAGTGGGTGGCCCGGGGTATACGGCCCCGATCACAACACCTCTTTCAGAACTGTAAATTTAAGGCTAGAGTATGGCAGGATGTTCAATAGGTCCACCCCCGTGGCTGAAGGAAGCCATGAGTCCAGCATGGCAAGTTCTCTCTGCTATCCCAGGGATGCTGCAGAGGGACAGGAACTTTGGGCTGAAAGCCTGGAGCCTGGACACAAACACCCGGCTGAGGCCCGGCTTTGGAGTGCTGCAGTAGAACGCCACGAGGTTGGACAGGGGAAGTTCATACTTCCTCAGGGCCTCAACCAGCAGCCATGCGTCAGAATCAGCAACACGCGCCATGGCATCTGTGTCCATGTTAGTGGAGTGCTGCGGATCGGTGCTGTCAGTGCTCATCTGCAGAGTGTGCAGCAGCTTCACCACACTTTCACATGAGCTCTCGTCAAAGTAGCCGATGAGCAGGACGCTGGTGCTCTGTCCTCCACCCAGCTCCACCCCTACATACAGGTACACACAGTAAGGCCTGTCTGTAACGGCCTGCGCAACGTCTTTTGGGTCTGCTGAGTAAACATCGTCATAGAAGTTTGTTCTGATGAAATTCACCAAATCATTCCCAGGAATCAGTTTGTCCACAGCAGATTCTGCTGGTTCTACACGCTGGATCTGCTGCAGCTGGAACTCCTCCTCCTTCACTGAAGTCTCCCTCTGTTCAGATTTCTGCTCCGTCGACATGTACACCACGTCTTCATCATCTTCCGATGTCAAACAGATCACATCTGAAATCTGCCGTTCTTCCACTTTGATAAAATCCATATTTATAATCGGTTCTTTTTCCTGGGAGAAGCAGGCGGGATGAATGCTCATCTGGACCTAAATAAAAAGAAAATAAGGGAAGAGTTATCTTCAAAAATGCTTTTCTGTGAGGAAAAACATCTCTTAACTCAGATGTCTCACCTCAGAAGAAAAACCATACCATCAGACATTACAAAACAGAAGCAGACATCTAACATCTGGCTCTTGAATCACACTGAATCCAGGCTGATTGGAACAAGTATTTATGGGCGCTGTGTCAGATGGTGCTTTTATTTCTGGTTTTGGGGAATTTCATGTGTTTCCTCTTAAACCATAAGGTTTGAAAAACCTATTTCCATAGAACCGTGGACGCTGTGATTTGGTGCTCATTCAGACACCTGTGAACCACAGTCATGATGGCTAGTATCAGGTACTGGTTACTTCATTTCACCTCAGTACTTTATATGTACTTTCCCCCTCTGATCTTCAACTGGGAACAAAAAAAGAGCGGACTGCTGCCGTTCTCGCTGTTAATATTGATAGTCTGCTGCACGGGACTCCAGTAAAACATTTCTACCAGCAGGAGGTTGCTCAGTGGTTATGATACCATTTATAACTTGACAGTAATCTGAAGTAAACAGGTATAAAAACCACAAAATCTGACATTACATTCATTAGCAAGTATGATTCTTTAATGCCCATTTATTTCCAAACTGCAGCAGAATATTGAACTACAAAGAGAAATAAACATATGCAATAAATATGTATATCAGACAGTAATATCTGTGGACGATGTAGGGGAACCAGGCCTACACATGTTTCCATTACAACATTTTACACCTTTCCTGTCTCACATTTACCAACAACCTCAGTCTATTTCCTGTCCTGTTTTTAGGAACTAATAGAAGAGTTCATGTTATGGTGGAGCCCGGTCTTTAAATATGGATTCTGCAAAACCCAGTGTCTGGGTGGGTGGATGGATGGATGGAGTCAGGAAATTCATTTTTCTTTTTCCACACTCCTCCAGGCTTTTCAGACTGCACAGAAATTCCAGTGACCAAAGCATCAAAACATCTCCCTTGTATTCCAGTGTTTTTGGAGCTATCCCTCAAATTCATGCTTTTCATTGGGTTCTGCAAGGAATTAACCTTGTCAATCCTGTTGCTGCCAAGTGAATGAATTTAATTTTGTTGCATCAACAGACTTAAGACTTCATCAAAGCATCTAGGATGTAAAAATATAATCTGAATTCAAAATGGGCATCATTGGATTCTTATATTACAAAGGGTATTACTTTTGTCCAGGTTGGTTGAAGAGAATCCTGCAACTTTATTTTTACGGCTCATTACTTTCCAGTAACCCCAATCATCTACTTATTGAGGGTTTCTTTTTACGATAGGGCTGCATCTTAGTCTGATTACAAATTAAACAATTCTCACCAGCCCTCTAACATTGTTTGAAAACATTTAAAAGGTTTGGGAAAACCCTGTCCAACACCACAACTATGTTATTCCCGGGACAATCATGTGGAAATACCGTTTAACTCCGTTCAAAACATAGGTAACCCCCCCTTCTCCAAAACGGGGGAATCACGGGTCACGTCCCCTTCCCCAATCAAAAATTTGGAGTGGGTGTCATTTAAGCCAATACAAACAATCGAAACAAGTTTCGAAGAAAAGCTAAAAAGCGAAGGAGAAATGAAACCAGGTTAGCTGGGAGTTCGGTGCAAAACAATACCAAACCGAACAATGAAGGGTTGGTTAAGCTTTCCCTCGCCACTCACACACATGAACGACAGCATAAAGCTTCTTAAACTTAGTTATACTACAACTTATTCTAACGCTAAAGTTACGGATCGCAAACATTTAAATAGCAGTAACACGGTGAGCAAAGCGAAGACCCAGAATACTGACCCAATGGATCACAATTTATAGTATTTAGAATGGATAAACTTGAACTGGGTTAATCTATGCTGCTTACAGATGATTTATAAACAGACTGGACTCCATCCAACTGGTCCACTTACCAGGAAAACAATTCAAATCATAAACTGTGTTTTTAGGAATATGTAAGAAGTCTGCAATACCTCCGTTTAAAACAAGATACAGTTAAAACGCAAACCAACCACTAAATTATTCATTCTTGTATTTAAAAAATAAAGTAAAAGTTTTTTAAAAACTTAACTTTGTCCAAGTTTGATCATTCAAAATATTTATTTTTAGGAGTTTATAACAAGCCATTCAAAACATTAAATTAACCCTTTACTTCAATCGGATGCTAACTTCTGCGTCGTTTGTTACGTGAGGACGGACGTTCGGTAAACTAAACCAAAAAGTACATCAACGCCTTCGATGAAGCAGCTTAAACAGCCCGCATTACCATGCCGGACTGGTTGGAAATGCGTTTAGATTTTATCCAACATTCAATAGTTACATTTTAGGTAAACATGTGTGTAACATGTTAAAAACAACACGCCAGACTTACCCACGCTAACCTGTTCTTCCTCGCTACCTCCACACGCCGAACCCCCAAAACACCAGAGTATCCTTCCGCCGAGCGCAGCGTCCCGCTCCCCCACAGCGAGGATTTAACACGAGTTCCCGGTTTATACCGCTAAAAATAACCGTGTGGTTCTTAAAATGTTCGGTATCTAACAATTATCAAAGTATGCCATTCAATTATGTTTAAAATTACTGGCGGCCTTTGGAACCAGCGCTAGCTGCGTAAAAACGATCGAATCTTTCTAGATGTTTCCGTCGAGACGCCATTGTAGTTAGCCGCTAGCTAACGCTTCATGAACAGAGGTCTAAGTGACATTTAGCTAAAACTCGAGGCGCATGTTACAACAAGCACATTTTACCACAAACTCCCTCAACAAAATAAAATCTAAAGAAATTGATATTAGCGCAGAATTAGGACAGCACCATTACAAATGGAAACAACAGGAGATGTGAAACTTCTTGCAATGAAAGGCCACTGGTCCAGCTAATATTGTATTAACGTGTAAACCGTTTCTACGACTCAGTCTGATTACACACAATCCCTGGCAAAAGTATTTATACCTTTTAAACTTTTTCACTTTTTGTCATGTTACAACCACACAACTCAATGTATTTAGATGGATTTTATGTCAGGGAAACAAAGTAGTGCCTATCTGTGACGTGGAAGGAAGAGTATGCATGTTTGGTTTTTGTGGGGGGGTTTCTTTCTTTTTTTATTAAATCAAAAAAATTGTGGTATGCATTTGTATTCTGGCCCCCTGATGCTCTACATCTACCAGCTACCAAATAGCTCAAACTCAGATTGGATGGAGAGCATCTGTTTTCAAATCCAGATTTTCATGTGGGTTACAGTCTGGGCTGATGAATTATCATAGACAGGAATTTCATCTTAACTATTCTTTTGCAGCTCTGTCTGTATGCTTAGGGTCCTTGTCCTGCTGGAAGGTGAACCTATGCCCTCAAGAACTCAGATTTTCCATGAATTACCTTCCATTTAGTCTCCATCTTGTTGGAAACCATCCTCCCATTAGCTCTGACCAGCCTTCCAGTCACTTTTAGGATAAGCTTCCCACACTTTCCCCAAAACCCAAATTTTCTGGCGGGGATTTGGGTTTGGGGGCGCATTTGGCCAGCTTTATGTCTGCAATGCGCTTCAGGACAATTTCAGACAAAATATGCTTCAATAATTTATTTAGTATGAGCTGCAGAGCATTTATAAGAACCTGGTATCTGGTCCAGTTTTCTTTCTCCCTGTTTTACCAAGAAGATCCAGTGCCTTTGCTCTGCTAAATCTTAAAAATATGTATAAACAGAAGACCTTTATAGACTGGGTTTATTTAAAAATGTGCACATTGGGGCTGTTTTAATGAAAAAGATGCTAGGAAATACAGTCATGGTAAAACTGAAATTTCAGTGTTTTTCACAGCAGTACTTAAAAACGTTTCACCCTTTTGCCAGTTCCAAATTGATATAAATGTAACATCAACTAAAGTAAAAAGATACATTAGGTTTCACGCTATCATTGCTAAACAAAGATGAAATCAGTATGAATACGTAGCGGAAAAACTCCTTGTACAAATGTAGCCGGGTCTTTATAAAAACAAATATCTCCCTCATATCGTTTTAAAAAATAATATTGTACACACGGGATCGTTTTCAGAAAAGTTTTTATCCTTACAAACCTGCACAAATACACCACTGAAAATATAAATACACAAGCTCTAAACTAGGGAGTTTTTCCTCTCCACTGTCGCTACATGCATGCTCAGTATGAGGGATTGCTGCAAAGTCCAAGCCAGTGACTGTCCACTGTCTCTACATGCTCATCCGGGAGGAGTGAATGCTGCAAGTCACTGACTGGATGCAATCTGCCGGGTTTCCTTAGATAGAAAAACGTTTTAACCAAGTTAATAATAAACTGAATCGGACTGCACTGTTTGATAGTTAGGATTAAGTGGAATGTATGAACCTGACTTGAAATCTTCATGATTCGATTAAATAGACTTTGTAAAGTGCCTTGAGACAACGTGTTGCGAATTGGCGCTATATAAATAAACTGAATTGAACTGAAATGCATAGGGGGCAGTGTACCATAAAGCTAAAACCTATGTCAGCCAACCAGAATCCTTTAAAACAACAATGACTTCATGTTAGGAATGAAACATGGCATCAGGAGGTTCGTTTGTGAGGACAGATAGAGAGCTACTTTTAAATATTAGGTGATAGCATCCGTTTTTTCACCACTGCATGGCCAAGTCAACAATAATGGTCATACATGTGGCGTCAACACCACGTTATTTGTCGCAGACTGTGATGCGCTGGACGCTAGAACCCTGTTTTCCTGCGTACACAAGTCTCCAGTTTGGTTGGAGTTTTCATAAATAATCTATTTGGTGATCTAAAACTGTTTTCGTATGGATGAAAGGCCAAAACGTATAAAAATGTATTTGTTTTCTCAGATATCCGGCTATGTGTGGACAAGGCTTCAGTCTACCTTATCAGTGTTGTAAATGGCAATGCCCCCAAACTGTTTTAATGGCCCGATCCAAGTCCAGACCCTAACCTAACTAAAATGCTGTGGTGGAACCTAAACAGAGTTTAATGAATGTCTGCACACATTAATTAACTGATGCAACATGGAAAAGAACAATCAGCTACAATCCCTTTACAGTGATGAGACAGAGCCTGATAAATTCAAACAGAAAACCTATACTGAGAGTCATTGCTGTGGCTTCAACAAGCTGCTGGATCATAAGCTGGACTTTTCTACTCAGTGTTTCCATACTTCCTTCCTTCTGAGTAATAATGACACAGTGCAATCGGTTGTGTGTTTGTCTACATTTGGAGTTAGATTCAAAGAACCTGGTAAAGACCAAACTGTTATTATCTCCTAATGTGTAAAGCTACTGCGAAAGGGTGGACGTTGTGTTGACCAGAAACAGAAAAGAGAAGAGAGGAAGAAACGTCTATAATTTTAAATATATGGCTAAGGTTTAGTATGTAAATTTTGAAAGTCAAAAATGTATTTTCTCTTCATCGTTGCACAAAGTACAAATGGCCTTTTAGAGCCTAACTCCATTATATTTTCACAGCAGTGACCAGCAGACAGGAGTCTGCAAAAGCACCCCTAAAATAGACCTAACAATGTCCATGCATCAGAAATCCTGCTGCAATATTTTGGACAAAGCTTTTTAGGGATACATTTGAGAATTCTGATAGGAGAGTCTAGGAATAACGAATGCTTGGACTAGTTTTCAGTGTTGATTTTTGCACAGGATATTTCTGATTTTGCCAGTACGGTGTTTTAAAATCTTGTTTAATTTGGGATTAAATGTGACATGTCCTGGTCAAACATAACACCCAAGTTTTTCATATCAGTAATGGAGTAAATGTTTTATTAATTGTAACTTCTGACTTTACTCAAACTTCTGAGTAGTTCGAGTAAAGGTCAAATTACAGTAATACTGAAACATAAAGTGTATATCCAGTCATTAAGGACAGTCAGATCAGAAGCAAGTTATTCAGTTTGGTTGGGATCCAAAATGCGAGGATGAAGCCTCAGCTGAAGCATTTATCACCTCATTTAGTGAGGATATAATTAAAATATTGGGAACAAATTAGGAACTATGTCATGAACCTGGATTGTAAGTGATGACATTTTTAAAATATAATTAACCTCATAAATGCTTAAATATATAACTATACACAGCAGGGGCTGTACTAAAAAGAAACCTGGTAATATAGTTTTCTCCTTTATAAATAATGAATAAAATACAGTTTTTGTCTCCTTAGTTTTGTTATTTTTCCTTGTCAAAAAGCAAACAACAGTATACAGACAGAGAGATGGAGGAAAAGGCTCTTTTTTCCATGGAACCTTGGACGCTATCTGTGATTTTCGCTCATTCAGACACTTGCCAACCACAATCATGATGGCTAACCATCAGGTACCTCTTACTTTGTTTCCTCACTACTTAACCTGTAGTTCTGGTTTGTTTAACCTCAAATGTTCAAAAGCGGTAAAATAAGAGCCACCTGCTGCCGATCTCGCTGTTCCTGCTTTAGCAGTCAATGATTTAAAGTAATCAACGATAATCTGCTGATAGTCCGCTGCATGGGACTCTAGTAAAGACGTTTTTCTTCAACCAAACAGGCCCTGTACAAACATTTTATTGCAAACCTTAGAAATTCTTGAACAGAGTAGGAGAAGCCTCTACTGGCCACTCATGGGAATTTAAAGTCTTGTGTGGTTTTTTTTGTGGTAGATAAGATGAAGTATAATATATTATAATATATTGTCATTTATTTTGAAAGAGATACTGACCTAAATTAGAATGGTTGTGAAGGAGAGACAGGATGTGGTTTCTCTGATCTCTGGTGGGATTTGACAGAAAACCATTCGCACCAGCAACAGTAAAGAAGGATTTTTTGCACAAAATGTGCAAAGCTCAGTAACAGAGTGGATGATATCACTGGCTTTAGGTGGAAAAAATCTGGTTCGGCGTTTTTATGAAACCTTGACGTATAAAATTTCCAAAAACATATAAAACTAATAAAACCATATCCATATAGCACCTTTCAAGACAAAGTGCTGTACATAAAAAAACTAAAAACATTAAACTTTAGTACATCCAAATAGTTTATTACACGCAGTTGTAAAAATCTGAGTTTTTCGTTGCTTTCTAAAAAGCCCAGCAGAATCCACCAACCCATACTAAAGGGCAGAGCGTGCCAAAGTCCTGAGGCTACTGCTGAGAAGGTTCTGTCACCTTTAGTTCTCAGCCTCGTACGTGGCAGAAATAGCAAGCCTTGGTCACAGGACTTTTAGGAGCTACAAGGGTCATACAGATGTATAAGAAAGCTCTGTAAGTAAGAACCAAGATCTAGAAGTGTGTTCTCTGGAGTGGTTGTGGAGCCAATGGAGCTGGACGAGTAGCAGTGACATGAAAAAACAGCTGTGATTTGGTCAGAAGTTCTGTACAACCTGCAGACGGACAAGTGATTCTTTGTTTAAGCAGGTAAATTGTATTATTATGGTAATCCAATTTCAAAGAAACAGTATGACAATTTCCTGTTCTGTTTGTGAGATATTAACACTTAGCTTAGCAATAGTTCATTGGTGATAAAACATGAGCAAACCAGAGACTGAACATGACCATCTAAAGTAAAACCAGAGTCCAAATTTACCCCAAGATTCCTGATGGAGGACTTGGCATAAGAGGCTAGAGGACCAAGAGTTTCCATTATTAGAAAGAAGAATTTCAGTTTTATTTTCATTTAGTTGGTGAAAATGTTTGGTCATCCAAGTTTTTACACAGTCTAAGCACTTATGTAAGACTTGAAGTCTCGATACCTCATGAGGCCTAAAATAAATGTATAACTGGATATCATCTGTGTAGCAGTGATGCGAGACATCTTCAAAAGGGCTTAAAAACAGTACTGTCAAGAAGTGCTGAGGTTGTTGGACCCACATGCAGATTTGGGCCGAGCAGCCTTATGGTGACTTGAAATGATTTTAATAACGATATTAAAACAAGATCTTACAAGGATCAGGATGGTGAACGCAGGCAGGTAACATTACTTTAGTAGGAAATACACGAGGGAACGGACGGGTAGCAAGCAGGGTAGTTAACAGGAGGAACCGGTGGAGAACAATGACAGTCTGAGAGTATAAATACTGAGGTAGGTAGGACCAATGAACCAGGGGAACTAATCAGGAGGAGGATGAGGCAGCTGGTGACAAGGAATGCAGAGCCACTGATGGAGGGAGGCTGAATAACACAGGTGAGCAGGAAATAAAACATAACTCGATATATAGGACTATCAGTATTAAACAAGGAGCTAAAGAACATAAACAGGGAGGACCCAGATCTATAAACGAAATACAAACCAAAACATCTAAACACCAGAATGAAACTAATAAACCTAAATGAACTGAAATAAAGCAGGTGAAAAACATGGATGTGCAGAGAAAGTACGCAGAACACAAACTCAAAACCCCAAACAAGCAGTTTATGACAAATAGATGATATCAGAGAGCTAAATCATTTGTTTTCCCTTTAAAGTTGAATTTGTGTTTCTAGCTAAAAGTAAGAGGAAGTGCCCCACTTTCAAATAGCACACAGGGCTACACAGGAAGTTCCTGAGTTTAAGTTATTATATAACCAGATCCTTGGGTCACAGTTTTTATGGTCCTGCTGCAGCCCATTGATCTACCTTTGTCACACCGCAGTGTTATCAGGGAACTTCACATGTTCACAGGTGGAACTTGTAAAGAACCACAGAGAACTACAGACCCGGAGCATAAAGGTCAGCCATTTGAAGGTCAGCTCAGATTCTAAGATACCTACAAAACTGAATGTGTGGCTTAAACTGGGAGTCGTGCTATTAGTCACACAAGTGGATGGTCTTTAGATGAGTAACCATTTGTTGTTTTTGTCTATTGGGGATCAAACTTAGATCTTTGGTTTCCACAAGCATAATTCGATTAAATATCAAGATTTATACAATGGAACCTTTAGGGCAACCTAAAATGTGCCCTTCTGTTGTTGAATAGGATCTCTAAAGCTATGACCTGGTCCTAGCAGTCACCTGACTTACAGAAGATCCAAATAAAATTGACTGGGGGAAGCTCAAATACAAAAATATCAGGATTCTTACACTATTTTCATGATCAAATATTTTTCTTTTCCAAATTAAATTTCTAGTCTTCAGTCTGTTTTAAGCCAGTTAGAAATTATAAATAAAAAACTTCATTATGAATTTATATAAGATATTTCAAATGTTGAAAAACCCTGCAGTTTTTGATTTTTCATGGAAAAATAAACAATTGTAATGGAGAATCTAATTTAAAAGGGAGTCATGGGAAAGATGGCAGCAACTCTGGATGGATGGATGCATGGATATTTTCAACACTGGGATAGGGAATAGTCTGGAAAAACTATGGTTTTTCCATACTTAGACAGACCTGAAAAATACCAGTAAAAGAACCCGGCGGCATGAATGAACAACAACTGACACCTGCTTGTGTTTTGTGCAGCAAGGCCGCTTTTTATTATATAAAACTTATAAAAGTAGCTACAAGTAGTACACAAATGTTTTCCTCTAAACTGTTGCAAAACAATATAAAAATAACTCAGAATCTCTTTATCTGAAATGCTTTTGAAGACAAGATTAATAGGAAAAAATATACTGTGATACAAAAAAGTAATGTCCTAAAAACACAGCTACTCTGCAGATATGGTCCAGTTTACAAGCCTACAAAAAACCACTAATGAGGTTCACACATACATGAGATGAGATTCCTAAAAGCCTACTAATATCTCACAAACACAATACAAGCAAGCTGTATAATTTGTTAATAAGCTAAAAGCAAAGTAAAGTGTCTGAAAGGAGCAGCTACAGCAAACTAATACTTTTTAGTTTAAAGCAGAAGGTGAGCAGTTTTAATGAAACAATGAGGTTAAAACATGAAAGAATCTATTCCAGGGAAGCACTTTTAATGCATCACTAAAATATTAACTATTCATAGAAAAATAAAAGTACAAAGAAAAAGTGTTCTTATGAAGGCTTGTGCATTGTGTCTAAACAGAAATATTTCCTGTTAAACAAGCCTTGTAAACTTTTCTGCTGATACAGTACGTAAAAAGAAACTGCAAAGAGCTGTAGGTGTTGAGGCTGTGGGAGCAGATCTTGAACATATACATACAGACCTGATCCAGGTGAAGGACAGGTGATGAGGCCCTTTCACTCTGATTAACCGACTGGTTTAAGATTTAGGGTCACTTCAAAATAACCTGATAGTAAAACACGTTGCGCTTACAGAGGTGTCTGGTGAATACAGTACAATGTGTTCAGACATGTGCAGACTCCTTAATTAAAGAAACAAATCTCTTAGGAGCCGTGTAAACATGTTAAACAGCTGGCTCAAGGTTTTAAACATCTCCTTTAACTACAGGCAGTCAGTAGCAGAACACAAACTAATGTTTTGGTAAAAAGTGTTTCACATTTTTGGCTTTCTTGAACAGAACCACGTCAGCGAACAGTGACTCAAAACGCTTCCTGGATCAAACAGAATCAGAGGAGAGTCCAGGGGCTGGATAGATGTCATCAACAATGATCACAGGACCTTCTCACAGAAAGCTTTCTAAAACAGTGTTTAAAACAATCTTAAGATTTGACTACAAATCCAAATAACAAGCACAAAACCTGGCACAGAGGTTTTGGTTGCAGGGAATCCACTGGGCTTCATAGTTCAAATAGGAAGGCTTCTTATGGTGGTTATGCGAAAATATATGTGCCAAGTGGATGCTCCCTTACGTTCCCTTTTCTTGCTCATTTGGATAAATTTTAACCCGGGAACCAATAAACTGTAGTTTATCCACTTATTTCCCACCTCCAACCTGCTTCATGACAGTAAAATGTTATTATACCCACAGTTCTTGTGGACAGCTCGGTTTCAACTGTTTAAACCTAATAAAATCTTACAAAATAGTGGTTTTGTACTGATTTTACAGGCTGCATCATTATCCTAATCGTTCGTTATTTTCTGCAGCTGCTCAGAAACTCAACCCAGACTAGTTTTCAGGGAGGTTATTACTCACAGGTCCTGATTCTGGATGGTATGATCAGTTTACTGCCTGACCTTTGCAGGCTAGCTCCGAGCTGTTGTATTTGTCTCAGTGTAAATGGAAATTACGCAGCTCTGCAACTGCACAACAGATCATTTCAAGAATCCAATAAGAGCTATTCTCAGTTTCCTGCAGCTCTGGTTTTAATTAAAGTAACTCTCTCCATGCAAAAGTGCCTGACGGAGTGAAACCTCTTCTGGTCCCTTTTTTTAACACAAATATATCAAATTAAAATCCTGCTGCATATTCCTGAATGGAATCTGTCCCTTTGGTGACGGGCTTGTGTCTATTCACAGGCAAAATAATCTTTGAGCGGAGCAAACAGGTGCCTGATGACAGGGACACTCCAGGACCGGCCCAGGAGTCTCTGCCTGGCACCACGACCCATGTTGGACACATCGGTGTAGTGCACAGGGAATCCAAAAATCCTGGTCAGAAAAAAAGGGAAACAATATAATAAAAAAAGGAAGTTTCAGTAGATTGGAAACAGCCTGTTCTGCAAAGCTGCAGCTTTTCTTCAACCCGCAGTCTGCTCACCTTTCCAGCTCCGTGCACCACAGGACGTCCTCCTTCCCATTCATCAAGACAGGGAAGTGCTGATCTTTTCCCTGTTTGATAGAGTTGGATCGAGTAGTGATGGTTCGCACCTTTCCAAACTAAGAGACAACATGCACTGTTAAGCATTAACTACTTTGCATGAAAGAACTGCAGGTAAAAAATATTCCTTAGGGACCTTGATTGGTAGAGAACTGACCTTTGCAACTCGTCCGTGGTCCAGACAGTCTTGCAGCTCCAGCTTGTCCATCCCAGAGGCACAGAGAGGCCTAAAACAGGGAGTTCCATGACAATGAATCTGCACATTGCATCACTGCATGTAAGTCACATCAAACCAACAACAAAAGGTGTTTCCTTGCCTACCTGTTCATGCCCGGCAGGTTCCCCCAGAAGTATCGGGCTCTATGGGCAGCAGAGACCTCGATAGCATCGATCATCACAGGGTTACACTGTATAAAACACACAGGGGTCAGGCAGAATATATCTGTCTATCTCATAAAATGTTAAATGTTCCTGTCATCACAGAAATCTCAGGATCTGTTTTAGGTTGAAAACCCATTCAGCCCAGTTTGGAACTCTGGGCTTTACTGCGTAACAACCAGGAAGTTAAAAGGATTAATTTCTTTATTTATATCATTATATATCATGAAACACATTAAATTAAGGCAGAAGACATAATCATGCATAATCACAGTCAATACTAAAGGGGGGTTAAAATGTGCTTGGCTCATTCTCGTGGGCAAGCAGTTTCATGTTTGATTCTTCTCAAATCTTTGGCAGCTAATCTGTGTCATTTTTTCTCAGCATGTTTTTTTGCAACCTTGTTGACTATCTGCAACAAAACTTTTCATGGTTCTGAGATTCCTCTCCAATATTTTGCTAATTTCAAGAGCCCTGCATCCCTCTGAAAGAAGTTTTACAATTTTCTGACTGAGAGTCTGTTAGATGTCTATTTTTGGCCATTTTGCCTGAGGAATAGAAGCTACCTAATAATTATACACACCCTGATGTAAGATGTTGATCTCTTTAAGTTACATCATCCCTCATTACACAAATACACATCATCTGCCAAATCTAAATCCAATAATTCTTCAAATTTATACAGGTTGGAATTGAAAAATATCCACAAAACTATGATAATTTCAAAATGCTTACTTGCCTAGTTGTGCACAGTAGATTTTTCTTTTGTTTGCCAATTATAATAATAATATAACTTTGACTGCATTTATAACCAGAATCTAACAGGAATGTGGGTCTAATTACCTTTGAATCTGCCTATATCAAAATAATAATTCATAGATCCATTTTCTACTAAAGTCTGACCTATTTGTTTGTTTCATTAAAATATTGTTAAACAGGTTTAGAAAAGAAATAAGAAACTGCCTTTCTTTGGCCTGTGTGTATTTTCAACTTGACCATTCTGGCCCATGTGGTAAAAAGTTTGGACAGCGCTGATGTAGTCACTGGAATCGTCTGTTCCTTGAGGCAAAACTGCCTCAATTCCTTCAAATCTGATGCTGCAAAGCAATTATGTTAGAGGTCCTCGGTGGGATGAAGATCTGGACTTTGGCTGGGTAATTTCAGGACATTTTACTGTTTCTCTTATACCTTTGACCTGCTGGAAAGTGAACCTTCACCCCACTAACAAACATCTGGATGTCTCAAACAGGTTTCTGTAAACAACCTTTCTACATTTTGTGCAATCCATCTGTCCTTCCACCTTGAACAGTTTCTCAATCCCTGCAGATTTAAAAATCATTCCCACTGTATGCTGCTGGCACCACTATGCTTTACTGTGGAGATGGTGCTCTCAGCGTCATAGAAGCTGTTAGTTTCACACTAAACATGGTGTTGTCCATCATACTCCATAAAATTCAGGTTTCTTCTCAAGTCTCCATTTAGGAAAAATGGACGAACCTCAAATGGCAGGTTTTTTAGTGGTGGAAAGATTTTTCTAATTTCTGATAACAGATTTAATCTGTTCTGTGGGATGTTTGTGGTTAAAGATGTTGTTCTACATATTTATATTATATTATTTATGTATTTTGTGTAGGTCCATCACTTCTAATCAAAATTTAAATTTTTTTTAAATTCCAGATTTTAAGGTAAGAAAACTGTTAGGATCCCAAGGGGCATAAATACTTTTGCAGCCTCAGCAGTTTAAACAGTCTCCACCTGAATCTCACCTCCAGGAATCGGGAGATATCCCTCTTGTCGTTGACGCCCATGGCCACCACGTTCTCGAACATCCAGAAGAACGGCCGGTCTTCTCCTTCTTTAGGCTTGGCCTCGCTCAAGAGACGGTAAAACTCAAAGAACAGCCTCCCTGTACCTTCTGAAGCAAACCAGACAAGCATCAGAATCCAGTTACATCCAACTTTATTTGTTTTCATCTCAAAGAAAACCCACTGGTTTAAAAAGTTATTTACACATGTGGCTCTGGCTTTATTGCTCTTTTTACATTTCACTATATCATATGCTGTCCTACTTCTTGGAGCTCTTGATCTTTTTATCACTATATTGTCCTTTACAACATCTTAAACATGAGATGTATTTTTGTACTTTGTCTTGTGTAATTTTTCTGTGACTGTTGGCTGTGAACATTTTATCTAAAATATGACTCTGAGATACATTTTGTAAAATGAACAGACTTTTGTTCCCCGCCAGTCAAGTCTAGTAATTAGTTTAGAAATGATTTTCTAAACTGTTGAAAAAGATCATAATTCACCCTCTTTGAGTTTCATCTTTGCCAGTGTTAAAGCCCCTCCAACAGCTGCCAGCTGCTGATGTCGAGCAAGCTCTGCACTGGTGGCAACATGATGCCAAAAGTGAAGTATACTGATATCTTTACAGTTCCCTGGGGTACAGGAATAATTGAGGTTCTGGTATTAAAGAGAACCCATTGAGTTTTGGAGACAGGACACATGCTAAACTAGCAGATTCAGTTAAAATGGGAAAAATGAGAATACATAAACAAAATCTGTACCAACCATACAGGCCTTTTCTGGCAGGATTCACAATGGAGAGGTCATTGCAGGGACTTCCTCCAATCACCAAGTCAAACGGACCCCACTCCTGAATCTGAGAGAGACAACAGCACTGCCTCGTGTTAGACTGGGGGAGTTAGACCTAAAGCACAAATAATGCTTGAACACCACTGGAGCAAAGTGAATTTTAATGTTCATCGTCTGCAGTCCTACAGACAAACCAAATGGATTTTAGTAGTTTTATTGTATTTTAATTATACTTCACAGTCATGGCCAAAAGGTTTTTAGTGACATAAACATTTTTTTTTCAAATTTTGCAATTTCAGCTTTTGCATGAACAATTCACACAGTTTGTAGATTAGCCAATAAAGTGTTGAACTTATTGAGGAATCTAAAAACAAAGTGATCATCTGATGTTCCTCTATCCCTCTGATTAGCAGACTGTTAGAAAAGATGCAGATATGCTTGAAATAATTGTTTTCATCTGCTTGCAAAAGTCAAGAAGCATGCAGCCATGCTTTGCATCAACATGGCCTCACAGGCGGGGAAATGCTGATAGAGTTTTCTGGATCATTGTGAACTTCAAGCTAAGAGGTTCACCAGCAAACAAGAAGGCTGTAAACATCCAAGATGGCCCAGAAAGCTCCCTCAGGAGTGAGCAACAAAATCATGTTGCCACCAGTGCAGAGTTGCATCTGTATACAGATTGAAGTGAAACCTTGTTACTGGAAGGAGCAGAAGTAGGTTGATTAGTGCAGAGCTTGCTCAATACTGCCCCTCTGGCAGCATGTGGATGTGAGTGCATCTGCATGCACAGCAAGGAGAGCACGTCTGGACAAGAAGAGAAGGGAAGCCTCTTGGGCTGGGAGAAACATCTGACATCCTGCAGGAAACCTGAGGGACGTCAGTCGTCAGAGGGAGCGTTTTATTCGGAGATTGTACTGACCTGCTGGCACATGATGATGCATGGCTTATCAGCTGGTTTAGATTGCCCGGGGGAATTATTTTGGAGCTCTTCACGGAGTTGGCCTCGGTGTTACAGAGGGATAGCAGGAGGAACCGTGTGTCGCCGGTTCCAGTTCCAGTTCCCACTACCCTGCGGTCCTTTTAACTGGAGCTTTTCAGAGGGAGCTGACTGACTCGCCGATCACGATCATTCAGGATGTTTTTCCGGCCACATTTCTTCCTTGAAGACGATGGGTCCCCATTATCCTTCCAGTTTTTAATAATGCGTTGTACAGTTCTTAACCCATTTTGGTAGTTTCTGCAATCTCCTCAGATGTTTTTCTGCTTGATGCATGCCAATGATTTGACCCTTCTGAAACAGACTGACATCTTTTCTACGACCACAGGATGTGTCTTTCCACAAGGTTGTTTAAGAAATGAGAAGCAACTCGTTGCACCAGTTGGGGTTAAATAACTTGTTGCCAGCTGAAACATAATCGCCCATGCAGTAATTATGCAATGGGAGCCTCGTACCTATTTGCTTAGTTAAATCCAGGTGGCGACTTTTATTTTGCCCAGGCAGTGTACATTACAGTGATCAGCACTGAGCTTTAATTATGCTTAATGCAGCAGCTAAGCAGCGCCGTTTGGATCTGATGGAGACATTGTGAAACAAAAGGGGTTCGAGCCGACAAATGTTTTATTTTCAGCCAGGTTTGTGTCGCTGATGACATTCAAGTAGTTGTTGGTTTGCTGTAATTCACAAAAACCCCTCATGGTGTGCAGAGATGGTCTCTCTTAACGTTTTTCCACCGAAAGGAACCGATTTGGTTCTTTGACTGTCACAGTACTGTTGCCATGGTTATTTGGAAACATGCTTGGTGCCTTCTGGTTATTTATACTACTTTGAATATATATTTATGGGCAGGGACCGGGCGGTCCAAGCGCCATGTGCCGCTGCGCAGAATTCATCGCAAATTCTGATGTATGAAGGCTACGTCTGCGGTGACATGTCTGCGCACAGTTTCGTACATCTGAATTTGTTTGTGCGCCGCAAGTTTCAGAATTTCTCCCTACTGCCAAACCTTTAGTGGGAATGTTGTGCACTCTTTCCTACATGAGGTTCCTGAATTCAAATGGCTAACAGATCAGATTCACAAATGGGTGAATGTGGCTCATCTGATGAGTCCTCTTCCTCATTGTTTGGAGATGGGTTCAGTGCAACAAGAACTAATTCTATGTTCTGCTCATTCAGATTAAAACTGAATTCATTCAAGTTCATAATTCTCCGTTTAGAATCACACTTCCACCATGAACTGTTTCACGTCCATTTATCAGTTTTTCATGAAACTGTTGAAGATTTATGATGAAGTATAAAAAATTATTAAAGCCACAAATCATATAGAGTTACAGCTGAAACCTTTGGCCATGATTTCTCCTTCCAGTTTAGCTCAACCATCTCTGTTTATGTCTTGGAGACAGATAAGCAGCAGAAGATTCTTCACACCAGTGGCTGAAGAAGGCACCTCAGGCAGACCCTGATACTGTTTTCCTAAAAGTCACCAAACAGGCACTAAAAAAGTTGTTTCTTACATTTTTCTTGCTGATGTCCCTGACATCATGGACGTACTGGATCTTTCCTTCATGTCTGACCACACCCACTGAGATCGAGTCCTCACACACCTCTGAGGCCACATACTGGTCCACCTTAAAACCCAGATCCCTTAGAACCAGGTAGCCTGGACCACAAACACACAAGCACAACATATGGGCCATGTTTCAGGTTTTACATTAAAGAACAACAACAAACAAGTCTCTGAAGGTAAAACGGAAATAAATAAGTTTTTCATATCCTGACGCCTTCAGTTTCACACGTCTACAGAGAGTGCAGACTGGTTTTATACAGGAATCTGCAATGTAAAAGGAGGCTTTATTCTTCCTCACCAGTAGCAATGCCATCAAACAGGGAGAGGACTCTGATTGGTCTTCGCTGCTCTGCAGGGACTGCTGGGTAAATCTTAGTTTTTTCCTGGAGGAACAGAAGAAAAAAGACCAAATCTAATTACAGGCTCAGTGTGAAAACAGACAGTTAGCAGCAGCGTTAACTAAACTTGTTTAAGTGGACAGCAGGGCTGCAGTGATTAGTCAACGTTACCGATGACGACGACTATATAAGAAAAGTGCCTGTCACTGCCGATACGTTTTCTAGAACCACGGCAGTGTTGTCATATACCAACAATGCACTACAGGATGTTGTAGGGATAACATGGTCTCCATTATCTGCCAGCACCGTTGTCTGCTAGCAAGCTTGATGCAAAGCAGAGCTCTCCTTCCAATGGTACCACTCCTCGACACCAGCACCACAAAGCTGCTTCCTTACACTTTACAGGAACGTTTTATTGAGTTGAGGGTGTAAATGATAATGTAGAGACATGCATCCCCGTGCAGGGCTGAAAAGTTGCCATAAAACCTGCAGCGGTACTGAGAACAGGAGGTGAGCCCACAGAGTGTAGAGATAGATTTAAATAACTGTTAGCTTATCAGGAAAAATATTAATAGATTAGTCGACAATCAAAATTGTCATTGGTTCTGTTCATGAGGAAAAGCTTGAGTATGCTGGAGTCTTGTTCCAGGCTGAAGGCAGGAGATGGATAGATGGGACAGGGCTTATCTGAAGTTATAAGGACATCGCTCGGGTGTCTCCTGGTGGGAAAGGAACTGATCTGAAAGGTGATACTCTTGATTTACTGGCCTGTTTATGTTCAAACCCTTGCCTATGTTGATAAGCATGGATATAATAGGCATACATGAACTTCTCCTGTAGGTTGGCCAGGTTCTGTTCTGGCTTAAAGAATTACAGAGGTTTACCATCCAGTAGCAGAGCCACTGCTGAGTTGGTTCTTCCATCTGATCAGGATGCCTTCAAGATGCCTCCACTCGGAGGTTCCACATGTAGGGGATCCAAAACTTAGGAGCAGTCGGAGCGTAGATTTGAGTCTCCCCTTTGGATCCGTTACCTTCTTTACCCAATCTTGTATAATTGTTGTGGATGGACGGATGGACGAATAAAACTGGAACCATCTTTAGATACAAGAACCATCCAGGTTGAGAAGACCAGTTGTGCTTCAGAGGATGCTCATGAGCTTCCAGCCTCAGAAACATCAGGCTGGTGAGTCATGAACGTGTTCCTCATCATGTAACAATGATATCTGGTCGGAAACTGAAAGGCTTTTTGTCAGAGCAGCAACAGCAGCTCTTAGCAGAGTAAAACAAGCAGGAGTCATGTTTAGTTCAGGTTTAATACATGGAACCGGTTTGAGTCTGCATGTGTGCAACAAAGTGTTCACATCTGTTTCACCTTCTTTTTCCACTTCGTTTTAAACTACATTCACGGTGTTGATCCGGGGTTCTTTGGGTTAACAGGAACAATGCCTACTTACAAACCTTGAGGGTAAAAATAATATTCAAACCAAAACCAAGATGAGACACAGAAGGAGATCACACCGAGTGGTTACAGGGACTCACAAACTCCTGCCCGTTATCGTTAGCGAAGAACTCCTGCAGCTTCAGGCTCCAGTCATGCCGCCGTTTCAGGACGCCATACTGCAGCGGCTGGCACATGTAGCAGCGCCAAGGGTCCTGGTACCGGGCATTGTTAGACGCTCCGGGGTCCACAAGGATGTCAAGACAGTCCACACAGAAACACCTGATTGGATGATAAAAAAAGGAGTTCTAGCATTTCATCGCATTTTAAAGACATAGGATTTCAGGAGAACATTTCTTTTTAAACATGAGAATCAGTGACAACATCAAAGATATACATCATGTCTGTAAACTATACTACCCCCTTGGTATGGTAAAAAGAAAGTACACACAATACATATCAGGACATAATATTATGACATGTTCTAAAATTTTGAAATCTAGCTACAAATGTACAAAACCTGTGTGAAAACCTAAGTACACCCTTGCTGCATCCGCTTGTTTAAAGAGAGAAAGTAGCGGCCAGGTGCTTCTGATCAAACACGTTGAATAACTGATGATCATCAGTGTGAACAGGTCTATAAAACCAGTAGTTTTATCCGTTTGCAGCTCTGTAGCACACAAGTGTATGTTAAGACAACAGCAACAATGATAGACACATCAGCAGAGCTTAGAGAGGCAATGCCGTTGATCATACTACAGGGTGAATGATTAGTCTGAGTGGAAAACATTTAAGACAGCAGGATCTCTTCCCCTGAGTCAACATCCCAGCAATGTCACCTCAGGATCAGGCAATGCAATGCTCTGAGATTGTTCCAGGACTCTACAGGCCTCAGTTAGCTTGTTAAATGTTAAACATCAAACACTGGCTTAAAGGGCAGTATCTTTATGTTAACAAGCTGCATCTGAATGAACCAGAAGACGTCTAGAACAATGAGAACAAAGTGGAGATGTGTGGATGTAATGTACAGCTCCATGTTTGAAAGGAACCAAACACCTCAGCACCTTAAACCAACTGTCAAGCACAGTGGTGGTAGGCTGATGGTTTGCGTCCACAGGATCACAGCCTACCAGTCATTAAGTTGACCATGAACTGCACCTAGAGCAGGGTTTCTCTTCCTTGGTCTTAAGGACTCATTGTCCTGCAGGTTTTAGATGTTTCCCTCTCTCTGCAGGTGCCGCACACCTGCAGAGAGAGCGAGCCAAACTGCTCAACAGTGATGTGAAAGACTGATAAGAGCTTTTTTACACACATCTTTTATCTTTTTGTTGGCTCACCTTTAAATATGCAGTGTGTTGTTATACACTTGAGGAGACTTATTGAGGAGACTAATTTTAGAACCTGGTAATGATCCAACCCTTTTACTATGTCCTGATGAGCAAAGCCCTGTTTCCTTTCATATTTCATTTATCTTTCTAAAGATGATGTTCTGTGTTGCTGCTGAGTTGATGGGCATGGATGAGGTTTTTCTGTGTGGAGCGGACCTGCAGCAGTTGGCGTTGCCGCAGAGCAGAACTTCTCGGCCTCCACAGCAGACTGTGCAGTACGACTGGTAACCATCGTCATCGTACATGTAGGAAATCTCCAGGTACACATCCTAAACACACACACACACACACCTGTGTCTCGTCATCTCATTCATATCTTTGATTTAAAGATCCTGATCTGGAACAAACCTCACCTTACATGTTTGGCACAAGCCTCCTTCAAACAGTGGGTGGAAGGTTGCTGCTCTCATCTTTCCACAAGAGAGGCAGAACTCTAACAGATCAGATAAACACATGCAAATCAAATCAAAACACAGATTCCCAAACAACTAAGAGCTTATGCGCTGTAGCTGCATTAAATACTCAGACTTTACCTTCTATACTTCTTTTATTTTTCCGTACTTCATTCACCATTTGTTCTGGCAGGAAGGAGAACGTTAAAGCAAACCCATTAATATGGGTGACACTTATTTCAGTCCCTATATTCTGTATTTTGGATCAGTAATTATGGCGTTTGAGCTCTACCTCTGCTACAGGGCTCCTCAGGCACAGCCTTGCCCTTGCAGGGGCTGACTTTGGGTCGTTTCGTGCTGGGGAAATATTCTGGCAGGGAAACATTGAGGATCTGGTGGTCCAGAGGGTTACTGTCTGCAGAGACACATAGACAGACTCATATGTTTCTCCTAGCTTCTGTAAAGGTGTACAGGGAGGTTCACTCACTGGCACTGCGTGTAGGTTTGAGTCCTTCCTCTCCTTTGGGCTGGAAGCCACCATTGGCCCAGTCCAGCATGGGTTTGATCTGGTCTTCGAGATTGTCCGTCTCGCAGGGTGGAAACGTCTTCTCCGCCCTGACGCTGGCCATCTGAGACAGCAACACAAATGTCACTCAATCCCATATTCAACTGTTTAATAGAGCAAATCTGACCAGACACTGCAAGGCGACCAGACCCACCGAGAGAAAAATAAGTCGCAGCTTGCAGAACCCAAAGATGGCTGCAGAATTCAACTCCACATAAGAATTCAATCAGGATATTTCACTTTTGGCACCCCACAGCCAGGATATAAGGTAGCCCTTTTCTTCTTCAGATGTTCCAAACTATCAGAAGGATGGTTCATCAGATAAAAGCAACACGGCTCTTTTATTGTCCATCCTTAAACCTCCTGCATAATTTAAGTCTCTCCTTGATGTTTTTCTTGGACAGAAGAGACATTTTTGCTGGTCTTCTTCTCTAAAAGTCTTTGCCTTGCTGTGTATAAAGACGCATTCACACTCACCTGCTGCCAGAGCTAATCAAGCTTGGCACTGGTGGCAACATGACTCTGTGGCTAACTCCTCACATTCTTAGTAACAGTTTTCCTCAAGTGAGGCCATTTTGACGCAGAATGATGAAGGCTGCATGCTTTTATTTGGAGGAAACCATTGCGAACACAAGAAGACTATGATTTCAAGAACAAGACAATCAGCAATTGGTCTGCTAATTAGGTCGATAGAACAATGTCAGTCGGACTCTTTCCCAGTTTAACCTGTGCTGATGATCCGACTGTACTGACATGAAGACAGTGGATAGTTTTGGGCCTGAGATACAAGTTTAAAAGGTTGGAAAACACAACATTTGTTTCACTGCTAAACTGTTTTCTCATTTCTGTTCAATTTTAAACAGCAAAACTCCAATTAGATCAAATTTTAAACCACATTTTAACTTTACGGATCACCAAAGGGAACCAGGATGGTCCTGTTTTTATCAATGTGTAACAAAGCCTGCATCCTCTGTTAGATTACAGCACGACTGCAAACAAACACACACTGTGGTGCAAATCTAAATCGCCTTCTGGTAAATATGTGAGAGAGTTTCATGTCAGACACACCCACAGGTTTGTTTTCTTATCTACTTCACACTTCATAGATTTTTATAGAGTGTAAACAGAGGAGCCGCCAGCTGACATAAATACCAAACTGCAGCTGAAGTCCAAGTTCTGAATGGCTAAAAAAATCTCACTCCCAAGCTTTAAAAACTGTTCCTCACAAAATGAAAAATGAGGAAATATTCATATATAATTGCCTTAAATCTGACAAGACACTCACCTTCCACTTTTTCACAGATTGTCATGTTACAAACATCTACTAGAACTTAAACACTTGAAAAGCAGCAAAAGAAAAACCATTGGTAAAAGAATTCCCATTTTCAGTTTGCCACAAGCCATGTAGGCGATACAGCAGATCTGTGGAATAAAGTGCTCTGGTCTGATGGAACTAAAACTGAATTTTGGATATGGAAAACTAACACTGCAAATCATCCCCAATGCACCATCCCTACAGTGAAACATGATGGTAGTGGAATCATCCTGTGGGCGTGCTTTTCTTCAACTGGAACAGGGAAGCTGATCGGTTTTGACAGGAAGAGGGGTGAAGCTAAACAGAGCACAATCCTGGAAGAAACAGGATGGAGGCTGCAGAAGACCTGAGACTGGGACGTCCATTCCAGTAGGACAGCGACACTAATGCCATGGGTGTGATGGTATAGTAAAGGTCAAAATTCATCCATCCAATCTAAAAGCACTTATTTTACAAAGAAGAATGTGCAAATATTTCAGTCTGTAGATGTGCAAACCTGGAAGAGGTATACTCCAAAAAGCTTGCAGCTATATAGATGGTTCCCCAAATTATATTAACTGAATACAAATGCACACCACACTTTTCAGATTTAAAGTTGTTCAAAATTTTGAAAACTACATAAAATATTCCTTCCATAATTATGACCTACTTTTTCCATAAATTGTGACATAAAAACCTGATGTTTGCTGCTGTGTTTCCTGGTCGTCATGGTGCTGTTTGTTCTTTAATGTTCTCGATCAAATGTCACAGACCATCATGAAACAGCTGGATTTATACTGAGATTAAATTACACAGGTGAATATTGAAGCCAAATGGCTGCACTGGATTTTATTTAATAGAATCAGAGCAGAGTTGGGTTAATAAACTTTAGCGTTTTAACTGCAAAAAAGTATGAAAACCACCACAGCTGTCCACTTAAGCTCCCAATTCTGCCCAAGAACATGGCCATCAATGTAAAGTGGGATGAAAACACTGATCTGAGGTCTCATTTACATTGTGAAGGTTCTATACTAAAAGTCTACGTACGCCCAAAATCAGAAAATTACGTATGTTAAAGAAAATCCAGACTTATAAAACCATGCGCCCGCACACCGGCAAGCAGTTTCCCCTTTATAAACCACAGCTCCTCCTCAACGTTTGCTACAGGGTTCCTCCTCATGTTCTGAGAGAAATCTGATGACTTGTCATATTAACAATGCCATCCAGGACGGCAGGTATTACTGCGCTTATCCTAAACCTATGGATCATTTCACAGAACCATGTTGCTCCTAAAAGTGGCTTCAGGCAGAGAGTTCATTGATTGTTGCTGATGTTAAACACAAACCTGACATTTAATTGGCGCTGGTTAGAGCCGGTTGCCAGGAAACCCAGAGTGGTTAACACCTGTAACTGAACAGGGATGGTGTGGTTCTGGTGGGTCAGTCTCTCCAATACTGGAGCCATTTCAGCACATAGATCCAAGATCAATGTTCTTGGGAGTCTAATTCAGCATATCAGTCAGTTATCATCATGGGCCAAGAAACCTTGGTGATCCCTGAAAATGCGTTCCCTCCTAATTCTCCCATCTGCAAGGTCTTCCAGCAGCTCCAATGCATCCATCACTCAGCATTACACACGAGTGTCTCCACGGCATTAAATGTTTACAGCAGTCAGTGTTACTGCCTCATACCTTGTCACAATACGTGTTAATCTGTGGCCCACATCACCCTGGTGATCATCGGGGAGAGGAATGTGATGGTGAGATGAAATGTTGTGCAGATTTTGATTTAAGATTTAAGCTGGATTATAGGCCTTTTTTTTATTCATGTAAAGGGTCCTTATCTATAGTTATGGCTCACCACCACAAGCATAAAGAACTCTGCGGTTCTCAATGCTTGTGATGAAGTCGATCTATGATTAAAGTTTGTTATGGAGTGAAGTTGAATATCTGAGAGGAATCATGATGCAGTGTGGCTTCAGTTCCCCACCTCTCCATCTGTGTCGGCAGTTTCCCGTCATCAAGATGAGTGTACGTATGGGTCAGAGTTTGCGGGAGGGAACGCAGACTCTTCCGTCAAGTTTTTTTTTATAGATCTCAACCTTTGCATGGAAAGAGACAGCAGTACGCTAGTTTCCGGCCCTGTTTTGTGTGTGTGGCACAATTATCAATGAAACCTCAGAACATTAGAAATTTTGGACCTCTGGCCATGAAACTCCTCAGATCTTAACCCCACTGAGAACCTGTGGTTAGTTCTCCAAAAGCAGGTGGAGAAACAGAACCCAACAAACTGGGATCAAATCAAAGGTCTAAGAGAAGAACGGGTCACCATCAGTCACTGTAAATATTGACTTTCAACACAAGTTAGATGCATTTGATAAAAATACTCTGCAAAACCGTTAAATGATTTAACTGCAGTTCATTACTGGACCATAGAAACATGTGAGTTAATGTAAAACATTTGTGTCAAAGCCAAAACCTTTGGCCTGGAAATGCAACTTCTAAGCCAAAGGGAGTCATCAGTCACTTAAAGCTGCATAAATCTGATTCAACACACAAACTGCCAGCAATCATCAGCTTCTGACAGAACTGGAAATGCACCTCAACTGCCTGAAAGATGGCCTTTCGGTAGGAGGCCAGCTTGGTGTACGAAGCCTGGCTGAAGAACTTAGGGAAGGCTGTGAGAGAGTCCAGCTTGTCTGCTGAAACCTGGGTAGATAAACAATAAGGGAAGGTTCACAATCCCAGATAAACACTTGTTTTCCCACTTCTTTTTTCAGCCTGTCTGTTTTTTTACCTCAGAGAACTTGCCATCTCCAAACCACTGCAGCCACCTCATGCCATGGCTGGCCTGCCGTTTGCCCGTGGCCCGCCACGTCACCACAATGCCAGGCCACCAGGAGAAGCCCTTGATTTTCCCCCAGACCAGCTCGCCGATTCCAAAACCTTTGTTATCCTGGAGACAGAGAGGAAGGGGAGAGACGTGGGGGAACAAACAGCTTTATGGATGCTAAATATGTCTCTGAACAATGAATGTGTTTCATCTAAAGAAAAACTGAGATTTACAAAAAAATATTTGTTATTCTGAGGAGGAAAAGTATGCAGGTCCCACAAAAGTCAGGAAGTAAAGGTGACAAAAACAGAACAAGAAACAAGAAAGTGAAATAAATCTATACTTAACACAGAAAAATAGTGATGCACCGGTATGAAAATTCAAGCCAATATTGATATCTGATATCTCCCTACCCTTTAGCCAGCATAAAAAAACAACCACACCACTGACATTACTTCTCTGGTTCAGGTAAACACCACACAACCCTGCGCTGCATCACAGTCCCATGGCCAACCAGCCCCTAACCCCCTTTTTTAAATAAATAATAAAACTAAATTTGCTCAGCTCAGAGGCAAATGCTGAAATCAGGCCTTGTTCTCTGTCTTTAAAATGTCCCCTCCCCTCATTGACCATAACATACTCTGTACCCGGCGCTGATTTGACCAGACCAGACCAGACCAACAGTCGTTGTTCTGCTTGCAAAAATAAAACAGCTAATGAAAATTATTGCTGGTCAGATTTAAACAACCCTTATGAGCCTTAATTGTAAACCTTACCAAACTAATATGTCTGGACTTCTGGTGCACAAAGTCCGCCCTGCATGTTTTAGATGTTTCACTTGACCAAAAGACCTGCTTAAAATTTTGGTTCATTACCAGCCCCCTGCAGCACTCCATGACAAACTGAGAAGGGGTTCAAACATTTGAATGAGCTGTGTTTGAGCAGGAGCACATCTTAAACTGGTGTTAGAAGAACTAGGCTGGTCACAGCTTGATCCTGCTCTGTTTTCTGAGACGACCTTGAATGCATCCTCTCTCTAACCTTAATAAGAGCCTTAACGAGCCTGGAGTTCATAGCCACATATAACTGTGTGGCCACCAGAAGGTTCTGCAGAAACTGTTGGTTTGAGCCTGAAATTCTTGTTTGCCTGTCTGATGAAAATGGAGGCGGTGCACGCTACCTTCCCCTCCTCCAAAGAGAAGCCGGGAATCACTGTAGCAACCAGTGACTCAGCATTACTTACATTACACAGCAGGTTTGGCAGGAAGAGATTCTACATGTTTTAAAATAATGCTGAGTTGAAGTTTGGGCTGCAGCTTCATCAGCCACCTGAACATTCACTTTTTTAAGTACTATTTTTTTTACTTTTGAATATAATAGCCAAAATGCAAACTGATATTTTCTATTGCTTTTTTTCCTCACTGAGATCATTAAAGTTTTTCGAAAGAAAACATTTTGGCACTGTGTTGTAGACTGACTCAACAGGCAGATGGGATGCTGACTTCAGCCAGAACTTTGTGTGAAAACAATCACAAAACACAGAGACCCCACAGCCAGGAGCAAAGCCCTAACACTTCTGTGTGTGCAGAGGTAAACATCGGCATGCAGCTCTGTTTGAATGTGAGGAGACTGCCTCCAAGTCATGAGCTGAATAAACCCACAGAAAGAGAGCAAACAGAGCCAGGGTCTGTGTGCCTGTGTGACCACCTGCACCAACACAAGGCCAGGTGGAGAGGCTTCCATGGAGGGAGTTACCCTCTTCTTTCAACCGCTGCCAAAAGCTCCACTTCCCCTTTTCAAATCGTCTCTGTCCTGCACTAATACAGCTGTCTGCTTCTTTCTCCCTGTTTGTTTCCCTTCATTTTGGTGGATTAGAATGCCTTTACACTTCATCTCAAAGCAAAATGTATGCATGTATGCTATAATTATATGTTGTAGGAGGAAACATTTCTTAATTAATACTATAACAATATTTTTATCCCAAATGAACAGGGATTCACTGTTTTACTTCAGCACTTTATCAAAGTTTTCAAAGTGATACTTTCAAAGTGATACTTTTTAATGATACCTCGAGTAGAGAAAAAATGATGCAATCATCCTCAAAGTTAAATTTCACAAACAAATACCAGTACACGCGTAACTCTGTAAATGAGGAGGCAGTTACGAGGGTCTGTGGAACTTAACGAGCTGTTGCAGCTGGCTAATTGACAGGAAACAAGGCCACAATAAGGGAGCTGTAAACAATGGAAGGGGTTTCAAAACTCTTTCAAGATGGGAAATCAACATGGAGTGTCTTTCCAGTTAGCTGAGCTGACAAAGTAGACCAAGTCCAAAAAAAGCACACAGATCTTAACGCTGAAACATGCAAGTAGCCCAGAGAGGTCATCAAAGTGTTGCTAAATAAAACTCAAAGCAGTAAGGGGTTGAAAATAGACAATATGCAGCAAAATACAAAGACAAATGGGCAAAAACAGGAGGATGAGTTCAGAAGTCAGCTGAAAGAGAAGAAGCCAGTCTAGAACCATCATCAACGATTAAAAAGAAAATAAGGTACTAGTGTCCTGAAGAGAAGCTTCGGCTGTAGATGACCAGATAAAGCGGGATTCAGAGATTAATCCGGACCAATCAACGGGATGCCTATCAGGTAAATTAGCAGAGCCGGTGGCAGTCAGTCCCTCTGCTGGAAATCCACAGGTGGACATTTTTTTATTCAATCAGTTTTTTAGGATGATAATCCATCGGCCCACCAAGCAAAGAGCCTGAACTGACACGGCCAGCAAACAGTCTGGATTGCAATCCAACTGGAAATCCATGGTGGGAACTGGAAAAAAACTGGTGCTTAACAAGACTCTATCCTGCAAAGCTGATGGAACCTGAGTGATGAAGAAGGCTGTTTTCCAAAAGTCTGACTTCCTTCTAAACTTCAAGAATGAAGTTCAGAAGGGGCTTTGTTTCCTGATTTCCTTCACTTGATCAGAATAAAAGATGAGCCATTCATTATAACAATGTCACTTGATTTTTATTGTAAGTTTTACGAAGCAAGAAGGTCCTTTTAGTAAAGTCCTCCCAGAGAAGTAAGTCCATAATTTTGACCAGTTGTTGGTGAGGATGGCCCTCTTCTCTAATGCTTTCTAAGGTTTTGGAAAAAACCAATCAGTGTTGCCTGAAGTTGACTCACGTTGTATTCTGATTGGACTTCGGAGCTGGACGTGGTGCTGGTGCTCTGGGCCGAGTCTTTGGAGTCTTGTTCCATTAGCTCCAAACAAGGCGCCTCTGGAGTCTGTCGGGACACGACAGCGGCTCTGCGAGGCCTACCGGCATACTGACAGCAAGGACACAGAACAGATTAGAGGTAAAAATCCCAGAGACATCTGTATGGCCGTCAAGGCTTCAAAAGTTATATTCAACCAACTTTTTAATGTTAATTTTGTCCAATTTAGCATTTAAAATAACTGATAAAAATACCAGCTGAAGTTAATGTTAATCAGAATCAGAATCAGAATCAGCTTTATTGCCAAGTTTGTACATACAAACAAGGAATTTGACTCCGGTACACTTTGCTCTTTGGTTTTTGTTTTTGCACTACAGAATATACATATCTACAATGTACAAATATACACATATATAAATAAATAAAAGGGTGCATTTGCAACATCTGTATGCTGTTGTTAGGTACTCTATTAAATGTTCAACAGAGAAACAGCCTGGAGGAAGAAACTGTCTCTGTGGCGGCTGGTTTTTGTGAATAGTGCTCTGTAGTGGCGGCCTGAAGGTAAAACTCTGAACAGTTTATGTGCAGGGTGTGTGGGGTCTGCAGAGACTTTAGCAGCTCTTTTCCTGACCCTAGACCTGTATAAGTCCTGGATGGAGGGAAGGTCAGCCCTGATGCTTCTCTCTGCAGACCTGATTATTCGTTGCAGTCTGGACCTGTCCTGTTTTGTGGATGAACCAAACCACACTGAGATGGATGAAGACAGGACAGACTGAATGATGGCAGTGGAGAAGATTAATAGCAGCTCCTGTGGAAGGTTGAACTTCTTGAGTTGCCTCAGGAAGTACAGTCTCTGCTGGGCCTTCTTTCGAACAGTGTCTATGTGTGAAGACCATCTCAGGTCCTCAGAGATGGTGGTTCCTAAGAACCTGAAGTGATCCACAGCTGACATGGTGTTGTTGAGGATGGTGAGGGGGGTGTATGGAGGTGGTGTTTTCCGAAAGTCCACTACCATCTCCACAGTCTTGAGTGGGTTTAGTTCCAGACAGTTCTGACTACACCAGTGTATCAGGCGATCCACCTCCTGTCTGTATGCAGACTCATCACCGTCCTGGATCAGTCCAATGACAGTGGTGTCATCTGCAAACTTCAGGAGTTTCACGGACGAGTCCGCTGAGGTGCAGTCATTTGTGTACAGGGAGAAGAGGAGTGGGGATAGAACACACCCCTGGGGGGCACCAGTACTTATTGATCTGGTTCGGGAGAAGATGCTCCCCAGTCTCACCTGCTGCTGTCGGTCCGTCAGGAAGCTGTTGATCCACTGACAGGTGGAGGCTGGGACGTTGAGCTGGGTGAGCTTCTGGTGGAGGATGTCTGGTATGATGGTGTTGAAGGCCGAGCTGAAGTCTACAAACAGGATCCTGGCGTAGGTCCCTGGGTGGTCGAGGTGTTGCAGGATGAAGTGTAGACCCAAGTTAACAGCATCATCTGCCGACCTGTTTGCTCGGTAAGCAAACTGCAGGGCGTCCAGTAGAGGGCCTGTGACGTCTTTCAGGTGCTTCAACACCAGCCGCTCAAAGGATTTCATGACCACAGACGTCAGGGCTACAGGCCTGTAGTCATTTAATCCTAGGATGGTGGGTTTCTTGGGCACTGGGATGATGGTGGATCGTTTGAAGCAGGAGGGGACCTCACACTTCTCCAGTGACTTGTTGAAGATCCGGGTGAAGATTGGAGCGAGTTGATGTGCACAGGCTTTCAGGCATGATGGGGAGATGTTGTCAGGTCCTCCAGCTTTCTTTGTTTTCATGCGCTGAAAGAGCCTATTTACATCATCCTCAGAGATCTTTAGTGCAGGCAGAGGATCTGAAGGTAGGGGGCTGGTTGCTTTACTGGTCGAACGTGTTCCTGAATGGGATGTGGAGGAGTGGGTTTGAGGTGTGAATGGCTTCTTGTCATGTCTGCAGTAGAAGCCATTCAGACGGTTAGCCAGGCGAGGACTTTGTTCAGGAAGGGTGGTGGGGCTTCTGTAGGCAGTCAGGTTTCTCAGACCAGTCTATACAGCCGAAGTGTCACCAGTAGAAAGGCTGTTTTTCAGCTTCTCACTGTAGCTTCTCTTGGCTGCTTTGATCTCCTTTGTTAGTCTGTTCCTGGCCTGCCTGTACCGCGCCCAATCTCCACTGCTGTGAGCTTCTTCCTTGTCCCTGCGCAGATTCCTGAGGTGTGGAGTAAACCATGGCTTGTTGTTCCCAAATGTGCAGAAGGTCTTGGTCTGCACACACATGTTCTCACAGAAACTGATGTATGATGTCACCACATCAGTTAGTTCGTTTAAATCCGTGGCTGAGGTTTCAAAAAGAGTCCAGTCTGTGCATTCAAAGCAGGCCTGTAGCATCTGCTTCGATTCCTCAGTCCACTTTTTAACAGTGTGAACCACGGGTTTGGAAGCTCTTAGTTTCTGTCTGTAAGTTGGGATGAGGTGGATAAGGCAATGATCCGAAAGTCCCAGAGCAGCCCTGGTAACAGCATGGTATGAGTCCTTAAAAGCTGTGTAACAGTGGTCCAGTGTGTTTTTGTCTCTGGTGGGACACTTAATATGCTGTCTGTATTTTGGGAGCTCGTTAGAGAGATCTGCGCTGTTAAAATCTCCCAGTATTATGATGAAAGAGTCAGGGTGTTTTTTTCTCCACGTCTGTAATCAGCTCAGCAAGATGTTTTTCCGCGGCAGAAGTGCAGCCATGCGGTGGAAAATATGAGCCGATTATTATGAACGAGGAAAACTCTCGGTGAATAAAACGGTTTACTGATTATGGAAAATGACTCCAGATCCGGACTACATGTTTTCCCCAGCACTTTTATATCTCTGCACCAAGCTTCGTTTATATAAAAGCAGATTCCGCCTCCTCGCTTCTTCCCTGATAGCTCCGCGCTGCGATCCGGTCTGAATTTTGTGTTTGTATGCTGAACCAATTTATTTGTCCCCTCCTTCTCGGCTTTCTGAAGTCAGCCTCTAAACTCTCTGTACCGGACATGACGGCCAGACCAAATCAGTAAGACGCTGAATAGAAATAAACCGTCTCTATGACTTATTTACTGCTTTTTATTTTGTGAATATTGTGAAATGTCACAGTCAAGTTTGGACAATCAAACTCTGCTTAGGGCCCCGTATAGTCTTGGGCCAGCTCTGGTTGTTGTTTTAATTATATAAACCTCATGAGGTGAACCTCTAACATGCTGTAGTCCCGAGGGTCTTTTTAGTCACGTTTATGGTAATAAAAGGCAGCTCTTTAATTTGTTTGACTTCACTCCTTCCCTTATAAGTGTGTTCCTCCTCAATAAAAGCAGGAGTTTTAGCGGTTTGCTGCTCTGGAGCATCCAGGTGTGTTAAAACTGTCCCAGGAAGGAGAGACATCAGTGATGAACTCAGAGAGGCAACTGTTGCTGCCCATTAATCTTGCTTGGGGTTATAGGACTATTTCCAAACTATATTATATCCATACCTCTACAGCAAGAAATATTTTTCACAAGTGGAAAACATTTAGGACAGCTGCCAATTGTCGCCGTTAAAAAGTAAAATGTCGGAATGACTTAGATTTGCAACGTTGCATCCGAATGAACCAAAAGGGGGGCTCAGGACGTAGGGGTTTGTCTTGTAACAAGTGGGTTGCTGGTTCAGGTCCGTCAATCTCAGCTGTTTAGTCCTTGGGCAAGACACTTCACCTGCCTTGCCCTGATGGTTGTTAGTAACTTTGTTCACCTACGGCATTGGGTCGTCCTATGCTTTTGAATTGAAAGGCTGCTAGTGAGACGGACTGTTTACCATTATTATGCTTTGGTCCTGTCTGCGGTTCTGCCTGCGAGGTTTGGTCTGAGAGTGTGCCGTCAACCCAGCCTGGTAGATGGTTCTTGGTCTCGGTCTCTGTCTCAAGCCAGATGGAGATGTTCCTGAAGGCTTGTTCTTGAAATACAAATAAACAATCAATCAAACTAAATCTCTTCTGTCTATTTGCAGACAGAAAATAGGGCGTCCATGTTTTAAAAGGCATTACTTCACTATAGGAGTCCCAGTCCCGTTCCTCCTCCTCGGGCCTCTTCCTGGTCCTCTTCCTGCTTCCTCTTGTACACTGGTTACCATCTGGCAAAAGAAGTGAAAACAGAAAGGGAGACGAGGAGACGGAACAAGCAGCAGAAGGTCAAACAGATGGCAGAGGACAAAGTGAATATCTCCAGGACTTCCCTGTTGTTTGTCTCGCCGTGCAGCTAAATATCAAAACACTCCCAGAGTCTGCAACCTGTCAAACTGCTATTTTGTAAGTTTTTCTATATTGAAGATCTGGTCATCTCAAGGCTCTATAATTATATAAATCTAACCTTTGGAAGACACAAACCTACACCTTAGATTCCCCACTCATTATTTAAATATAGAAAAACGTGTGGCCCCAAACACCTTGCATCCATTAAAACAATGCATTCAACCCTAGAAATTGAAGAGGATGTACAATGTGGGTAAGAAGTTTACATACACCCATCATAAGTATTCTGAAATTCAGGTTAAAAGTTCCTTCTAGGTACCTTATGTTAACAGAAAGTTACGATGCTTTGAGTTAACGATTTTTCATCATTTGTTGTTTTTACTGCAACAGTATTGGCCAATGGCCAATAATCTACGCAAATCTAAGTTCACCAAAGGCAGCTTTGCTGCTGGGCCCCAAAGCCTCAAGCTCACGAGATTCACCTTCCGGGTGTAGCACTAACAGTCCTGAACCTAGTGACCAAGAGGATACTGCAGACCTGAAGATGGAAGTCTTTATGTCAGAGCTGAAGACTGCCATGGCTGAAATTTTTGAAAATATCACACCTGAGCTACAGGCAGAAAAAACAGAGCTAGCGAAGAACACTGCTCCAACAAAGAGACGATGAAGACGACCATGTCACATGTGGAGCTAGGAAAAAATGAGCCTTCCCAACATCCGAACATCCGAATATTAAATGTCCCAGAGACCCCCGGCTCAAACACTCTGGCGACCGTCTCCAAGCTACTAAGAGAAGTATTGAAAATAGACAAAGACATCCTTGTCGATAGATCCCACAGAGGTCTACAACCAAGAGGCCAGGAGGGTAAGCGCTTATCGTGGCCAAAGTACAAGACTATTATCAAGACTGTGTCGATGTCCTTCGCTGTGCCAGGGAGTCAGGATATCATGGCGACGAGACCTAGGTGTACGAGCAGTACATGGTTTCCACAGTAAGCTACTAAAAAATGTCATTAAAAACACTTAACAGAGCTAATTATGTGCTGTGAAATGTTAATAAACCAGACTGAACTACCTCCAAAATTGGATTCTCCTCCAGGAAGTTATTCAGTAGGAAGTAAACAATCTTTTCCAGTGTTTTACTTTGAAAAGCTAACATGGTCTAATTGGCTAAGATAGCTGAACAACCACATGATTAAAGTCCTTTGGAACCTACCCAACATCAGTGTTATTCATTAAGTTAAGAATAAAAGGTCCCAGAGCAGGAAAGACCTCTTTTAGCACTTGAGGAGGAACAAGGTCACATGGAGAGCCACATGGTTTAGTAGTAGACACAAACTTCTCTAGACTAGAAAGAGAGAGACAGGTTGGAAATGGTCAAGTAAACCTGAACAGGACACTAGCATAGACCACAGGACCACAAACATCCTCTATCCTAAGAACTGGATGCACAAGTTAAAATTTAATTCACACAGGGTCAACATTAGACATTAATTTCCTCTATTATTTGGTTTAGTTTCCCTCAGCACACTTTCGTTGCCATCAACTGTCTTCTGACATAAATCTGTCTGAATATTCAACCCCTCATTATCATAAATGTGCGGAGCTCCCTTAAACTGGTTAGTTTCCTGGCACTGGCCAGGCTTTTAATGATAGCCCATAAAGTTTAAACATGTTTGGAGCTAATGTAGGCCTGCTTCATCCTGTCCAAAAGCAGTTTGGATCTGTGTTTGGGATCATAGTCCAGCTGGAAGGGCTAAATGTGTCCAAGTTGTATCCATTTGGCTGCTGATTTGAGGTGAACTTGACCATTTTGGAGGTTTTCCTCAATCTTTTTTACTCTGTCCACTTTGTGCAATGCACCAGTACCACTGGATGTAAAACACCGCTGCCATCTCGCTTGATAACTAGGACTGTGTTCTTTGGTTGGAACTCTCACCTTGACTCCCCCAGGCATTCTTCTTGCCATTGTCGACTGACATCTGGCTTGTCTTTGTGGACAACTCCAAACTTTAGTCAAGCTTGAAAGAGTTGATTTTGGAGCAGGTATGTCTCTCAATGGCGATTTAAATCTGCCTTTACTGTGGAAAACAAAACTGATGCTCTAGCAGTTCTCACATCATGTCAGGCTAGACCTTGGTGCTTCCTGGGTTGTTGCTGAACATCATAACCAATTTCCTTTTATCTGAGAGAGATGGTTTGGGTCAGAGGGTTGGAACTAGAACAATTAATCCAAAAACCCATCCAAGCTGGTTTTGGAATGGATAAAACTAGCAGTACGCTTCTGGAATGGCCTTTCTTTCCAAAGCCCAGACCTCAACATTATTGAACATTACTGGAGTATGAATTAAAGTGGGGTCTTTACCAGGAAACCAATCAATTTAAATTTTAGATTTGAACATTTCTGGCAGTAAGAATGATAAAAATTGTGGATGACTACAACAAAATCTGTTTCTCTGCAACTCGGTAGGTAACATTTCACTAAATATAAGTGGGGGTGCATGTATACATATTTCAATTTGAATGCCCAATTTTGACCCTGTACAGATTAGAAAATCCACAACAAATTGAACATATTTTACTTGGTTCTTGCTTTTTGTAAATCATTTGGAGTTGCTTGTTGTACAATTATGCCCCCTAGAGAAAGAAAGGTTCAAATGTATCCATAAAGACCCCAGATTAACATGACTGAGATGACCTAATGGGTGGATGGCAATTTTTCAGCAGTCTGTACTTTGCTTTTACAATGTATGCATGTTTTTATGCCAAATAACTCTGACTGCTCCTCAAATGTAGTACAGAATCATCTGGCTTCCCTGATCCCCAGTTTAAAACCTCACGTTTTTTTATTTCATTGGTTTGTGCTTCTCCTGCATGGTTATAAAATCCAAAGTGGCTCCAGATGTCCACATTTAAAATACTTGGTGTTATTTTTAATCCCTTTTTTATCCCTGCTGAGTTCTTTATCACCCTTCAACGATGTCAGCATGCAGTTATACAATGTCATGTTTTGGTCATGCTCCATCAGATGAAGCAGAAATCTTCTTTTTCACTTGGAAAATCCCAAATAAACAACTGTGTATGACATTTGTTTGTACAGAAAACAATTGTTGGACAATTCTTAATGCCGCTTTAAATAAAGACCTTAAAATCAAGAGATATCAACACCTGACCCCTGATGGCCCATTACAGAAACCTTTAGTGAAATAACATATGAAGAACTGAAAGAAAATGGGATGTTGTATAGATACAGTGTTAAACTGTAGAGGTACTGAATGCACTAACTACCTTGTGGTGAAGCAGCGCCTCCGTTCTGTTTGGGGCTGAAGGGGGAGGGCGGTTCAGCTGCAGTCATGGGGCTGTTGTCATTGGTCAACTCAACGCCGCTGTCGCTCTCTGATAGGCCCTCAGCAACAAGGGGCGTGTCTCCATTCACTGCTGCCTGAGGGTAAAATATTCTGATCACATTATGTTTACATGAGCTGCAAATAGCAGTGATTCCCACCACACCCACCAAGAGGGCGCTAGAGAGTGGAGAGACTGTCAACATGTTTCAGCAAAATAACAACACCCTTAATGACGATCAGAAATCAAGGTGACACTATTATTGCATTAAACCCAGCTTTTGGAAAGAGAACTGTCGTTAAAAGGTGTGTTTATTAATTAAAATTGGTTATTAAAGAAATACTGTGTATAATCCACAGATGAGGACATTTTAAAACAAAAACTGAATCCCCTGCAAACATTTACTTGATACAATGAGACTATTAAGATAATGCAGCATGTCGAATTATCTGCTTACGAGGGGGAGGAGAGAAAAGGCACACCTGCAAACATACCAAGATATGTCCACACCCACTGAAACTGATAGGCCGAGCAAGGAGGACATTAGTCAGAGAAGCAGCTAAGAGGCTCATGGTAACTCTGGAGGAGCTGCAGAGATCAATGGCTCAGGTGGGAGACTCTTATGACAGGACAACTATCAGTGATGTTGTCCTCAAATCTGGCCTTTGGGGAAGATTAGTAAAAAGACAGCTACCATTACCCCTGTCCATTAATTTTGAAAGTCTTTCAACATTAACAATTAAGAATTCAACTTTTTGGCCTACATGCTGGGAAGATGGATAAATACAGCTAAATACAGGACAATCCTGGATGAAAACCCATTTAGAAACTGCAAAAGACTTAAGATAGGGGGCAGAGGTTCACTTTCCAGCAGGATAATGATCCAAAACATACAAATAAAAGTATATTCATGGGATAGAATGGCCCGATCAAAATTCACAACTACACTAAGTTCAATTGAAAATCAGTGGCAAGGCATCAAAAATCATTTTAACAGATGCTATCTGACGGTCTGACTAAGCTTCAGCTTGTCTCAAAGAAGAATTAGAAAAAAAATCTCTAGATGCATAGCTAGTAGAGACATACTCTGAAAGACAGCTGGAAATGCAGTGAAAGGTTGTTCTACAGAGTATGCACGCAGGGTGCTGAATACAGATGGATGCCACACATTTCAGAGCTTTACTTGAAGAGTAAGATGGAAACAGAGCAAATCCCACATTTTCACAAACAGGGTAGAATAATCCAATTCAGTTTTGACAAGTATTTTACATTTTTAACCAGATGTGATCAAATTTAGTCTATAATCCCTTAAAATAGTGAAACAGCCCTTTACGTTAGCACCTAATTGTGAGCAACAAAATGGATACCAGATTCGGCACTGATAGCCAGCCATATTGTTTAATCAAGTCATGCTTTAACTTAATGAAAAATACAGTCATACTAGTTTTGCTCGTGTTACAATTGGATCAGAATCTGGCCTCTGATCGTTGATTTTGGTATAAAATGTATGGTTAAAAGACAGCGCTTTGGGCCCATTATTCTCCTATAGTAAGCATGACATCAAAAACTTTGGTATCCATCTTGATGCCTACCTTAAAGTATGTAGGCAGGTGAGTGCAGTGGTCTAATCCAGCTTTTTTAATCCGAGAGAGCTAGCTGAGGTGAAGCCATACCTTCCAGTTGATGTCTTTGTGCATGTCATTCATCTGTTTGTTACTTGCAGATTGGACTACTGTAACTTCCTGTACTTTGGCTTGGTCCAGACCTCAATTCATCGTCTCCATTTAGTCCAAACCACTGCAGCTCGTCTGCTGACTGGTACAAAACGCAAGGAGCATATTACCCCAGAGTTGGCTTCCCTACACTGGCTTCCTATTAGAAATGACCCTAAATATGCGAGGTCCGACTGTGCAATGCTCAGAGAAATGCCTACAAACAAGTGCTCTGAAACTCTGCAGGCCTTGGTTAGCATGTTCTTGATAAGACACTGAGTTTATTCAGAAAGACTTCTCTCTGAAAGCTACATAGGGGAACAACTTAGGTTCAATCTTTATAAACCACAAAACCTCTGGAACAATGTTGTAGTGAGCAAAGTGGAGATGTTTTGCCATAAAGCAAAATGTAATGAAACTAGGCACTTTTTCAAAATATCAAATATCAAAGTGTAAAATGCAGAGATTGACAACTGCAGCACAGATACCTGCAGCTGGTGTTACTTGTACATCAGACCGCAGCCTCGGCCCCTGTGTTATACAGGGATTCTCAGTAAAAACCTTCGGAGAAACACAAAATGCTGCAGAGACTTGCAGGACACCTGCGAGACATTCAGATCAGAATTTCATACAGGGCAATTACAAAGACAGGTCCCTCATAGTTTATTTTAGGCTTTAGGTGTCACGTATGTGAATGGAGGCTCTGTGAAAACATGATGCCAAAGGTGGGTCCTAACCCACAGTAGAAAAGGGATATTTGTTTTTGATTAGCTGTTAATTTAGAAATAACAAATCAGAAATGTATTTCCACCCTATGAAAAAGTAATCTCTGCCTTGGTAAATAATAAATAAGCTATGACTAACCACATTGTTTTGATTTATTTCCCCTACCCACACCCAGCCCTGATTACTGCCACACCTTTTTCTGGAGTGAACAACAAACTAAATTCTATAACACAAGTTTATTCATAAAGGTACACTCTGATAAGAATTTCTGCCATGGTTCAATACCTGCACATTTTTTCCACCAGAAAAGCACCAGCAATAGTTTTTCTATTGACTTTGGGTGAATATCAATCATTAAAGCAGGGGCCTGCAGGGAGTGACTGACAGCTGAGTGATCACATTACCACCCCTAAGAGATGAGCAGATTGGCAGTTCCCCTTCCAACCTGAGCCATCAGCAGACAAAATACACAAATACACATGTAATAGCTTAATACTTCAATGAAAAGATTTTCAGGATATCACTGTGACTCAGTATGTTCTGAGATTTCCACAAATACAAACAAGCCCAAACCTCAGGGTGTTACTGCCTGTCTTCACCTCCAACAATCTCCCCCTACTTAAACAACGCTAATCTCATCTTCCTGACACAATCACTTCCTAACCTGTTTCCCCCACAAAGACCCCGAACATCCAACCGTTCAACCTCTATACCCAATTACTCCTGCTCAGGGTTGCAAGGGGTCTGACCCAATGTGGGCTAAATCTCTGGAAAGGTAGCCAGTCAAACAGAGGGAACAGAGCTTAGGAGTGGGAAAAAGGGCTAAAACAGCCTGTTTTCAACAAAAGCTGCCATTATTACACCCTTTCTATTTAATTAACTGAGTAGCAACTGGTAATCGCAAAGATAAATTGGTGTTAAGCTAAAGTAGAGTCTGGTTCAATTAGCCTTGGGCTGGTGAGATATTCTGCATTTGGCCCTCAACTTGGAGGAAGGTTTTAATATTGGTACTAGTGACGGTGCACAACAGTGCTACTTGTGTACAACAGTGTATTTGCTACTACAGTTAGGATATTTAAATATTTCCGTCACAAAACAGCATATTGTTGATTTTCGGGCCCTTTATGAGGTCTAAGTCTGAATAGTTGCATTACTTTTACATTAAATGTGTATACAGTGTGTGTTTGCTTTATTTCTGTCTCAAACACAATGAGAAACACATAAAGGTAAAAAAAATCCAACCTACCCCCTGAGGACTATCTGTGACTATCTGTGGGTTTCCAGTGACTCAAACCTTAAACTCAAGTTGACTCTTGATAAGAGGACAACTAAAGGAGACACCAGAAAACAGTATATAACTGAAAAGTTTGGCCCCTTTGAGCTGCCTCTGGTTGTTCATAAATCACCAATCAAGCTGTCAAGTCATGAGAAAATGTGAGCTTTTACAAAATAAAGCCAGAACCAAAGGAGGAACAGAACAGCCCTATTCTAAAAGCTAAAACACATCTATGGGGTTTAACACCTGCTTCTTATTTTCTCAAGAATCACCAGTGATGGAAAAACTACCCTTGGCTAAAGTAAATTGATTGTTCCTTTTTCAGTGCGCTTCATAACGACCCATCCAATTTGTTAAAATGGCAAATAAATAATGTGTGTGATACATCTCAATGATGCCTGTGTGTTTTTGCTTTAAATTTACTAGATAGCTGGCCTCACCAATGATCTGTCATCACTACATCACACCTTCAAGCCACAAAAGCCTTCTAAGCCTTGCATTCCTCAGGGCTGTGCCTACCAGGGAGGTTCCCTCCCTCCCTTGATGCTTCGGTCCCTTCAGACAGAGAGGCCCAGAAAGTTCACAGTTTGAAGCGTTTTGTGAAAGACGCTACTCAGTGTGCTAATGCTCTGGTTGTTTTAGCCCTTTACTTTTAGAAGATGAAACATACAGCCTAGAAACATGCATTTATTTTATTTTTTTCCCTTTCTTTATACTTTTCCAGACCCGAACTGCTAAAAGTAAATGCAAAATGTTTCTATGCTTTCAAGACTGTGAAAGGAACCTCAAACTGCCTTACCAGATATAACATCTTCAGTATTAAAGTATCTTCACTGTGTCATTTAAAGAAAGCAATAAAGGTGGTCATCCCAATCATGAACGCTACCTGAACTAAAAGCAAACAAGGATGTTCCGTGTGCCTAAAAAGAGTTTCTGCAGCTTGGGTTTGTTAGAGATTTACTTCCAATTCTCGCCCCAATCCAAGCTACACCGGTACCTCCTGCAGATAGTGGCTCTAAAGCAGAGCGGTCTATGCCGAGTATGCATTGATACTACGGATAAAGGCCCAGCCACCATCAGCCTCTCCAGCAGACCTGCCTTCAGGATCAGGTTCCGTTATCCTTAGTCCAGGTGAGGGAACTTGGTCCATTGGAAGTAATAACAGCATAACACACAGGTGTCAAACTCCAGTCCTAGAAGGCCGGTATCTGGCAACTATTAGACGTGTCTCTTTTTCAACAAACCTAAATCAAATAATTAGGTCAACAACCGGACTCTGTAGAACCTGACTGCCTGATGAATGGGCAATTAAACCAATTGATTCAGGCTTGTTGGACCAGAAACACATCTAAATGTTGCAGGACACCGGCCCTTGAGGACTGATGTTTGACATATGGGTGACACTTACCTTTACCACACTGAGTAGTGCTGCTGCTCCTCCACATCAGAAGAAGCAGGTAAAGGTGGTAAAGGCATCTGACAGATTTAGCTTCGAAATGCCTTCCAAGGCAGGATTTAGGACACGTCTCTCTGTGAGAAGATCTCTGGCCAGATCCAGAACATACTGGAGAGATTGTTTGGAATGTCTTGGGGTTCCCCTAGATTAGCTAAAGGAGGGAGGTCTACTAAAGCTACTGCTCCAGCATCCTGGTCTTGGATAAGTGGTGAAACTTGGATGGATGGTAAAACAAGAAATAATTGAGATAAAAGGTTAAATTGGTAAATGGAAGCATATCAGGAAAAAGAAAGAGCAAATGGTATCCTTAGTACAATAAGTAAGGAAACTTGGTTTGGTCATTTATGTTATGATTTGGGGTTGTTTGGTTTTTGGTTTTTTCTTTATATGCTTTCACAGTTCAAGTTTTGAATCATGCTTCTGTTTATTATTTTCCTGTTTATGCTTTTGTTTCATGTTTTTCTAGTTATGTTTCTATTAGTTTGTTTCCTTGGATTTTCGTTCTGCTCAAGCCATGTTTTTTCCTGTCAATTAACCTTATTCGGTTCACCTGCTCCAAGCTAATCTGTCTCCTTGCTCCACCTGGGTCACACTCCATATATACACACCTGTTCTGTTTATTCCTTGCGGAAACATTTTTCAAATCATGTCTTGTTTTCTGGATCATGCTTGTGTCTGCTTTTTGGATCATGCCATGCCTGTTTTGCCTGCTCGTTTATTGTTTTGTTCCTGCCTCTTCTTGTAAGAGAGTTTTTTTGTTAATTAAATCCTTTTTTTTTCACTTACCGTCATGCTGCCTGCTAGTCTGCATTCCGGGGTCCTCCATTTAGCAAGTCCTGACAGAATGTTTCCGCCAAACACAGACTTCGCGGACAGTAGGCAGGTGAGCGCCAGGGATCGGTGGGTTCAACGTCAGATGGAGGAAGCAATGAGGCATCTGCCCACCGACCTGGAGGTTCTGCCGTCTCCACTGCTGCTGGAGCAGATGGAGCGTGAGGCGGCCCAGCGGCGGGAGGGCTGTTCTTTCTCTCCGCCTCAGCTCCGGCGTTCCCTTCCTGCTCCCGTACCAGCAGCAAACCCGTCATCTTCCTCCCGCCGCAAGAAACGTCGGTGTGGAGCGCCTGCCTGTGTTTCTGCCAGTAAGGAGGAGTCTCCCACGGCTGCGTCTGGAGCGGTGGTTTCCCTGCCAACTGACGTGAGGGCTGCAGCAAGTAGGCCCGCATCTTCGTCTGCCACAGCACTGTCTCCCAGGTTCGCTGCAGCTCTGCCCATGCTGTCTTCGCTCGCTCCAGCCCATAGCACTGAGTCTCCGTCTGAGGAACTGGAGGAGCGTCTGAGGTTCTATGCACGCCAAATAAAGAGCTTCAGGACGACCGGCTTCATGTATTCCTCTCCTGAGCTGATGGAGAGGATCAGGCAGATGGAGAGGGATTATGAGACGGCAGTAAGGCAGTTTTACTGCCGTCCACCTTCACCCACACCAAGTCACAAGAGCTCTGCGGCAGCTCAGCCCACATCATGTCTCCAAACTGCTAATGCTACTTAGCAGCCCACGGCAGGTCTCCAGAGCGCTGCTGCAGAGCAGCCCACGTCAGGTCTCCAGAGCGTTGTTGCAGAGCAGCCCACGTCAGGTCTCCAGAGTGCTGCTGCAGAGCAGCCCACGTCAGAACCTCAGCCTGACTCCAGGCCAGACAAACCACAGCCTGACTCCAAGCCTCTGAGGTTACGGCTTGTGGCCTCAGCCCCTGCGCACGCCACGGAGGGCCTCTGCGACGCCTCAGCCCCTGCGCACGCCACTGAGGGCCTCTGCTCATGCCTCAGCCCCTGCGCACGCCACTGAGGGTCTCTGCGACGCCTCAGCCCCTGCTCACGCCACTGAGGGTCTCTGCTCACGCCTCAGCCCCTGCTCACACCACTGAGGGTCCCGCCAATGCCTCAGCCCCTGCTCACGCCACTAAGGGTCCCGCCAATGCCTCAGCTTCTGCTCAAGTCACTGAGGGTTCGCCTGGCTCCGCTTCAGCCTCTGAGGGTTCGCCAGGCTCCGCTTCAGCCTCTGAGGGTTCGCCAGGCTCCGCATCAGCCTCTGAGGGTTCGCATGGTTCCATGCCTCCGGAGTTCCACAGAGTTTCTGGGGGGTCCTCTACTCTGCTCGGTCGGCCTCCTGACCAACCTGCAGGTTCCCGTCGCAGGCCGCCACAGTCTCTACGCTTCTGTCGGCTTCCACGTCTTTGTCGCAGGTCTCCACGCCTTCGCCGTCGACCGCCCAGGACTCTGTGTTGCAAGTCCTGGCGCCCGCCTGAGCCACATTGATTGACTTTATGCTGGTTGAAGAAAAGGATGCCACAGCAGTGTGTGACCAAGCAGGTGACCAGCATTATGAGCCATCCAGAATCCTGGTCCATCCATAATCCAACCATCCAATAGAACACAAACCAAGGAATCAATTGCAAAAAAAGCTTTCTTTTTTCATTTGCATAAAGGGTTTGGCAAGTTTTTAATGGGTGGAACCCACATACTGATCTCCGCTGCTCAACAAACATTTTTACTTACAAATGTTCCTCTGTTATTAGAAGAGTAAACAGGCTTTTCAGTGATGTAAGATTTAATGCCAAGAAGAATTGTCCTACAAAGAAATATTCACCCAAACACTCTTCACACTAAGTCTCTTTTTTAGCTGAATCTGCTCGTAGCAGAAGACGTGCAAAAGAGAAACTGACGTTGGATGAAGAATGAAATGCAGCAAAAAGAGGGATGAACAAAAAGTGCAGCAGATGGTTGAGGGAAGGAAGTCTGCCTTTCAGAGAGAGTGATAAATGAGAGTAAAAAGAGGAAGACGTGGCAACGGACGATGGGAGCCGCATTCAGTATTTATGACTAAAAGAACAAAGGTTTGCAACAGTGGGTGACAGCGTGTGTATAGATAGCAAAGCTAAATGGACAGAGAGTGAAATACATTAGAGGAAATGTCTTCACAGCCTAAAATATTCAAATATTTTCATCTTCAATTCAATAATATCCTTTTATTCTTCTTCCTCTAACTCTTTCCTGCTCCCCTCCCTCTGCTGCCTCCATCCCCGTATCTATTCAGCCTTTGCTTCTTCCCGCCTTGTGCAGATGCAGCTGTTTGTATGCAGCAGAAGAAACAGACACCCTCACAACCAACATGCATTCTCAATTAGACCCATATGACATGCTGGCACTCCCGTCCAGGCATCTGCCTTGGCAGCGAGACAGCCGCTGCTTTATAGCACAGCTGGGTCACAGAGAGGTGCGGAGAGTGTCTGTGTGTGTAGGAAGGGGAGGCTGAGCTCTGGGCCTTTTTCTCAGCTATTTGTCTACCTCTTGTGAAAGCTGTGTGTGTATCGGTGTGTGTGTGTGCCTTACTGTGGCAGTCACATTGCTGCTCTCCGCTAAGACAGCACCAGAGTACTTGTTGGAAGGCATTGCTGTTGTAGTTGACTGGTCCAGTAGGTGTCCTGAATCCTTTTCAAACCTTTTTAGGAGACAAAAAAGAAAGCAAAAATAAACCTGCCGGCCTGAGTTGTTCACTACAACAGGAGAAATACTATAGTTCATTTATTAATACTACTAAAAAAACATAAAACTGATTTTAATAGAAAGGTTACTAAACATCAGTTTGTTGAATGTGGCTCTTTGTATTTTCACACAGGTCAAGGTGCCTATTTGGCCAGATCCCCACCAAGCATCAGCAGTCAGCATTTCTCCAGCCTATCTCGCCTGTCTCCAGCTGTCATTGGGCAAGACGGTACACCCTGGACAGGTCGCCAGTCCATCACAGGATAACGCATAGACAAACAGGGCAGGCAACCATGCACGCACACTCTAATACCTAAAGGCAATTTAGAGAGCTTAATTACGCTTAGGGGGAGGACGCCAGAGTACCCGCAGAGCACCCACGGGGAGAACATGCAAACTCCATGCAGAAAGAGCCCAGGCTGGGATTCAAACTCAGGACCTTCTTGCTGCAAGGCAGCAGTGCTACCAACTGTGCCACAGTGCAGCCTGGTATTCTGTTTATAATTGGTAAAATGAAACATAGCATATGGGAGTGGTTTCTGTTTCCTCTAGTACTGAATATTGAGGTGAACAATTTGGGCTGTTACTGGGCTGATTCTGGTGCTTCTTTGAGGTCCAACCAGCTAATTCTGATTTCCTTTCTAAAGATAATGACAGATCCAAACTCATTTGTGTAAACTCTCTTTAAATCAACAATACAAGGGCAATAAAAGATGATTTTCTGTGTTTTTACATATCTGCACTGAATTAAAACAACCAATCAAACAGTTCAGGAAATTTTTGACTTTCTGCAACCCAACAATAGATAATATTACTGCTCTAGAGCAAATTTATTCAGGAGGCAGAAGAGAAGAAATTAAGGTTGCTAACTTCTGTGATAGACCAACACAAAATAGTGCACAACTTTAAAGTATGAGGAAAAAATCATGTTTTTAACATGTATTACACATGAATATCTGAAAAGTGTGGAGTGTATTTTTTAAAATAGTTCAGTATCAAATTTCCCACGAGCCATGTAAAGGGCAAATCAAATATTTTTTATACAATATGCAAGGTGTGCAGAAACCTCACACTGAGCAAAGAGAAACAGTATAACATGGTGGTGGCAGAATCATGCTGTGGGCATGATTTTCTTTAGCAGAGCTGATGGGAAGATGGATGGAGCTAAATCCAGGATAATCCTGGAAGAAAACATGTGAAGGCCTGTGCAGGACAACGACCCTAAACATACAGCCACAGCTACAATGGATGATTTATATCAAAGCATATCCATGTGTTAGAATGGCCTACTCAAAGTCTACACCTACATCTAACTGAGAATCTGTGGCAATACTTCAAAAAAGTCAATGTTCACTGAAATTCTCCATTTCTGTCACAAATACTTGCAGCTGCAATTGCAGCAAAAGGTTGTTTTACTTTTTATTCCAGGAGGACGGAAAACAACAGCACACCACACTTTTCAGATTTCTGTTCGTAAAAAATTTAAATTATTTGTTTTCCTTCCACTTTCTAAGTATGCACTCCTATGTGTTGGTCTAAACACAAAATCTTTGAAAACATTGTAGTTTGTAGCTCTGGATCCTGTTTTCTTTAAGCTTTTGGAGGATTAATAAACAATCCAAAGTGGGATGGATGCTCTCTTGTGTAATCAGACAACGTTTTTTCTAAAATATTTGCCCATCTTTGAAAGTAAAGTCCTAACTTGGGGCTAAAGGTAGGTTTTTGGCAGCTAAATGGAAAAATAAGGGAGGAGGTAGGAAAGGTAAATAAAGACAAAAAAGAGAAAGTGAGGGAGGGAGACACCAGCTTCTCCGGTTTTCCTGGTGAAAACAGACCTGACATGCCCATACAAACCTTTAGGTAAACAGATACACAGGCCTGTCTGGGTGTGAGTGTGTGACTGCAACATGTGCAAGAAAGTAAGTGAAAGTGAATGTGTTTGTACATGTTCAATAAATGCAATGCCGCTTCTTTTGTAACTGCATTCTTCTGCACCTCTATGCAGGTGGACATGACTGATGGCTATAAAGCATCTGTAGGTACATGGACACAAAAATTGTGTGTTTAAGTGTGTGTGAGTGACCTGGATTAAATTTCAAAGAGGTAACAGGTCAATTTCCCAAACGTGTCAGCACAGGGAGATGTGCGGGCTATCAAATTTAGCCTTAGCACACTGATCTGCCCCAGTGCAACACCTCCAACCACTACGATTAGCAGGAGTGTGACAAGGGATTCAGTGGCTTATATGTCAATGTCATAAAACGTTTACTACAAACACCTGATTATTCAGTCACTGAAGGGCAGAATATTAGAGAAACTCAATAGACGGAAAGGAAACAGGAAATGATGAGTGGCTTCCTGAGACAGCAGTAATGTTACAGGCAGCTGCCCGAGCATCCGCCAGGCAATTAAAATCCTCTGTGAAGGTCAGCAAATGCAGAAGATACCTTGTGAATGCATCAGATCATGCAATTACCCAAAATGTGGACCCCATGGTGCAGGATGGCATATTTTGTGCAAGTGCCCTTCCGTACCCACTGTTTTAAACATTGGGTCAATCCAAAATCAGCTTGAAGGGATAAAAGCTACAGGAGAGAAACCCAGACATCCCATCTCCCAGCTACACTCCAATTCTTCCTGTAAGGATCTCCAGGTGTTCCCAGGGCCAGAAGGGATATTTTGTTGCTACAATGAGTTCTCCCCCTCCAAAGGCCGGCATTCTTATCAGAAGCCAGTCAAACACCTTGACTGGCTTCTTTTAAAGATATTTTTTCGGCACTAGAGGCCTTTATTTTAAATTTTTTGACAGTAGGCAGACAGGAAAGAGGGGCAAACACTAAGCAAAGGTCGCCGGGTCCGGGATTCAAACCCAGGACAGCCGCATTGAGGACTACAGCCTCCATATGTGGTCGCACGATTAACCCCTACACCACCAGCGCCGCGCCAGACTGGCTTCTTTTAAAGCAGAAGAGCAGCATCTCTACTCCAAGCTCCCCTGATGTGAAGGAACTCAGCCACCCTGTGGAGGAAGCTTATTTCAGAAGCTTTAATTTTGCTCTTTCTGACATAAACCACGTCTCTGACCTAAATGTTATGGCAAATTGTTATCTGTGTCTGATAATCAAAGGTGTTTGAAGATCTGAAACAACAGCAATAACAGAGGGAGCAAACACTTTTCACACTGCTGCAGGTGAGTAATGGAAGAGTAATGCCCTCGTTCCTGCAGACAAAGCACTGAACAATTTATCAATCTCCTGCTCCGCTCTTAATCACTCATGAACAACATACTTGAACTCTTCTGCTTAATGGGACCTGTAAGAAATGGGCATATCCTCTTTCTGCTAGATAATATTCTGAGCCTCAAACACAGCCACGATGCAGCCCCGAGCAGACTCTGTCTGAAAAATGCTGGAAATGGTGTCTAATGTCTCCAGTCTTTGTTTGTATTTATCTATGGGGTTTTAATATATGATGGAAAAGCTTTGATGTAAAGGCATCTGAAAACAAACTGGATTAGAAATCTGGATTAAACCCACGGTTTACAGCACTTTAATGACCCTGTGAGCAAGAATACAGGACACAGTCCACACAACAAGCGGAATAAACAACACACAGGTCAAAGAATAGCGTGTTAACAATGTTTTTTTCCATATGTTGGCATAAAAAAAATGTTTTTTCAGTAATTCTCTTTATTCTCTTGAGCAGCATAGGTAATAGATTTCCAGCCATTCGTAAGTGGATATACAGCACTTACATGCACCATATTCCCAAAAGTATTCGCTTACCTGCCTTGACTCACAAATGAACTTAAATGAAATCCCATTCTTAAACCTGTCAGAGTTTGTGTAGCGGAGGACCCCAGAATGCAGACAGACAGGAAATCTGGTGGTGAGTAACCAGATTTAATAAAACAGCAAAAAACACACTAACAGGTGGTGGCAGTAGCAGGCATGAACCGGCAGGCAAGGCAGGGTTGGTATAAACTTGACATGAGTCGAGATGATAACAGAGTGAAGTGATCCGTATAACGTTAATTGACAGACAGGAGAGAACAAAACGTGGCTGAAGGAAAACAGAGACTCTTGAATACAAACTTAAACACAACTAGTAAACCATGAAACTAAAGCATAACCAAATCCTAACTTGAAAAAACATGAACAAGAAGACAAAACTAAAGCACGACCAGGAAAATAACAAAAGCATCATTCAAAACCTCTCAAGAATAATATTAAGTAGAACCCAAAAACACCTACAAATCATGACAGAACCCCCACTCAAGGGCGTATACTAGACGCCCACAAGAGTCCAGACAAAAACCAAAAACAACCCAAACAGGGCAGGCGGAGGGGGTCTCAGCAGGAGGGCCAGATACAAAAACCAAAATACAAAGTTCAGGCGGGCGACCAGGACGTCGTCCCATCGTCAGCGCTCTGAAGACCTGACGTGGGCTGGACTGAAGCAGCGCTCTGAAGACCTGACGTGGGCTGGACTGCAGCAAGGCTCTTGGAGAAGATGGAGGTAGGCGGCAGTAAAACTGCCTTATTTCTGTCTCGTAATCCTCCTCCATCTGCCTGATTTTCTCCCTAAACTCAGGAGAGGAATTCACGAGACTGGTCCTCCTGAAGCTCTTAATCTGGCGAGCAAAAAACCTTAACCGCTCCTCCAGCTCGTCTGGGCAGGCACAAAGTTCAGGTGGGCGCCAGAACCTGCAACACAGAGTCCTGGGCGGTCGGCGGCGAAGGCGTGGAGGCCGACAGAGGTGTAGGGGCCGTGGAGGCCAGCGGCGAAGGCGAAGACAAGGAGGCCAGCAGAGACGTAAAGACCTTGGTGGTCGGCAACGAAGGAAATGACGGTCTGGAGGTCGGCCGAGCAGAGTAGAGGACCCTCCAGAAACTTGGTGGAACTCAGGAGGCTTGGAGTCAGGCTTGGAGTCAGGCTTGGAGCCAGGCTTGGAGTCAGGCGATCCCTCATAGCCTGAAGCAGAGCCTGGCGTTCCCTCAGAGGCAGATGCAGCGCCGACAGGACCCTCGGAGACAGATGCAGAGTCTGCGGGACCCTCGGAGGCCAGAACAAGGACAAGCTGCTCCTTGAACCCCTCAGAGTCAGGATCCGGTGGCGCTTCCTCCTCGAACCCCTTGTCTCTGGGTTCAGAGGCCAAGACGAGGACGAACCGCTCAGGAACAGGCTCAGGCGACCTGACGTGGGCTGGACTGCAGCAGCGCTCTTGGAGAGGATGGAGGTGGGCGGCAGTAAAGCTGGGCAGGAGCTGAGGCAGTTTAGCATGTTAATATACCATCAAGACCTATTGTTTTCATGCTTCAAAGGTGAGGTAATGTCCCCACAACGCGACATGTTTTTAAAAAAAGGATGCCACATAGTTTGTAGAGTCAAGTGGTTCTCTTTGACAAAAACAAACTCCTCGGATCAAGAATGTGCTGACTGCTTGCCAGGTATCCAGCTCAATAAACTCGACTAGAGGTGCAATACTGACACAAAATGAATCTATTTATGACTAAACCTGGTCAGAAGAACTTACCATGTGAACAACGTGAGAACAATCCAGTTTAATGTATGTTCACTCAAAATCTCAATCCATCTTTCTGTCCATCTCTAAAAACCTGTTAATATTCTATCTATGCCTCAAAATATTGTGTTTAAAACAACATTTTAAAAATGCATATTGTACAATTGGTGGGCTAGTTTAAAGGTATACAAAGATGTTAAAAGTTAGCGTTTCAGAACCACTAAACTACCAACATGTTCATCATTCTGTTCTTTCAGTTTGAAGCACTTTTAAGGAGATGATAGAGTCGGACCGACCAGAATTTTCCCACCGCTTATTTGTGCACTTTTTTCTACGATAACCTTTACCTTCCATTCAACTTTTTAACAATATGCTGAATACATCAGTCTAGGAACATCTAGCTTCTTTAGGAATGATCTTTTATAGTTTGTCTTCATGGAGAGTGTCAGTCTGCAAAGCAACTTAAAGTCAGCATATGTGAATGTAGACTATAACATGGCCAAGGGAAAACATTTCTGTATTAGAAATTAGCCGTAAGCCATGATCATAGCATACAATCTATGGAAAAAAATACTTCAAATATGCAGTTTTGCATACAGTGAATCTATTTAGTTAGTGATTTTAATGATTTTATGAGGTGGTAGAGCAAATAAAAATGTTGTGCAGCACCTTTACGTTAGGCTTAGACATTACAAATTAAAAACATAACTCAATGTATTCCAACTGTATCCATAACTACTTCCATTTACATTTAAATCACACGAGCAAGAATTTTACACTTTCCACAAACCAAAAAATTTTTAGAGAACAATTATCCCCCATAATCGGAACAACACTCCCAAACAGTTGCAGTTATCCTGCAGGATGCAGCACTCGTAAAAAATCAACTTTGGATTCCTCAAATACCACAGTGGTCTAAAACTCCTAAATCAACAACCTGATAGAATCAGATGGGTGTACTTTCTTTGTCACCATGACTGTACATAGCTTTGGGCAGCCAGTGCTGGAAAAAATTTACTTATGTGAGCATTGACAAACTTGGTAGTCAACTTGATCAGAAAAGTTGTCAGATTAGGAATTTAACAACAAGTAAATTTCATTATCATTCATTTAACAACACAGATAAAAATGCAGCAGGTATATTTGTAGAGAAGAAAATATGCCGGGAGAATAGCTTCTGATCCATGCAATAACTTTATATTTGAGTAGATCTTTATCATGATGCCAAAAATGAGTGAGCAGTAGACACAGACTAAGAACATCCGGAGGGTCACGGAGTATCTGATACCAGGATGTTCGAAATTGATCCTCCGGGCCCCGTGGCTTGTTCAGGAAGGGCTCCGTTTGGATCAAGACGGAACGAAAACAATCGGGTCTTTACCAGGTTGTGAAATTACATAAAACTAACTTTAACTGAACAAAACTGCACGTCAGCTTCCAGAGTGTCATTATTTCTCACACATAAATGGAGCAGAGACAAAAAGAAGTTGATTCAACAGCTTGTAGAAGCGACTTCAGCAGTAGTCTGACTGTATCCTGCTGCTGGGAAGGAACTCAGGCCCAGTCTTTTAATCACAACAGTGCTTCATTGCCTCCATGATCCAGTTAGGGGCTAGCTTCAGCTGCTGGACTGACGGTCTCACAATTTACTCCAGAATACTTTGGTATCAGTGGCGGATGCTGGTCTTTCAAGGACGGGAAGCTCAATTTCAAGATCGCTGATTCGCTCATTTCGCTGTCAATCAAAAAGGGATTCAGCCTCAGAAAGATCATCCAATCATCATGCAGAAGCTGAGCGTCCGGGCCAGCCGAGGCCAGCCCACTGCCCCATAGACCCCCAGAGACGCTGAGCGTCCGATGGGCGGGACAAAGCCCAGCATTTATCCAATGACTCGTCTCGTTTCGCTGCAGCCGAGGCTGCCCCATAGACCCCCAGAGACGCTGAGCGTCCGATGGGCGGGACAAAGCCCAGCATTTATCCAATGACTCGTCTCGTTTCGCTGCAGCCGAGGCTGCCCCATAGACCCCCAGAGACGCTGAGCGTCCAATGGGCGGGACAAGGCCCAGCATTTTTGCTTCGCTATTGAACTCACTGTTTAAAGCACTGTGAAGCTGCGGGAATGAGTGAGAGGAAAGCCGCGTCGTCACCAGTGATAAGAAGCTGATTCTGAACAAAGGTTGAGTGCGTTGTAGCGCATTTTTAGTCAATCACATGTACACACAACAGTCTATATTTGATCACTTATTTTTTGACATTTTAGGGGAAGCTGAGCTTCCCTTGCAGTCTTAGAGCAATCGCCACTGTTTGGTATACAGAGGAGCTCACGATCCGCTCACTGACTGCAAGCAGTCCAGGTCCTGTTGCTGCAAAACAAGCCCAAACCATCAATCCTCCACCACCATGCTTGACAGTTGCTCTGAGGTATTTATGCTGTTATGTAGGATTCACCAGGCAACTCAAGATCTGACATTTCACCCACATTTCACTCCTCTGATCAAGACCTTTGCAGAAGGCCTTCACTTTGGCTTTAGCTTGAGCTAAAATAGTCTTTAGTCCCACAGATGATGTTCCTGAGATGGTGTTAATATTAATGTTTTAATTACACTGAAGTATTATGATCAAAAAGCTGTTTGTTTACATTTCATAGAGTAAATTATCCTATTCTCCTAGTAAGACTTAAATTAACGCTTTAAATACTGATGAATAAACTCTGAATGCACGAGGGATGAAGTGATTATTGGTTTTAATGATTTCCATCATGGAGTTTCCTATGGTTCTGTTATGATTCTGGCCCGTCTGCCTGCTCTGCTCTCACTCATGCAATTAACTCATCTGCTTCACCTGTCTGCTGCTGTGCTGCTGCGCAATTACCGTCATGCCACACACCTGTGGAGCTGCAGTTATATACAGCCCTCTGACAGGCAGACGGTGCCAGATTTTCGAAAACATTTGTGAGTAGTTATCCAGCGTTCCTTCCTGACTGATCTCGTTCCATGACCTTGCCTTGCCTTACGGATTATTCCCTCTTGCCTGCTCCTTGTCTGACGGATTGGATTTTGGATTTCGACTCTGTTTTCTGCCTCTGGTTTATGTCTCTGCCTGCCCCTTGTCTGACGCCTCTAGCCCTGGAATTCGACCCTGTTTCTGTCCCTGGATTTACGTCTCAGCCTAGCCACTGGGTTATTCAGCCTGAGTCCGCCTGGCTCTCTAGTCTGCCTGGATTTATTGTCAAGAGGACAATCACAGCTCTCTGTGTTCCTGTCACAGCTTCAGCTCGTTCCCCGGAGGATTAGGATCAGTCGGCAATCCGACTTCAGTCTGTCGGACGCTTCCTCATTAACTGTCTGGATCTCTTCCTCCTCTGGATTCTGTGCCTCATCCCCAGACTGAGAAGGTTAGTGGCTTTATCTAACTCCTTGCAGATCCTGAGTTTTATTCAGCCACTAACTAGTCTCTCTTATCTCAGTGGTTCCTGGAAGCTGACTGCTGTTCTTCTGCTCTCTGATCCGGAGTTTCAGAATAAACCTTTTTAACTTATCACTTAGTGTTTGGCTGAATTTGGGTTCTCTGTCTCTGGTCTTGATAGGTTCGTTTTAAAATTAAATTGCCATTAAAACCATATGCAAAATTAAAAACTCCCTGTTGATGAGAGAGGATTTTTCCAACAGCTGCCATGCTGCATTCAGGTACAGCTGGGACACTAGGGTGTCAAAATATCAAAACAACTCTTAATTGATGAAAACATACTTTATTCTCCAACATGAACACATTCTTATTTAAAAATTCCTAAAACATCCACACCAACCGTTTTCAAGTGGTTATTTCTATCTAACCAGGCGTCAGCTATGCCTGCTTATACTACTTTATTCGTGGAAAACAAATCCCACAGATCTCCAGTCAGTTCTGTATGTTTTATAACAATTTCTGTGCTTACTGCTAACTGAAGTAAAAAATCATATTCTTTTATTTATTTCTTTTGATTGAAACATACTGAACCGTGATTTTATGGCCAATGAGTCTTGTCAGATTGAAAGTACATTTTAAAAATAACAAACTTTAAGCAGGTATTAAACATTTCATTAAGTCCACATTTCTGTAATGTTTGTTTTATTGGTATGAGGTAATATTCTAATCTTAAAAGAGGTTTTCCTTAGCTGTAAGTGAAGAATCTTAATATAGAGAAATAAAGGTTTGAAAACATCCATCTTTGTAATGTGTTTCACTTAGTGAACTGAGTTACTGAAATAAATTAACTTTAATTATTCAAAGAGTTTAAATTTTATTGTGTGTGTGTCCGTTGAATTATGTAATGTACAATATACTGTTACTAATATTAAGAATATTAATTGTAATTATAATACAACCTTTGCATATTTTACACCGTTGAGAAAGCCATGATAATATTGATAGCTGTGATGAATTTGGACTGATACATTTTTAGATCATTACATGCCTTGAATGCAGACTTGTCGTCTTCATTTCTTAGAAGACTACGTCTTGGTAACTTCGAGAATGGGACTGCAGCTCCAATACATCCAAAGTTTGAACAAATTGGCACTTCTTTATATTGTGTTTTCTCTCAGAAGCACAACCGACCGCTTTGGAAAGAATGGTATAACCTATTTGGCATAATTTAGCCTGTTTGTGCTTATTTAATGTCTGTGTTGAAAGTTCAAGCTAGGTTTGGTGTTTTCCTCCAGGCATTCCTGTGCGCAACTTCACTCTGCAGGCCAAAATTAAGGCCAAAGCCTTTTCTTTAAACTTGAGATCGAGTGACAGACTCTTGATAAAACTAGACTTTTAATCAGTTAATTTTGTGGACGTTTGGTTCCTCGTGGAAATTTCTCCTTAAGTAGGGCTAGCCTGATATTGTTTATTACTTGTTTATTTGGTTTCTTATTTTTAGTCAGTGATTAAGAAAACAGATTAGTGTGATTACAAATACATGCATTAGTCTATCAGTGAGTTGCTCCAACAATCACAAGCTTTCAGTTAAAGTGTTAAAGTGTGAGGCCTGCAGAGTTTTTGGGTTGTTCTTCCCTTTTTTCAGAACATTGCATAAATTTATTCATGTGTGACCTCATAACCCTTCTCAGATTAATGGCCAGAAACAGCAGCTTCTCTAAGATTGTTTCCATCTTGGTATTGTATTAAAACACACCTGTTTGCTGCAGACCACTAAGTCAAGGTTTTATAGAGGTGGTCACAAATACGTATGATCAGTTGATCAAGAGCATTTGATCAGCAGGTGCCATACTTTTATGTTATGGAAGCATTAAGGGTGCACTCATTTTTTCCCACACAGCCTTGTCATTTTGGCTTCATCTTTTTTGGATAAACAATTCCAGTGTGGAATCTATCGTGTTTTTGTAAAAATAAGTTTAAATCCAGACTATTTGATCTTTATGTCCTGAAATGTGAAACTTTTAGGATTTATAGCAGGACTGTGCAGAGAAACATGGGGTGGTGTTGGGTCAGAAATTTCGTTATTTTAATAAGTTGTAGCTTGTGATTTGAATTAGCATTCCCATAGCAAAAAACCTTGTATCCAAAGTGCATAACTGTGCTGCGTCTTTGGTGACAAAGAAAGAGGGAAGTGAGTTTGAAATAAAGCAGCAGAGAAAGAACGAAGAGCAGAATGAGGGGCCTTCGAAAAAGGGTCACAGAGGACAAGGATGTGGAGGGGGGGGGGCACCATACACAACATCAAAGTTGTGTATGGTGGCTAGAGATTAGGGACCGCTTTGCTGGAGGGGACCGTTCACTCCCTAAAGTGTGTGCATGTGTGCGTGAAGGGGAGGTGAGCCCCTCGGGGTCTTTCTCTGGGGGCTGCATTCCTCGTCCCCCCTGTACTTTATGGCCCCTTCCAGTCCAGAACGAGCCTCACAGCCTAAACAGGGTCCACTGAACACTGGGGCCAAGCTGCAAATGTCTTGTTCCAGAGAAAGGATAAATAAAAGTGCTAAAAAACATCGAAAAATATCAATCATCAACTGTGCTTCAAAACAAAGTAGCTAAACATCTCACACATACATGCATGTACATTTTTAGTTGAACATTTATTTAGTTGGACTTGACAAAACCTAAACCAATTTTATACTTTCAGAAAAGTAGCAAACAGGTATTGCTGATGAAATGCATTGATTAACTGATCACCACAGGTGTGAGCACGTCTGTTCTGCAGAATAAAGGCGTCTGTTACACAACTCCAGAACGGCAAGACATCAGCACTGATCTAAGAAAATAACTGTTGCTGCCAAATGATGTGGGAAAAGTGACTTTATTAAATAATTTAAAGTTCATTGTTCTACAGACAGAACAATTAGGTGGAAACATTTCAGACAGTCAACCTTGGCTGCAGACGAAACAGTTTTCCTAGGATTGGACGTCTCAGCAAATTCACCCAAGGTCAAATTGTGTAATGCTAAGAGAAAATACGAAGAGTTCCATCTGAGACGAGACTCTCAGCATGTTAAATGGGTTAGGGTTGAAGGAAAAGTCTATTCTCACTAAAAAGAATACGGCCAGATGACCTAAGTCTACCAAGTTGCATCTAAATTAACCACAAAGTTCGCAATGTCCTTAAGACAGATGACAACACAGTAAAAGTGTTTGGAAATAAAGCACAGCACAAACACAAAACCTGTACTCCAGCACAGACACCTCATACCAACTGTCAAGCCCAGTAGAGCAGGACTAATGGTTTGGGGTTGTTTTGCAGCAACAGGACCTGAGCACCTCGCAGTCATCAAGTGGACCATGAACTCCTCTGTAGACCACAAATGAGACTTGGTGGGTGACAGCTGAAGCTTGGTAAAAACAGGGTCATCAACAGGACATCTGTCCAAACACAGCAGAAAATTTACAACTGAACAACAAATGAATCAAGGCATTGCAATGGCCCAGTCGAAGTCCAGACCTAAACGAGGCTGAAATGCTGTGGTTGAACCTTAAGACAGCTGTGCAGAAGCTAATGGCTGCAAACCTTAATGAACTGAAGCAGCGTTGGAAAGAAGAAAGTCAGACCAGAAAGCCACTGCTGACAGTTATTGCTGCTACGGGTGATTGAAGAGGTTGGATTGAGGTTGGGGTTTGGCGCTGCTAGATTCTCCATAACCGAGTCGACAGTCACGGAACCTACTGGTCCTACTAAATGGACCAGAATGTAGTGCCATCTAGCCTCATGCAAACCCACATTATGGTCCTATCAAACTCCATCAAGTGCTGGCGATACTGTCTAATGTGTCCAAGAGTCATTCTCTGGCTGTTGACCTTCAATCACTGACGGTCAGCCTCTCTGCCAACTGCCAGCAACACACCGCTCAACTGGTGATGGCACCCATAATGCCCACTGGTGTCATGCCAGCTCCTTGCCAGCTGAATCATTTGCTCTCTGGTCTGCGTGTGGATTGCAACAAATCAGACTATTCCTCCAGGCTGCTTCATTTGGTCTTTAACCACTTTTGAGTTTATGGTAGAATATATTGATACATCTAACACCAATGTGCAGTAAAACTATTAAAAACAACAACCTGGGCTTTTCTACAATCCTGGCACCAAGTCGAGTCAAGTTTATTTATATAGCGCTTTTCAGCAACAAGGCACTCAAAGCGCTGTACATGAGGAAAAACATTACAATGATACAGACACAGAAAAACAAATCTAATGACACTAATAATCCTTGGGAGTAAAAATAATTAATAATCCTTCCAGGTTTACTGGTAGAAATTGGTTCCATGCCACTCTTAATAATAAAGCTTCTTATGCTAAAAGAAGATGATAATATTGATAGTCTCATCATTCCACTGAATTCTAACTAGGGAAGCTGAGTCACTGGTACAAAACAGCTTTAATCCACATCCACCAGAATGTCAAAACAGATAAACCCCACCCTGTGGAATGCAGGGTTGGGTTTATGTGCATATGTATTGATAACAACAGATCAGTATCAGGCCCATCTGGAGCCCAATACTGTCCTGCTACAGATGTAGGGACTTGTTTTTACCATGGTGGACTGAGCTTGCAAATTGAATATCTAGATTTCTTACAGGCTAATTTAAATGTGTTTCTATCAAAATGACCAGTCGGTGCTGTCGTGCTGAGAGCATTGTCTGAATTAGATTTTTTCATGATAAGAAGAGTTTGGTCTGCCAAAGCTTAAGGGTTAAATGACCTATTTGCAAGAAAACTACAAACTTAAGTGACTTCTTTATGTCCTTCTATAATTCACTTCCATTGGTCTCTTCCTGCTTTCCTTTAGCCTCAAAGCATCTCCCAGGAACATGCTGTAATAAAAACAGTTTTGTCTGCAGATCTAATCCCAAACCTGTTTAATAACACAAATTAATAACAGCTAAATCATATGAAAAGCAATAGAAGGAAGTTCAGCCACCGTCTGTACATGTTCAAAATACCTGAGCATGTCCAAAACCAGGAAATAAGGAAGCAGTACCAACACAAAACTACACAAACACACAATGTAAGAGATAATGAAAAAAAAACTGAAATGCTTCCCTGCTTTCCAAAGAACTACCAATGCTTAGCAATTAACACGCATCTCAGCACAACCAGCTCACAAAAAGAAGATGGAGTGAAATCTCTGCAGAGTTCATCGCTCGGTGAGCCGGCCATGTATATTGCGGTTGCACAACACACTCAATACACTTTGTTCGCAGCCAGGAGCAACAATTTGCAGTTTTCCAAAAGTAAAGTCAATAACAGCTGTAGAAAACGCTCTTAAACGTGTGGATTGTGACGGCCAGGAACAAAAATGCCAAACTTTCCAATTATTTGCGCAGGAGTTTCCCTTGCAGATGCACGTCTTACCTGAGCAGACTCAGCAGCCGTTCTGGGTCTGTTCTGCTCAGTTCTCGGCGCACATGGGGCAAAGTCGAGCGACTTGCCAACTCAACACGTGCGCGAAGGATTTACAGGAAAACCAAGCCGCGCGTAACGTTCAAGTTTTCAGGCAGAGATCGACGCAGCGCGGCCACAAATGTGCACTGTGGTTAGTTAAAGTGTTGCAAATAAAAAAGAAAGAGGACTAAAACCTCTCTTCCCGGTGCGGCAGCTTACTTACATAACCATCCGCACTTCTTGCGCACATCCACAGCTGAACCGTGTGCAGGGAGAGATGTTGCGCTGCTGTGAGTTGCTGGTGCGCAGAGTCGGAGCTGCGGCTGGAGCTGGAGCTGCTGTGGTCCTGTTCACTGAGGGAGCAGCCTGCTCTGTGAGAGCTGAGCGGTGGAGCTGCGCATGTAAAGTAGACTTGCACTCCCACATGGAGGGCACTGGCTGCCCGAGGCGTTTCAAGGTGGGAGTTTCGACTCCTATTTTGTCTCCCCTTTAGTTAAACAAAAGCCCTCTGCTTCTAAACCCTCAACACTCACTAACGCAGCTCTACTGACCCGTAAACAGCATAATTCCACCCGGACTCAAACATTTCCAAACCCATTTCTAAAAATTAAACTGGCTACAGTACCTCGCAAAAAGTATTTACACCTCTTGAACGTTTTCACATTTTGTCACCACAAACTCGGGTTTTTTTTACTAGAACAACACAGTGTCTGGTTGTGAAGTGAAAGGAAGGTTTAACATTTCAAAACTGAGTCAGAACCTTTTAGAACCACCCATCATTGCAACTGCAAGACTTTGGAGGTATGTCCATCAGCTTTACACATCTAAATAATTACATTTTCACAAATTCTTCTTTGCCAAACAACTCAGTTCTAGTCAGTTTAGATGGAGAGCATCTCTAAACAATATTCAAGTCTTGCCACTGATTCTTAATTCGATTTAGCTCTGAGCTTTGACTAGGTCATTTTAACAAATGAAAATGTTTTTCTTCCAGGGTTGTCCTCTGTTTAGATTCATCCATCTTCCCTTCAACTCTGACGAGCTGGGCCATTTCCACAGCATAATGGTGCCACCATCCTGTTTCAACTTGTGTAGGGTTTGTTCAGGGTGACATGTAGGGAACAAGACTTCTTATTGCCTTTTTCTTTATGTTTTTTTTATGCCAGTCCTCCATTGAAGCCAGATTTTTGGAGTGCAGACGTGGATCTCTACAGATCCTCCAGAGTTACCATGGGCCTATTGGCTTGTTTCAGAACCTAACCCTGTTCTAAACTTCTCCACTACACTTTCTGCCAGACCTGTCTGCTGTGATCCTTGGTCTTCATGATGCTATTTGTTCTCCACCAAACCTCTTAGGCCAGAAACAGAACAGATTTGTACCCAGATGAAATTACACACAGAGACAGACTGTATTTAGTAAGTAGCTGTCAGTAGTACTGGATTTTAGTCACGGTTATCACAGTCGAAGTGGCTGAATACAAATTCATGCTACATTTTTCAAAAAAATATTTGCAAAGATTTAGAAAAATAGTTGTCCTTACAATGTACAAGTATGTGTTGGTCTTTAACATGGAATCATTAGCATTTTTAGTTATAACATGACAAAAATTGGCAAAAATATTAAGGGGTATGAATACTTTTGCAAGGTCCTGTACTTTTATTGGAGGGTGCATCAAATTTATGAGAAGAGGCCAAATCGTGACTGATGATGACCCATTCTTGTCATCTTAGTGCCTCATGCTGACCACACTTTGTTGGTGTCTGTTTCTCCACCTGCTGTTTGAGAACTGACCATGTTTGACCAACTGACCTTTCTCAGTGGGGGTCAGGTGTGAGGTGTAATGACCACAGTTCGAAAGTTTCAGTCTTCTTGTCCCTGAATCCCCATGTTTTCACTTTTTCCTTGTGACACACTGTCCCATCATAATGAAAAATCCACAAATCATTACCTAGTTTTTTGTAGAATGTTGGATAAAGTTGTTGTTTGAGGATGTTTAGATCTCATTCTTTATGCAAAGCAGAGTTCCAGCGAAGACGTGGGGAGATGCCCACACACTGGGATGGAAGGCATGCTTCACTGTTGACATCACACAGGACCTTTCTTTTAAGGACACATGTTTTTCCAGATTTTCCAGAAAACTCAGAAGAAGAATTAAACAGAGAAAATAATTTTGCAACAGTCCATTCTTTTACTTCCTTCAGAATTTAATTTTGTCCTTAATGGTTTTTCTTGGACAGAAGTGGCTGATTTGCTGCCATTCTTGTCTAAAAGTGATAAAGGTCATGCAGATAAACCCAAATCTATTGTTAGTTGTGCTCTGCACTCTTCAGCAGGAGTTGCTGGACAGTCTTAGACATCCTGAAGTCTTCACCACTGCAGCTGATCCTCTATGTTGGTTGCATGCTTTGCTGGCAGAATACTGTTCTTGCAGGGGAGCAAAGAACTTATAATAGCAAAGCTGAACAGGCTCTTCGTAATTAAGAGCATTTAACTTTATCATGAGTTTCATTCCTAGTTTAATAGTAGGATTATGCTGTTTAAAGTATTGCACATTATTAGTTACAGTTAGTAACTAGTTAGTTAGTTACACAAATACAAGTTCCTGAAGGCTATATTTTACCGCTAAAAAGATTATAGAAGAGATGATCTACTCATTTATCTAAACCATGTTCTTCACTTTTGCCGTGATCTACACAGCAATGCAGAAATAAAGCTACCATAATACTTTTCACTGTTCATATATTGGTCATTTATAACCACTTACAACTTGCTGTCGTATTCACATTTAAAACATGAAGGAAGTGTTTTTAGCTGCAGTGTGGTATAGTTCCATTGTAAATTGATCAAGAAATTTTATGTAAAAAATGATGAAAGTAGTTATATCCACACATGAAAAAGGTACTTTGTAAAGTTCAGAACTACTCTTCATTTCTTTACATTTTAGCAATATTCACACTCTGGCAAATGGAAGGTCTTTTCTTCATAAAAAAGGTTGTTCTACCACTTAAGAAACTCAGCTTCTATTTCTGCCTTTTAGCCTAAATTAAAGCACCAAGTTTAGCATCAATGTGAGACAAAATAACCAGGCTTTAGTTGGATGAACACTGATGATTTTCAGTAATCATCCGTGTTTGTTGTTGGAACTAATCTCCTTCTCATTAGTCTATCAGACAGTGGTTTTAGGCCTTTTAAATTGTGTTTATTATGTAAAATATAACAAATTAAACGTATTTCTATTTGCAACTCTTTTAACATAACTTAAAAGTAGAGGATTAGTCTGTCATAACATGTAAATACTTAAAAGTATTTTTGACTGACAATCTTTTTCCTGCAACTGTAACATCTATCTATCCACATCTCAATCTACAGACCGCTAGCGTTTAGCTGTGGTAAGAGCCAAAATAATCCATCTTCTTTAATGAGAGGGAGAATCCGGGAGTCCTGTGATTGAGCCAAGCATGGACAGTTTGGGTGAAATGTGAAATCTCCTATCCTGAATACTAAAAATAATCTCAGAAATGCTTGTCCACCAGTCCTGAAGTGCCGGGCAGCTCCATAGAATATGTAGAATTGAGGCACCTTGACCATCACATCTCCAGCAAGGATCCATATCAAATTCCATTTCTGTATTTGTTTGATGCCATCTGTGGACTATCTTAAATTGTACAAACCTGCTGCCTATTTCTTTATACATGGTATTAATATTAGAGAGACATGATTCCCATTCATCTGCAGATATGTCCTCTGCCAAGTCTTCTGCTCAATATATTTTTACTTTAGAAAGAGGATCAGCTTTTTGTCCTTGCAGCAAATGGTAGATTTTAGAGGTTATTCCTTTGCCCAAGAAGGACCTAGATAGCAGTGCTTCTACAGGACTACCTGCAGGACAAATTAGAGGGTTTTCTTGGCATTTAGATAAGGAACTGCACAACTGGACATATCTCCAGAACTGGTTATGTGGTAGACTATATATTTGAAAGTCTCTGGTCTTATCATCGAATAGGTGAGATATAAGATACCAGTTTTACGCCACTGTGCTCAGTCAACTGGTGTCCCTCCAATCTAGAATTTTTTATTGTTCCACAAAGGTGATCTAATAAAGCCCCAGATCTGCCCTGTGTAATTACACCATATTAATTTTGCAGTTGTAATTAAAGGGTGGTTAAGTTTGTGGTTGGGACCAAACAACTTCAGCCAAGGAGAGATGCCGTTATTCGCCTCTGTCTCTCCTAATTTCCCTTGTTTTAATGTACTTTTTTCTTTACAACGCGTTTCTTTTCCAAACCAAAATCTTTCAGCATTTACTCTCTGCTGTCAATGTATTTCCAATGTCTGGTTTCTCGGTGTTTGCAGAATGGGCCTCCTGCTCCGTGATCCGCCTATGACGCAGAGGCATCAGACGTATTGTGCGCACGCGTACTGCTGAACCCGGAAGTTGGCTCCAGAAATCTGCTGCACAGGGACGTTCATCACACCGGAGGAGCTCTGTTGGGATAAAGCGCTTCACAGAAAGATGCGGCTTCACTTCGCTAAAGATGTTTTACCGGACTCTGTCGGTACCGACTTTCAGAACCTGAGCAAATTCGACGAGCAGGTAAAAAACGCACAACTGAACTGGTTTCTGCACGGAGACATTTAAACTGCAGGTTTCCTGTTCTGTTGTTTTCTGATGAGATTTATTTGAAAATCTAAACATTTTGAAAGCTTTTAGGTTTTTCGGCGCGATGCATGATGATAGATGTAGGAGATTTGGATCGAAGACTGACAGGAAGTCGAATCAAAATGCATAAATATCAACAAAAAACATGATTTTCATTTCAAACGTCCTGAGATCCTCTGAGATTTTCACATTTCTCATCTAAACATTTCAAATTGACTCAAACAACTAGAAATGTGGTCATATACTTAAATACTCCATGGAGCTGACCTTTGACTTTTTCACGACTTTTAATCATGTGACAGCCAGCTCTCTGCTTGAGTGTACCGTCATAGGACGTTCAGTGCTGTGAAAAAGTATTTGCCCCCTTACAGATTTACAAATTTTTTGCTTCACTGGGAAAATCCAATTTAAACCAACCTGGCCCTATGTGAAAACAGCGATTAAGACGACTTTTTGTGTATAATTTCACTGGCCACACCAAGACCTGCATGGTCAAGAAATAACGTAAACGGTACCTGTCTGACGACATGAAATAGGCTGAACTATCTAAAATTCAAGAGCAGATGAGAAACAAAGTCACAGTCATCTGTCAGACAGGACAGAGTTAAAAGCCATTTTTAAGTTTCAAGTGACTCCAGAGAACCACAATGAGAATTATTATCCACAAATTCAAAAATCATGGACCAGTGAAGCACCTTCCCAGGAGTGGCTGACCGACCAAAATTTCTCCCAGAGCTCATCGACGACTCCTCAGAGGGTTAGGGTTAATAACTCAGAGCAACGTCTAAAGCTCTGAAGGCCTCACTAGCCTCAGTAAAGGTCAGAGTTCATAAATTAAACAACCAGAAGGAGAGACTGGGCTCTTTTCTTGGGGCCAAAATCACTGCTGACCAAAATGAACACAAAGGAACATCTCACATTTGGCCAAAAACATCTTGAGGATCCCAAGACCTTTATGAAAATATTCTGTGGACCGATGACAGAAAACACTTTCTGAAGCTGCGGATCTGGCATAAATCTACATCCTACAAACAATGAGACATGGTTGTTCAATTGATGGAGCTATGAATCCTGAAGGAGAATGTCCTGCGATCAGCTGGTGACCTTAACCTCCAGTGAACTTCTGTTATGTAGAAGAATGTAATCTGAACCAGATCTAAAAAAAGGCAACATTAAGGTTTTGGAGTGTCCTAGTCAAAGCCTGGACTTAAATGTGATTGAGATGCTGTGAGGTGACAATAAACAGGCTGGTTATGCTGGAAATGTCTGCACTGTGGCTGAATTAAAACAACTCTGCAAAGAAGAGTGGGTCAAAATTCCTCCACAGTGATGCAAAAGACTCATTGCCAGTTATAGGAGCCATTTGTAGTTTTTGTTTTTTGGTGTTTGGTCATAGTTTGGGTCTGTCTTATTTAGTTTTGATAATTCTGTTTGGTTTGTGAATTGACACTCTGACCTATATTTTACTCTACCATTGGTGGCGGTGTAGGGGAAAATCTATATAGGTGTCAGGGTTAGAGGGCATCAGGTGTTGGGGTGTGTGGAGGTCATACGGTTTTTTACTTTGTATAGCGAATATCAAATTCCATCCATTTTTAGTCGCTTCTGGGGAATCCAGGTCCTAACGCGCTCATAAGCGACTAGAAACTCCTATACCAGTTGTCACAAATGGTAGAAAGTTTTTCCTGCCAAGGGTGGAACAACCAGTTATTAGCTTTATGGGGCAATTACATTTTCACCAGGGCCCAGGTTGGTTTGTACTGATATTGACCCGATATTTAAAACTTGTTGATATGAAACAAGTAAAGTAGAAGCCATCTGTAAGGGGACAAATACTTTTTTATATCACCATATAAATATATTCTAATATAAATCTAATGCAAATGGGTGTGACTGTTAGCAGGTTTTCAGTGTCCGGATACTGTAGCGGGTGCTGATAACTTCTGCACCACTCCATGCAGTTTTGATCTCTTACCGATCTGACTTTAAGGGGATAAAAACAAACCATCTTCTGCAGGTTTCTTCATACATGTAATATCTACCAGTAGAAGGTCATCAAAATGATCATGGCTTGATCAGGGCTCATAGCTTAAAGTTAACCGGCCCAGATAAGGATTGGAAATGGAAATAGGGTTTTATATAGAAATCTGACCATTATAGGTCAGATTTGAGCTATTTTTAACCAAATATTTATTTTCAGAGTTTATCAAAGTAGCGAACTACCCCTAGAAGAATAACAGATACACCATGGTAACAAGATGGAGCTAAAAGTGCTCAGGCCTGAGGACGACTTACATGCAGGAAGTAACCTAGAGGAGAGACTTTAAGATGGCGATGAACTCCAAACATCTCAGCTGTAATTAAAGAAAGTTCATCATCTTCAGATATTTTAATGATTAAACTGTTTTATTTTGCTTTTTATATCTGCAGCAGTTTCGCCATCTGATTGAAATTCTGTTCCAGTTCCTCCTGGACCCTAAAGAGGTGAGTGTGTGTGAACACACACACGCTTGCACACAATTTTAATATAAATGAGACTGTGAGCTCAGCCTGTGATAAGTGAACCAAAGTAAAACACTGCTTTTCCCTTTGTGTGTCTGTGCAAATGAATGTGTGTGTGCCGGTGTGTATCTGTTCAGACCCACAGATTCAAGCAGCGGCTGACAGAATTTGCAGGGGAACATGGGATGAGCGCTGGTCCTCTGAGGAACCTGATGAAGAGCGTCCTCCTGGTGCCACAGGGTGGGAGAAACAAACAGCTGTTCATCGCTGTTCCTCAGACCTCCACAAACATTAAGCTGCTTTCAGAGGAGAGGTTGGGATTCAGTGGTTGGGTTATTATGGGTGTTATGTATGAGACGTTTAAGACTGTTCTGGTCTTTAGAAGGTTCTAAATGTTTTTAAATCTTGTCTCACGTAAACAAAAACTCAGATTGTCTGTCATCATTTAAACAACATTGAACTTGAGGTGGCCAGACTTTGAGTGGGCCATGACAGAGCCTTGATTCCTTCTTTTAGCCAGTCTGTTGTAGATTAGCTGCTGTGTTTGGGATCATTGTCCTGTTGATGACCTGGTTTGGGCCAAGCTTCAGCTGTAGGACAGAAGGACTCATGATTGACTCTACAGAGGAGTTCATGGTCCACTCACTGACTGCAAGGTGCCCAGGTACTGTTGCTGCAAAACAAGCCCATATCATCAGCCCTCCTCCACCATGCTTGACAGTTAGTTATAGGTGTTTGTGCTGATGTGCTCTCTGGTGGCTGTCCAGGATGGTCAAACATCTCAGCTATTGTCCGTCTAAAGGACATTGTTTCAGAAGTTCTGTTCTTCATTTGGATGAAACCTTGCAAACTGAAGTCATGCTGCCAAGAGATTTTCTCTGAGAACTCCTCCAGAAAAAAGCCAAACGTTCCTTTTTTTAATTGCCTGCTCACGAGTCTGCGGGGGCTCAGATGGAGATCTTGGGTTCTCTTGTCATTTTTCTCAGCGTTGCACGCCGGCATTGGGTTTGTTTGCTGGGGCATCCATTACTGACAAGATTGGTAGGTGCCTTAAATGTTTTCTGCTTTTTCTAACTGTGGAATGATGAACTTCAAATAATCTGGAAATGGTCTTCTAATCCTTCCAAGATTTATGGACAGCAACTGTTTCTTCTCTAAGGTCATTGCTGTCATTGCATTGTGTTAACACACACCTGTATGCTCTGGACGGCAGTGTTTCAGCAGAAGCTGGGGGCTTCTTTCCCTTTTTAATTATTAAACTAAAGAGGTTTACTTTCTTCTGCTATATTTTCCCACACTTTTATAATTAAACATCAGAGTCAGGAGTCCCCCTTGGTACGAGTAAATAAGATGTTTGTGATGACTGTATTTCTGTCTGAGACGCGTTTCTCTCAACAATCACAGAAACAGAGTTCAACGCTTCAAGCTTAAAACGAAAACAGTTTCTGGGATTTGAAAACATCACAAATTATATGCACGTATTATTATGTAAATATACTGTTTATATTTATCATTATTATTTATTTTTCATGCTAAATATAAACTATAAGATAATTTCCCATTCAAGTTCAAGTGACTCTGCTGTTTTCTCTCCAGGAGCTCTGAAGAAAAACCTGACGACGGATCAAGTCAAGGAGGACCTGATTACATTAGGTACTCGTTTTAAAGTCTGCTGTTTACTCGGTTTACCCACAGAAAGTTTTCCCTGTCATAGCAGCTTATTTGATTCAAAAAATCACAAATCTCCCATTTATCAGTAAGGTTATTGATAAAAGCTGTTTCAACACTTAAATACCTTTTTAACAATGGCCAGCCATGCTGACGTCTTCCAGTCAGGTTTCCCTGCTCACCACAGTACCGAGACTGCCCTGGCCAAGGAGTTCAATGAGAAACCACAGTGCTGGTATTATTGGACCTCAGTGCAGCATTCGACGCGGTTGATCACGGTATATTACTGGAGCGAATGGAGAACTGGGTCGGTCTTTCTGGAACAGCACTTGATTGGTTTGAGTCCTACTTGAAGGACAGGGACTTTTTTGTGTCAGTAGGTAACTTTACATCAGAATTGACTGAAATCACATGTGGTGTTCCCCAGGGTTCCATTCTGGGTCTCCTCCTATTCAATATCTACATGATCCCCCTTGGTCAGATCATAACAAACAAGATATGTTACCATGACTACTCAGATGACACACAGCTCTACATTACAAAGTCACCAGGTGACTATGAACCCATTCATTGTAGGTAGTCAATGGGTGGATGAGCCATAATTTTCTTCAGTTGAATAAAAACAAAACTGAAGTCATTATTTTTGGACCAAAGGTGGAGACCTCGGCGGCCTGATCCCTGGATGCTTAGGCTGGCTCTAGGGACGTGGAATGTCACCTCGCTGGGGGGGAAGGAACCTGAGCTTGTGTGGGAGGTTGAGAGATATCGACTAGAAATAGTCGGGCTCGCCTCCACGCATAGCGTGGGCTCTGGAACCCATCTCCTCGAGAGGGGCTGGACTCACTTCTACTCTGGAGTGGCCCACGGGGAGAGGCGGCAGGCTGGGGTGGGTTTGCTTGTTGCCCCCCAGCTCAGCCGTCTCGTGTTGGGGTTTACCCCAGTGGATGAGAGGGTTGCATCCCTGCGCCTTCGGGTTGGGGATAGGTCTCTGACTGTCGTTTCGGCCTACGGGCCGAGCGGTAGTGGGGAGTACCCGGCCTTCTTAGCATCCCTGTCGGGGGTGCTGCATAGTGCCCCTCCCGGGGACTCCATTATTCTGCTGGGGGACTTCAACGCCCACGTGGGAAACGATGGTGACACCTAGAGAGGCGTGATCGGGAGGAATGGCCTCCCCGATCTGAATCCGAGTTCTGTTTCGTTATTGGACTTCTGTGCTAGTCACGGATTGTCCATAACGAACACCATGTTCAAACATAAGGGTGTCCATCAGTGCACTTGGCACCAGGAAACCCTAGGCAGGAGGTCAATGATCACCTTTGTTGTCGTATCATCAGACCTTCGGCCGCATGTTTTGGACACTCGGGTGAAGAGAGGGGCTGAGCTGTCCACTGATCACCACCTGGTGGTGAGTTGGATCCGCTGGAAGAAAGCCAGATAGACTTGACAGACCCAAGCATATAGTGAGGGTCTGCTGGGAACGTCTGGGGGAGCCCTTGGCCAGGGATGTATTCAGCTCCCACCTCCGGGAGAGGTTTGACCAGATTCCCGGGAGATGTTGGAGACATAGAGTCCGAGTGGACCATGTTCTTCGCATTTATTGTCAATGCTGCTGCCCGTAGCTGCGGCCGTAAGGTCTGTGGTGCCTGTCGCGGCAGCAATCCCCGAACCCGGTGGTGGACACCGGCAGTGAGGGACGCTGTCAAGCTGAAGAAGGAGTCCTATCGGCTGTGATTGGCTTGTGGGACTCCTGAGGCAGCTGACGGGTACCGTGAGGCCAAGCGTGCCACGGCCCGGGCAGTGGCAGAGACAAAAACCTGGCCCTGGGAGGAGTTCGGTGAGGCCGTGGAGAAGGACTACCGGTTGGCCTCGAAGCGATTCTGGCAAACCGTCCGGCGCCTCAGGAGGAGGAAACAGTACTTCGCCAACACTGTTTACATTGGGGGCTGGAGGCTGCTGACCTCGACTGGGGACATTATCGGGCGGTGGAGGGAGTACTTCGAGGATCTCCTCAATCCTGCCATCACGCATTCCCTGGTGGAAACAGAGGCTGGGGACTCGGGGTTGGACTCTGTCATCACCCAGGCTGAAGTCACCGAGGTGGTTAAAAAGCTCCACGGTGGCAAGGCTTCGGGGGTGGATGAGATCCGCCCTAAGTACCTCAAGTCTCTGGATGTGGTTGGGCTGTCATGGTTGACACGCCTCTTCGACATTACGTGGCGGTCGGGGACAGTGCCTCTGGACTGGCAGACTGGGGTGGTGGTCCCCCTTCATAAGAAGGGGGACCGGAGTGTGTGTTCCAACTACAGGGGGATCACAGTCCTCAGCCTCCCCGGTAAGGCCTAAGCCAGGGTATTGGAGAGGAGATAGTCAAACCTCGGCTTCAGGAGGAGCAGTGTGGTTTTCGTCCCAGCCGTGGAACACTGGACCAGCTCTATACCCTCTACAGGGTACTCGAGGGTTCATGGGAGTTTGCCGAACCGGTGCACATGTGTTTTGTGGACCTGGAGAAAGCATTCAACTGTGTCCCTCGTGATGCCCGGTGGGGGGTGCTCCAGGAGTATGGAATCGGGGGCCCTTTATTAGGGGCCATCCGGTCCCTGTACGAGCGGAGCAGGAGTTTGGTCCGCATTGCTGGCAATAAGTCGGACCTGTTCCCGGTGCATGTTGGACTCCGGCAGGGCTGCCCTTTGTCACCGGTCCTGTTCATAACTTTTATGGACAGGATTTCTAGGCGCAGCCAAGGGCCGGAGGGGGTCTGGTTTGGGGACCAGTGGATTTCGTCTCTTCTTTTTGCAGATGACGTGGTCCTGCTGGCCCCCTCTAGCCAAGACCTACAGCATGCGCTGGGGCGGTTCGCACCCGAGTGTGAAGCGGCTGGGGTGAAGATCAGCTCCTCCAAGTCCGAGGCCATGGTTCTCGACTGAAAAAGGGTGGCTTGTCCTCTTCAGGTTGGATGGGAGTTCCTGCCTCAAGTGGAAGAGTTGAAGTATCTCGGGGTCTTGTTCACGAGTGAGGGAAGAATGGAGCGGGAGATCGACAGACGGATCGGTGCAGGCTGCCGCAGTAATGGGGGCGCTGTGCCGGTCCGTTGTGGTGAAGAGAGAGCTGAGCCGAAAACCGAAGCTCTCGATTTACCAGTCGGTCTGCTTTCCTACCGTCACCTATGGCCATGAACTTTGGGTCATGACCGAAAGAACGAGATCCTGGATACAAGCGGCCCAGGACACGCTGGAGGGACTATGTCTCTCGGCTGGCCTGGGAACATCTTGGGCTCCCCCCGGAGGAGCTGGAGGAGGTGTCTAGGGAGAGGGACGTCTGGGTGTCTCTGCTGAGTCTGCTGCCCCCTGCAGCCTGGTCCCGGATAAAGCGGAAGACGACGAGTACGACGAGTACGTGGAGGAGCGATCAAGAGTCGGCGCACAGCTTCAGTTACTACAGCTAGAAACCACAGATCAGGCCTGAAATCTTTGAACAAGTTGCCTTTAAATATCAGTCAGGCCTCTTCTCTTACTGCTTTTAAGTCTCTCCTAAAAACGCACCTAATTAATTTCTGCCTATTGTCCAACCTTTCCTTACTTTGCTTCATTGTGTCACTGCAGTGTAGTGTAGTGTTTCATCAAGTAAAGCACTTCAGTTTGTCTTGTTGCTGAAATGTGCCATAGAAATAAACTGTCCTTGTTGAACAGGTTGAACGATGTTCTCCTATGATCATGTATGTTGAGACGTCTTAATTCAGGAAACTAAAACGGTCTTATCTGTTCCCTCAGGGCTTAACGAGGAGAAAGCTGCTCACTTTTCATTACAGGTAACAGAATAAATCCTTGAAGTTTATGGATTTTATAGGTTTTATAAGGTCTGATTAGGTTCTCATCAGCCGAAAACACAAACTTTATCTGTTGACTTTCATTTAAGAGCTTTAGCAGAAGAATCCAGGGGCATTTCATCATCCTTTACTTGGTGTTTGGGAACCTAGGTGGTGCTGTTAATAAATATTTATAGAAACAGGGGAAAAAAAGATCCAAAGAGCCTGGGCGTAGCTGGGACCGAAACAGCACTGCTTGTGGAAATCCAACTAAAACCAGGTTCAGTGGGGTTATTTTGCAGAGTTATTAGCTGCAGATTAATTTATCTGCAAAGCGCTTTTATTAGCCTGAGAAGTTTACTTTATCATAACGTTTTTACTGTTTTTACACAAACTGATCAGCTAGCTTGATTTCGGTGTCATTTTATGACACTGAACAGGTGAAGGTGGGAAAGAGTCCACCTGAAATCACTCGATCAATCTAATAAAACAGTCTGGTTGCTCTAAAAGAGCGACAGGGGTCTTCTTGTGCTGGCGACGGTTTCCTCCAGAGAACAGCGTGCCGCCATCATCGTTTTGCATCAAGACTACTTAAACCCACATTCTGCTAATGCAAGGTGCCTCTAAGTGCCGTACCAACATGTTTTAGTGGTAAAGATTTGTTGGGATGTGTTGTAATGAGGACATGACCATCTTGTTCCTCTGTATGCTGCAGTGGGGGGAGCACTACGCTGCGCTGTCCAGACTTGCTGTTGGACAGACTCTGATGGTCAACCAGCTGGTTGACATGGAGTGGAAGTTTGGAGGTAAGATGCATAAAACTTGGTTGTAACTTTCAAGAAATGATTTGGGGTTAAACTTCTTCCCTTTCTGGCCTCTCAGGCTTTATAGTGTTCAAACAATCAGAACTTTATAGACTGATTACCTACAGATGTCTCCTTGCTCACGGTTTGTGTTTTATTGCTGAAGACTCGTACACCTCTGAGGTTTTCATCTGTTTATAGATGTTAGAAGTTGCAGCAGAGTTGTGATTAATCCCATATCTCTGCACATTTAAAAATTTCAATCATCAATAAAAAAAGCAGTTTTTATTTACATTTTATTAAAAAAATTTGTTGAAAATGATTCCTACTCAGTAATCAATAGTAAAATGGTCACTACAGCATTTTGCATGTTTTTACTGGTCTTTGTTTAACTCTGGTGATGAGCTCCAAGTCTTTGAGATTGGAAGGGCTCTTTGCCATCACCCCAATCTTTAGCTCCCTCCACAGATTCTGTATCAGATTATAGTCAGGACTCCAGAACATTAGATTACTTCTAGTCAGAAGAAACATGCCCCTCTAATTAAAAGGTGTTTTATGATTTTCATATAAAAATAAAACATTGAAACATAAAGCATTTGCAGAGTTCCTACAAGGTCCTGGAAAAGTCTGGATTTTCCAGTGTTTCCAGGTCTGGAGAGGTATGAGGAAAGAAAGAAATACATGACAACATGGTTCCATTAATCTGTATTTCCTTCCTTCCTTCCTTCCTTGGAATATGTTTTCCCATTTGAACAGTGACTGTTGGCACCAGTGAAATTCAAAAAGTTGGGAACATCTTTCTGCAGGTAGGAGGTTTGGAAAATGATCCAAAGACGTGAAGCTGTTCAGTTTGTTTTACCACAAGCATTCCTGTCTTGCAGTTGAAACTGGTGGTGAGAAAGGGGAACTCCACTGAAAATGTGTTCATGGGTGAGTGAATAAAACATTTAGCTCCCTGACTTTTATGCTATTTTAAACCAGCTGGAGTTCTCCCAGCCTGGCTTACACTTTCAATGGAGGTCAGAGCTTGAAACCCAGCAGGTGGAGAAGAATTACAGCTTTATTTAATGATTTGGAAGGTGGTTTAACAAATAAACACCATTTACAAGTTTCAATCTGTTTTGCTTGGAGTTGGGGGAAAAATCAACACAAAGTAGCAATTAGTTGTAAGGTGGGAGCAAAGCAATGCATGGTTTTCAAAAGTTAATCAAAACTTTGCTGCAGTTCCAGCTGCAAGCATTGTTGCACAACTAGAATGTAAAAGCTTTGCATATTTTTCTTTGCAAAATAATTTCAGTTGAGTCACACTGGATGGAGAGAGTTTGTGAACACCAGTTTTCAGTTCTTGCTTTCAGTTGGATTTAGGTCTGGACTTTAACTGGGCCGTTGTAGTTCTGGCGGTATGTTTAGGGCCGTTGTCCTGCTGGAAGGTGAACCTCCACCACAGTCTGAAGTCTCTGCAGCCTCTAACAGGTTTTCTTCCAGGATTAGCTCCTTCTACCTTCTCCTGAATTCTGAAGAGCTTCCTGTCCCTGCTGAAGAAGAACATCTCCACAGCATGATGCTGCCACTGCTTTACTCTTGCTACTCTTGCATAAGGTCAGATTTGTGGAGTTCATGACTATTAGTTGTCTTGGCTACAGACTCTCTCACTTCAGCTGTGGATCTCTGCAGCTTCTCCAGAGTTACCATGGACCTCTTGGCTGCTTCTCTGATTAATGCTCTCCTTGTCCGGCCTGTCAGTTTATGTGGACATTCATGTCTGGGTAGGTGGATTATTGGTCCATCCTCTCTCCATGTTCGGATGATGATTTGAGCAGAGCTCTAGGAGATGATCACTGCTTGGGATGTTGTTCTAGAACCTAACCCTGGTTTAAACTTCTCCACAACTTCTCCCTGACCTGTCTTCTGTGTTCCTTGGTCTTTATGATGCTGTTTGTTCTCTGATGTTCCCTAACAAACATCTGAGGCCTTCACAGAACAGCTGGATTTATACTCAGTTTGAATTACACACAGCTGGACTCTCAGTACTAATTAAGTGACTTAGACTGAGAGTTGGTTGGTTGCACCGGATTTTATTTGGGGGTATCGGAGCAAACAAGGCTATTAAAATTCCCGCCACTTTTCTGGTATCAGATTGTCAACCAAACCGTGTATCATTATCCTTCCGCTTCACAATTCTGTGCTGGTTTATCACATAAAATCCCAGTAAATTACAATGAAATTTGTGTTTGCAATGAAACAAAATGTGAAAAGGTTCAGTCAGGTTGATGTTTACTGAACTACCAAACCTAAAAAAACAGCAACAAAAATTCTTTTAGGATCCAAAGGGCTCCAACGCCTGTCTGATTTTTTTCCAGCTCTATTTCGGAGCATTAGTAGGAACTTTTATTTATTACCATTTTTCTGATCATTTAATATTTTTCATCTCAGTCTGTCTTCTTCTCTTGTCTCTTTCAGAACTGACGCTGCCTCAGTTTTACAACTTCCTGCATGAGATGGAGAGAGCAAAGGCCAGCATGGAATGCTTTGCCTGAAATGTGTGTGTGTATGTGTGTGTGTGAGTGTCTGTGCATTTAAAAAACTTCCAAACATTTGTACTTGATCTTCTAATAAAACAGTTAAGAAGCAAATAGTTTTCTGGTCTGATTGAAGCCACCAGAAGGCATGAAGATCAGTGCTCAGAAGCGTGTGGAATGAACTGAAGTATAAATATGTGGTAAATGAGGTTTTGTGTATCATTCAGATGTTTTATAAACAGATCATTAAAAGTTTAGAAAAGGTTACAAAGTGTAGAAAAATCTGACTGTTTTAGAAGTTGGTGCCCAAAGAACCTCATCTTTCTCTATCAGCAGTGACCTTTTCACCCCAACCAATCCCCTGATCTGTTTGTGAAACATAAAGGAGAGCTGGAGGTTTTACAGCAGGTTCCAAGTCCAAGAGTTCAATCACTCTGGATCTTCTTGTCTGAAGCATCTTAGCAGACGGGTAAAACTAAAACGGTCATTTTATTGTACCACTACAATAAAGCTCATAACTCCGTCCATCCATTTTCTTTACCTGCTTCCTCTGTACAGGGTTGTGGTGGAGCTGGTGCCTGTCTCCAGCGGTCTACGGGCGAGAGTCAAAGCCCTGCCTCGTCTCGTCTCGTTTGTAGTTCCTCTTTGTGAATTTATTGTTGGCTTTCCTGTCCCAAACTGTGTGAACGCTGCTGATTGCACAAGCACGTAGTCTTGGGACAATGTCCCACACATGCACTCCAACCACAGACTTCCTCATTGTGGACGTATATATGTTTCTCAGATGTATATGTGTCACTCAGCAGAGCAGAGGAAAGCCCCACAGTTCTCCCTGCTGGCCGTAGGCAACGTTATCTTGCTCATACACATGACCCTGAAGGAAGAGCCTCCGTCGTCGATTATATGGTTATAGCAGAGTTCAGTTTACATCCATGCATCAGTGGCAGATTCAGTTTATCATTACGTTTAAGTTTGCTTTTATTTGCTTCAGTGGGACGTTGATGAACAATGAATAACACAAATGTAAAAGCACCCATTTAGGCTGATTACCATTGTTTGTCTTCCTGTTGGGTGGAACAGGCTGAACAAGCTAAAACACATTAAAACAGTAACAGAATCAATATAAAATAAAAATATAGTAAACTTAACATTCCAGGCATCTAGGCGCCAAATTATATACAGCAACACCACAGTAATTACCAATAACCATGCATCTTATAGGAACATAGATGTTTACGCAGGTTCTGGTCCATGCACCTGTCAGAACCCATATGGCCTCACATTTGCTTAAATGCACACACCCCAAATAATACAAAACCCCTTTTAAAAGTTAAGTTCTGCCTAACGCCTCTTTTATTTCCAGTGTCATTATTCAACATACAAAGGCAATCATTTGTAAAAGTTTGAATTTATGGTCCACATAAGGTCAAATTAGATACAGAAATAACTGCATTAACATCGTTATTGGCAGATTTTTAGTCAATTTTTAACATATTGGTCCGGTAAGTAAAACTGGGCCGATATTGACAACCGATGTTTATTTCCATTTTGTTGCTGTTTGAGTGGTAATGTTTTCAAGTTAAAAGGGTAGGGAAAATATAACAGCAAAAATTAATATCGGCCCAAATGTTCATATGGGTTCATCCCTAGTATAAATGGGATATGTTTCCATATCATTCGGTAACAATGGTGCTGAAGGTTCTGTAATATCTTTTTAACACCAAGGCCCGTCTATGTCTGCTTGGTGATCATGATTGAGGGCAGCTGGTAGATTCGCTTTGCTGCTTAAATCAGGTTTATTGACCAACACTCGAAACAAGACCTGTGAGAATAGCCACACTGTCTCCTTAGAAGAAATGAAATCAGGATGTTCAGCAAACACCAAGGCTCAGACCTGCATGAACTGGAAACTGCTGGAGAACCTGTTAACTTCACACAAAGCTACCAGGCAGTAAAGGGCATGTTCCTAAATTTAAATTTTCAAGCTCGACTGAATTTGGAAGCTTCTCATGGACGAGACAAATGTCTTCTGGAGAAAGATTTATGGTCAGACGAGACATAAATGGAGCTTTTTGGCCTCAGTCACAACAACTGTACATTGGACAGAGATCCTGTGTTAAACAGAAAAGGTCCACAAGAAATTGTAACTTCTGCATCCGTTTCTTATTTTAAATAATTCAAATAGTTGGTTGTATATTCATTCAACTCTAGAAATACGGTAGTTATAATTAATACTTAAAAGCTCAAAAAATGACCTCTGAGCCCAGCTGGAAACATTGTCCACATTAAAAAAAGGAAACAAGATGTTTTAGGTTCATAGGTAACAGAGTTTTTCTGATTCCCTTGTATTGGTACTATCTGAAAATGATCTCTAGTACACGACTGTTGGATCATGTATTTGACTTTGTTTTGGTTTGCAGCTTTATTGTTTTAAGTTTGAAGTGATTAGATGTATATTTAATTATTAGACAGAGCATCATTAGGCTAATTTTCTCTGTATTTTACCAAAAGTCATTTTTACAGTTTTTTAGCACTTTGCATCAAAATGTTGTCACATGCAGGAAACCTGTTGAGAATATTGTAGGCAAGAGGACGCGTTTTCTGGATCATAAAGAACTTTAGGCTAATTCATCTGCTTCATGACGTCCAAAAGGTCCAACAGAGGCCCTCCTCCTGAGGGCTGGGCTACTGACCTTTGATGCCACCAGTGTGGAGCTGGGTCAGCATCAGCAGCAGCTCAGTCCCCGCACGGAAGGCCACTGCTGTTTAAGAAAACAGGAACAGACTGAAATCCTGCAGGAGGAACAGTAGAAACCTGGTGCAATCTTATTTTCATTAATGAAAAGGAGAGGGCTACCTTGAATTCGGTGAGATGCCAAAGGTGAAGCATCCTGACAAACTCTATCTGCGGGCTTTCTTCTTGTACAGCATTTACATCGCAATATCACAGAAAAGACATGGTTGGAACTTCCTCTTCCTTGCTCCCTGTTCCTGTTTCTGTTCCACATGCCTGATGTCTGTTTTACAGCTGGCCCAGGCTTTGGGATATCAGGATCAGTTGCCTCTTGCAAATGAGGCACCTGCTGTCCTTTGCCACTAGAGAGCGGCACTGATTAAACGTTTGCAGATCAGAGCAGGAACACTACAGGTAAAACTTGGTGAAATCCTGAATGTATTGCAGTCTGAGAAGATTCTGACCCAGCGGAACAGTTCGAAAACATGCATGGTCCTTTTCATGTGGTTTAATCTGAACTGATCTTGAGGAATGTTCTGACTTTCTGGAAGCACATCAGACCAGTTAATGATGGTGATCTAGATATTCTTCTCTGGTATACCAGACAAGGCTGGGTTCAGGGGATCTAGGCTGACAGAACAGCAGCGGTCCATATTTGATGTCTTTAGGTTGGCCTTCTACTGTAGAAAGGAGTTTACAATCAGGTGAAGGAGGAACCAGATATTTGACCCTCCAACCCAGGACTACAGCTGTTGTGCAGAAAGAGCAGAAAATGCTAAGGACCTGCCTGACTCAGACTGATGCAGCTGTCCTTAGACCTGAGTCTTATTGATGGAGATCCAGTGAAACATTGCCATTCTGCATTGAACAGGATCTACCAAAAGTCATCTAAGGAAAACTGTGGCTAGTCAGTGTTGATGGGGACATGTGGACTGAAGAACATGGACCACCAGCATACCAGTGTTCCATGTTCTTCCGTCCAATGGAAACGGTTCTGTAGCTGAAACTAAAGTAAATGGTGCTGTCAGTGTCGATGAGGAGATAATAGAGCTGGGTAGAACTTCATTCTGTCATGGTGAAGCAAGAACTGTCCCCATTTCAACCCTAACCTTGAGAGATAGATCATGACTGAGGAGATGAAAATAGGGTGGTTGGAGTCAATCTTGGAGATGAGGTGAGGAGCTCCAACTCCAGGATGTCTGGTTTCCCTCCAGGAGCCACTTATCTCAGACAAGCAGAAGACAGTGATTGGATGGAGGGATGCACCACATTTTGATGTGGATTACTATGCATAGCCACAGGTATGAACACAAGGAGGTCACCATCCAGGTCACAGCTCGATGCTGTATCAGGATAAATCAGCTCGACAGTAAAGTGTGTTCTGTTTTACGGTGTTCGGGTCCAGTCTTGTTTGTACATGTTTCTTTTACACCAAGCCTAACATTGCTGCAGACCAGGTCCTTCATGGAGCACTAGCTCTTGTGATGGCAGGACAGAATAACTGGCTGGTATGTACAGTATATAGCATCTAATGGTTGTCATGGAGACTTAGTCACCCCAAAATGCTACCCTTTTTTTCATTAATGAGCATTGAACATCTTTTACCTAACCTATTGTCCTCCTCTGTGTGTAGAGACGAGATAAAAACGGGTCCTCCTGCAGCCAAGCATTTAGTCACTAAAAGAGTAGAGCGTCTGTTTCACGTCGTATTTTTTACCCCAGGAAAACAGAAAAACCATGAATTAACAGGAGGTTCCTAGTCACTCTGATCAACTTAAAAAAATTATAATTAAAATCAACTTATTTTGAAAGGATTATATGATTAATATATATATTCATTAGTTTTTTTCACCCCTGAATACATATGCTCAGAGTAAAGGTCGGGGTTTTCATTGGTACATTTAGATTTAGCTGCTGCAATAAAAGACAAATTCATTTTAAGACTTCTTACACATATTTACCACGGTGTCTGGTAAATGTCCTTGTCTGCATGTAGAGTATTAGACCTAACATACACAGCACAGCAACCTAAAATTACAAATCTGAGAACACATAACATGAAGCGTGCTGTGACCCATCACCTTCTTCTGTGAACTCATCCACAGGAGGAGCAGAACTGAGACGGTACAACCGGCAGCAGCAAAATTTAGAAAGATCTTAATGCTCTGTAATACTATTTTACTTTTGTGTGATTGTTGAATTAAAATAATTCCTATCTGAGAAAACATTTTTATAGATTCACATTTGAACGATGCCAGAATTTAATGTGAAATAACTTTATTTAAAGACTGTTTACGACAGGTTTAAAACATAGTTTGAGGGTCAAAGTTTTTAATCTGTTTTAGAGTAGAAATATCTAAGTTTGTGCAAATGTAAAAGGATATGAATTAACTGCAGTCAGTGGAAGCTTTAAGCTCAGAACTGTAAATTATGTGGCGAAATGAATTATCAAGACAAAAGCTGTTCACTAGTAATCTTTCTTTAGAAATCTGTGGATGCTCCTGGGATTCTGCATTCATCTAAGACCTGAAGAACAGGTGTTACTTGGTAACACTTGTGTTTGCAGTGGTTTTGTTGGTTTTATTTTTATGTCAGGCACATTTTCTTCCTCCTGTTTCACTGCTTGTGGTTGACTTCATGCTTTTACATTTTGTTTTTATTTTTATTTTTATAAAAACAAGATGCAGATGCAGCACGGCGGCTATATTTTGATGTGTTTGTGAGTTTTATGTGATGCAGAACTGCAGGTTCAGCTGCTCTGTGCGTGTTCGTACAAGTGGGTCCGTTTTTGTCCCAGCCAGGAGTCACCAGCAGACCTCTTCTCCGACGCCCACTCACTCCCTCCAGCTGACTGGCACCATGGCAACCAGAAGATCCAGCCAGCCAAGCAGGCGAGGCATCCAGGTCCTGTGTGTGTGTGTGTGTGTGTGTGAGACAGTGTGTGTGTTCTCATGTGTGTTCAGGCTCATCTGTGTTTTTGTGTGTACGCCATCCTTTCCCTCGAAGTAAACATATGTGCAGCATGCTCCACATGCTGAATAACTGTTTCTGAGCATGAGAGGGAATCCATGTGCAGCAACTGTGTGCATGGCAAGTCTTCAGTGTGGCAGGTTCCCGCACAGCTCTGAGTGTATCTCCAGGCTTGTGTGGGTATGCATGTGTGTGAGAGAAGGAAAGAGACACACAGGGATAGGTCAGTGAGGGAGGGGGATGGGGAAGTGGGGGTTTTGACTGTTGTTTGGTCAGAAAGAGGACTTTTCTTTTCATGGATAAAGAAATAAGCTAATTAAAGCTGAGAGAGTTTGAGACAAAATGGGGAAAATAAAATTAAAGTTTAGTCGATTCCCTATGAATGGTTTTATTTTAAAAGGTGCATAAGGTTCAATGTCAGTAAACAGTTAGGTTTATTGAAGGCTGACAGTGTGAAACACAACACATTCCCAATCAGTAACGAACAATACAGAACCAACAAACAGAATGCTGACCCAGAGTTTGGCTGAGAGGAAAATCATTTAATAATGTAATATATTAAAAGGATGAGTATATCATTTAATAATTCCTGCTACAACTGGTTCCAGCTGTTGTAATGCCTAATAAAGTCTCAGTCAATCCCGAACAACTCTTCTGTCACTAGATGATCAATGTTCCAGTCCACCACATAACAAGCTGTTGGTATTCCCCTCAGTTCGAAACCCTATATATGCTCCATCCTGGGCAGCTCTAACTGCTGTGGTTGGCTGTAGAGGGCAGAGGAGCTCAACTTTTCCTTGAACAGCAAGTGCAAATGGACGAAAACAAAACAAAAAGCCCTAAAACCTCCAGGTATTCCACTTGTGTCACATAATGCCCCTAATACATAATAATATGTATAATACATAAAACATAAAAAAGAGCTTGTTTACTCCAATCCTAAGTTTCATGCTTGTTTGGGAACCCTCCTACTCTGTGCTTTTGCAGATTCAAAGTCCAACAACATGTCAACCGAGATTCTGTCACTGTGTGTGAGTGTCAAAAAGAAATGGAGAAAAAGGAAGACAGAAGAGGTTTCACACAAAGGAAGAGCGTAGAAGCCCTGCCCCAGAAGGCCTGGTAAAGGGAGCAGCAGTAGGTTTATTTCCAGATGATTACACTAAATAAAAACATAAAGTGTTTTACAGAAAAAAGCAAGAAAATAAAAATTCCATTAAAACCAAGAAACATCTTAAAAGAATCACGGTAACCTTTTAGCAAAAGAAGCTGTACGAAAGATATGTAAACCAAATAAACAGATTAGAGCTGATAGATAAAAAAACAAAACATAAATGGAAATCTACAGTAAAGACGTTACTGAAGAAGTTACTGAAGAAGTAAAGAAGTCAAAAAATTCAAGACGATCTCTTCATCGGATTTTGGATGAGTAGATTTCTGGCATGTTCAATGACTTTTAGCCTCATTGAGTATAGTTTAGTGCTCAGTTCTAACCTTTGAATTTTTCTGTATTAAGCTGAAGAAAATCCTGACACTGGTTTTAAAGCAAATAGTAACTCCGTAACTGCAATGTACTGTGGTGAAACAAAAATATAAAGTAGTGTGTCATCAGTCTGGGTATGTATAGTGATGCTGTAACACTTTTAGGCAGCTTGTGGTTATGAATAAAAATGACCCGAGAATGGATCCTTGAGGAACCCCACACCTGATTTTTGTATGGAAACTTTAACTGAAGTCCGGTCAAACCAAGAAAGAAGTTTTTGATGTATCACTGTTAAGGTCTATGTTAATCAGAAGTTTTACAAGTGCAGCCTCAGCACTGTGGTGTCACCATAAACCCAACTGGAAGGCATTAAGTTACTGATTATGTCTAAAAGGTGTAAATTATCAAAAAAACTGCTTTTTAAATTATCTTAGCCTCAGATGTTAGGGTAGACATAGAAGTGTTAGAAGTCTTTACCTTCAACCTACAGTTGGCCTCCAACCAGCTGCATATGCCTCACAGACAACGGAAAACATGTCTTTGTGAAGGAGATGGTTGGGGTGTTTTGAAACTTTCACTTCCCATAGTGGAAGGTTATTTTCATCCTCTCATTCGAGTTTCTCTTTTTTCACCGCCTTTCTGTTGCTCCAGTCCTTTGGGGCTTTCAGACACAAACCTAACGAACTCTGTGTTTTTAAACACATGTTGCTACTGTGAATATAAAATTCAGTTTTTTTATCCTGATGCCTGGCTTTTGCAATAAAATCTCCTTTTTAGATAAAACAGAAAGGGTTTTTATTTGATAAAGATGAAGCATTTTTATTTCCCCATGATCATTTTAGTAAGGAAAAACATGAAATGTTAAATTGAAACATCCTTAGTGTTCAAAGTTAGTCTGATCATCATTCTAATCCCTCTTTATTCTTTGCACTTTTCTCTTTCCCCTTTTGATAACCACATTCCAGCTCACTCATCCCCTCATTTGTCTTTTAAATCTCCTACTACACATTAGTCTTTCCGATCCCTCCAAACAACACCTTTGCATCCCACTCATTGCCGTTTTTCAGGCGCTTCCTCCTCATCCTTCTTTCTGATCCCTTTTCATATTTCTCCTCTTCCTCACCCTCATTCTGTGCCTGCTCTAGTTTTTTTGTCACACTTAAATGTTCTAGAAGACCAAACATATTTTAACATCAGACAAAGACCACCGGAGCAAATACAAAAAACTGTTTTCTAAAGATGATTTATTTATTCAAGGAAAAACGCTTTCCTGACCCAATGTGCTCACTTTGTTAAATTAAGAAATAACTGTAATTAACCACATATTTTAAAGCTCAGTGCAATTTCCCTAAATGACTTAGACTGAACCTGTCAGACAACATGAAGTAGGCTAAAAGAAACAAAGATACATCTATCAGTCTGGAAATGGTCACAGAGCCATTTCTAATGATTTGGGACTCCAGAGAACCACAATAAGAACCATTTCAACCAATGGAGAAAACATGGAAACATGGAGAATCTTTCAGGAGAGAACATTATCTAAATCTCTGCAGGCCTCATTGCCTCAGTTAAGGTCAGAGTTCATGATTGAACAATAAGAGAGACTGGGCAAAAATACTCTCCATGGGAGAGAACACAAAGGCCTGCCTCACATTTACAACCCGATGATCCCAAGACTTTTGAGAAAATGTGTTGTGGACTGATGAGACAAAAGTGAAACTTTGCAGATGGTGTCCATCCTGTTACATCTGGCGTAACGTTAAAGCACACCAGCAAGTCCAACTCTGAATGGCTCAAAAACATTCAAATGAAGGTTTTCGAGTGGCCTAGTCAAAGTATGGACTTAAATCAGATTGAGATGCCAGGGCATGACCTTAAACATTCTTGCAAACCCTCCTCTGCGAGTGAATTAAAACAATTTTGCAAAGAACAGTGGGCCAGATTTCCTCCACAGTGATGTAAAACACTTATTGCAAGTGGTCATCACAAATGATTAATAGCAGTGGTTGCCACGGGTGACACAGCCAGTTACTAGGTCGAGGGGACAATTACATTTTCCACAAAGAGCTAGGTTTCCTTGGATATCTCTTTTTCCTTATTATATGAAATCATAATTTAAAAAATTCTTCTCGGTCTTCACTCATGTTATCTTTGATAAAATAAATGATCTGAAACTTAAAGAGCAAAAAAGCTAAACAAGAGAATTCTGTAAGGGGGTAAATACGTTTCACACCACTGTAGATCAGTTATTGTCTGAACAACATTATGTTTGGTTAAAATAATGATTCTCATAAGTTAGATGGTAAAAATGTGTTGGGTTGTGTTGGGGGGTATAAGGAGGGTCTCGCCCAGGATGGATTTCCTGGAAGAACCGCTACTGCTTGTACTGGATTCGCTCATCACTTCAGGTTTAATCCAGAACCTTTAACTGAATAAATGTTAGAAAAACACTGAATTAATCCGCTCTTCTGGGCTAGACTGGCTGAAGACGAGGCAAATAAGAGGAAGGAAGAAACCTGTTGCATGTTGAGTTCTTGTTGTCGACTATAAGACCTGGAAACACATTTGTGCACATGTCGGTGTGTATTTTTTCGTTGTATTTTTCGTGGACAGCTACTTCCTGCTTTCTAGGTCTGGCTGCAGCGTGCGCATCCCCAGGACGGTCCGGGTTGGACACGTTGGATTTCTGTCATGTCGCTGTGTGTTAATGGGCCTTATTCAAGGCAACGTTTCCTGTTGAGAGGCTCTTCCTACCATCAGCCTCGATGGGTTTAACAGTTTATTAGAGGAAGAGACAATAATGCAGCGCAACAGGAGCGGCAGGAGTCTAACAGGTGTCCTCCATCAGCTGAAGAAGCGCCTGGAGAAAGACGGTAAAACTGGACCGAATATTCTGCTTGTTTCCATCTAGTAAGAGAGGAAAAGGTGACAACCGAAACGCGTATCTTCCTCCTTTCATTTCTCCCTCAAACGAGGAAGAGGCTCCCGGTGGTGGAGGAAGGGGGGAGGCGCTGACTGACATTCCCCACGGGACAGGCCGACCGACCCGCGCTGCTAACAGGTGTGTCTGAGGAGGACGCGCCGCTCAACCGCCCAGGTTCGTCCCGGTTCCCCCTTCCTGCTTCATCTGCTGGGTCCGGACCGAGGCTGCTGGGCCGGGAGTTCAGCTGAGGCATCCCAGCGAGAGCTTTTTGCTTTCCTGCTTTATTTGCAGCTGGTGCGTAACTAACAGAGAGGAAGAGGTGGAGGAAGGAGGAGGCGGCTGGGTCCAAATTATGGCTCATTATTTCTTTGGAAATTGAAGCAATTTCTGAGGATGATAGTCGGGTCAATTTCACAGGTTAGACGTTTTTTTATTCCGTAGGATTAATCCGTTTTGGACCGACTTCCACAGTTTGTCAGTTGGAATCGAACCAAATTCTAAGAAATTTCACAGCACGTTAAAGTGGGTCATCTGTCATTTTACTATGACAACGAGGAAATCCGCCGGTGTTGTTGGAGACATGGTCCCCATCTCCAAGCTGCAGACCCAGACCCAGCAGAGCAGCCGGGGTCCCGTTGGAGGCGACGGGTTGCCGGCTGAGGCGGCGGAGATGGTCGGAGAATTCCGGGACTGGTGCCTGAAAACGTACGGGGACTCCGGCAAGACCAAGACCGTGACCCGGCGCAAGTACAACAAAATCCTCCAGACCTTGCTGCAGGAGGGCGAGGAGGACGGCGGCGCGGCGCTCCTGCAGGAGAAGGAGGCGGGCAGCCACCACATCAACGCCAAATTTAAATTCTGGGTGAGGTCGAAGGGCTTCCAGGTCGACCGAAGCGGGCCGTCGTCATCGGATGGACCGGTGCTGTACGTCCCCATCAAGGCGACGGTTAGTGCACCTTCTCCTACCTGTCTGTCGTTGTGTTTATGCCTCATTTAGGATGTATATGTTTCATTTTCAGACGATCTGGATGAAGGTGTGCCGCTTAATCTTTACGGACTCGTTGCCATAGCTACGGCAAACACCTGTGCCATTAGGGCCCCGGTTCAACCTGTCAGTGTTTTTTTACCTGTCCCGGTTCAGTGATGTAGGCTGAGCTGCTCCCACCTGTGGAGCCGTTCCCATTTGGACTTTAAAGGTCCAATCCAATCCAGCTTTATTGATAAAGCACATTAAAACACCAAACAGGACCTGACACACACACTAAAAACACACATAAATGAATAAAAGAAAAGTCTAAAGCTAGACAGGGGATACATATAAATATGATAACTAAGAGATGTTTAATTTTCGAATCAACTCTTTATTTCTTCTTGTGAGGAACAATCAACTCTAAAGTCTGCTTGACGACACAGACAAGGCTTTACAGAAATGAAACTAAGTGTTTGGAGAACAACTCCTGACATTTTGCTGCTGGTCACAAACACGTCACATATTTAAAGCTGAATACAAGATGCTCCTGGCAGCTTGAGGCTCATTCAGAGGAAAGGATGCAGCAGAACTCCTCTGAACAGAATCGTTTTTTACAGCTTTGTTCATCAAATCTCTGTCAGACTGAAGAGATTCTTTCACGAAGTTTTGAGACTGACAGAAATGTCTTTTTCAGGAACTTAACTTCACTGGTGTTAGAGCTTTTCATCAGATGTTCCTGCTGGATATTGAAGTTTTATGTTAGGCCTTTCTTGAGAGATGGGTCAAGTTATTCGAAGTAGACTTGGATTTAAATGGAATTAGAACCTAGGGCTTTCCAGGCCATGAATCCAAAAGTTCCTTGTTTTGATTCCTTGAGCCTCTAATTCCAATTTTCCACTGGTTCTATTTAGGCGGCGCGGCTCCACTCGTTCTCATTCTCACTGTACTCGGCACCGAACCCGTTGGGTTTCCATGGATTCACTGACGGCTGGAGTTCTGGCTTGAAGTCCTGCCTCCTGCCGTCAGTGTAGCTGTGACCCTATTAACGTTGCTGTGTGACATTGTTACATTAAAGCAATCTGCCTGAAATGGTAAACAAAAGTAAATAAAAACGTAAATAAAGTTAATACTAATAATGTTCGTATTATTGTATATGCAAAAATGTTTTATATATGTTTTTTCGTGTATAAAATGATCCACTGGGATATTTATCTGGACCACAGCCCAGCCAGAACTTATAAAATAAGGCTCAGGGGTTCTGACGGCTGGAGTTCTGTTATGAAGTCCTGCCTCCAGCCGTCAGTGTAGCTGTGAGAGACGCTGCTGTCTGGATGGTGAAGCTCCAAAGTTCACGGAAGAAGGTACAATTTTGGGTTTTATGAAGAAGTTTTTGTCTCATCCATGGCAATAACGAGGACAAGTACTTTAAAGCCCAGAACCGCGGGCTCCTGACCGCGGTGAAGTTAGTTTTCGCTCGGATGTTGGATATTCATGCTCCTTGGATTCAGCGGGGTCTTCCTCCCGTTTGACCCAATGCAGGCAGTCTGATTAGTTGCTCTCTGCCTGCTCCCTCCTCCTGCAGACGCTGGTTCTCTTAAGGACCGGTAATTAATGTCAGAACCAAACATGCTGTTTCATGGTGGTATTGTTTTGTGTCCTTTGGGTAAATGTTTGTGCGTCTGAACAACTGATTTTATGTGTGATCAGCTGGTTTAGGATGTTATTAAATACAGCGCCCCCTACCTGCTCTGGCCATTGTGGTCCTTAATATTATTGTAGTTGCTCTTGAGTTTTATTAACTTTTTTCCAGCACTAACTCTAGAAAAACCTTCTCATTTCTCCTGGTCGCACGGCCAATCAGTGAACAACAAATGTAGTCCCAACTCAGCCCTGGTCGGCCCTGCTCAGGAGCAGAGACCAAAAAAAGTAGGTACCGTTATGGAAAAATCAGTAATGGAAACGCTTGCAAAGCGGGCCGAGTGGAGTGGAGCCGAGCCGAGCTAAAAACAGCCATAACTGCCCTTTTCCATTGGCTTTACCTTGGCCAGCTCCACTACACTTTGCCTCTTTTGAAACCGTGTCCATTACCAGCTTTTCCAGCCCTCTACTGGCTTTCTTGTTACCTGCTCGGCTCGAAACCCCAGCTTCAGCCGTCAAAGGAAACACAACAGGTTTTGTGCCAAGTAGAGCTGCGTTGAGTGGAACCATGCAGTGCTGGACCCGTGAAAGGAAAAGAGGCATTAGCTATCAACTTTGCCTTCTGACCCACTGCTCCATCTAGAAGGAAAAGCTTTGTTCGTCACCAAATTGCTCCTGGATAATTGGACCAAGCTGCTCTTTGAGGTTTTGATCTCACCATGTATTCACTCCAGTGTTTTCAGGCAAATCGGGACTAGAGGTAGTTCCACACGAATGGTCTCAGGATGCTTCACCGCTGGCATGACACAGGACTCATGCTCACCTTTTCTTTTCCAGACGGTCCTTTTTCCAGATATCCAAAACAGCCTGAAGAGGCTTGATTGGGGAGAAAATAACTTTAGCCCAGTCCGCTGCGGTCCAATCCTTCAGTACGTCCTTCGAAGTCAGTCTGTCCTTGATATTTCCTTTGTTGCAAAGTGGCTCCTTTGCTGCCCTTCTTAACATCAGGTTAGAATCCAAAAACATCTCGGCCTCAGTCTGTAGAAACACATCTACCTTCCAGCTGCCATTTCAAGCAAGCTTTGCACTGGTGGCAACCCAATCCCTTTTTCACATCAGTTGAACCTCCCTCCATGAAGTTGTTGAAGATAAAAAAAAATAGTATGAGCGCAATTTTCCTTGCCACCTCCAGGTGTAAACCAGAAAAAATAATTTCTCCACCTGCTTTTTGAGAACTGGCCTTAGGTTGTCAGTGGGGTTCAGACCTGGGGACCAAAGGTCAAAAGTTTCAGTTTTCAGATCTTTGCCTTTAGTGCCTTTGGTTAGTGTCACAGTGCTCCATGATGCTGGAAAATCCACAGATCCTTTTAATATGTCTCTTGGATTGTTGGAAGACGTTGGTCTTGCTGGACATACAGATTCCACTCATTCATGGCAGTCCTATTGGACTGAAATGGGAAGCAGCTACCTCCACTCTACCAGGATGCCTTTCTGTTGGCACCACACAGAACATGTGGTAGCTCTCACATTTTTGTTCTCCAGATGTCCCAAACAGTCGGAAGGAGGATTCATCAGGACGAATAACTTTTTGCTCCTTGTTCCGTTTGCAGAATTTCAGGCTGTTGTTGATGTTTTTTATACAGAGGGGGCTTCTTTGCTGCCCTTCCTGCCCAAGAATCCTTGCCTACCCATCTCGTGCAGATGCACTCACACCCAGATGTTGCCAGGAATAAGCAAGCTCTGCACCAGTGGCAACGTGATTCTGTGTTTCTCTCTGAGACAGCCTTGCTGTGCACTCTTGGACACTATAAAGTCTTCCTACAAACACGCAGATTGAAATAAAAGCACAGACAGCTGCTAACACAAGTAACGGCACAGCTTAATATTTCTCATTACTCATACGGTGCAGATTTTTATAGCTCAGGGTTTCTCAGGATTAAATACAAAACAGGCCTTATATTGCTGTGAAAACCTGTGGTGTGAAGCAAGTGAATGCAAAAATGAACATGGAAACTTCAAGGTATTTAAAAAACACTGATATGAACATTCATTTATCACTGTCATTGATGTGACAAAATTATCATCATGATTTTTTTGCGTAACATCAGAAATTTGATCACAATTTCCATGTGTTAAATTGTAAAATAACAGGCTTTAGGTCAACGAACATTTTGGAACTAATTATTGTGTCAAATACAATGAATATTTTTATTAAATACATAGCTGACCTACTTTAGACTTGAAGTAGAAACTCTACGCTACAACAGTAAGAAAAAAATAGAACGCTAAAAATAATTAAAATGAAGTCAGCTCAACATCACAATCTGTTAATTGAAATGCAGTTCATTGCGCTGCAGTTATTTCTTCTTCTTCATCTTCTGCTTGTACAGTACCACCTTGTGGTAGCAGTGACACATTACAGCAATTTGGAATCAAATCCGGTTCAGTCAAGATTCAGTTAATCTGTTTTACCGGATCTAATAAAGTGAACGATAGTAACAAACAGTTCCCACTCTGGAAAGGAGGATTAAACAAAGCAACAGCCTGGAAGACTGTTTGTCATTTGATAACTGCCATAACTGTCACCATAGAAGCTGGTACTGAAACTGCATAAAAACCTGAACCAACTGGGTTTCTTTTGTAGTGAGTGTTGAACTCCACAGCTTCTTCTAGTTGTATTTATGTTTCAGATCAGTGTTCTGTTTATTCTGTTTCCTTTCTAGATATGTCACACTGAGAGGGATGTGACCTTCCTGCAGCCACTGTCTATCAGGCAGCCTCTGTGTTTACACACAGACACTTGCACAGCAGTGATGTGTGTACATGTCTGCACCACTGGGTGTGAGACATGATGATGCATTACTCAGCTGAGTAATGCCGGGTATGAAAATTTCTCCAGAGATGCTCAGTTCTCGACGCTTTCAGGTTCACAGACATGTTGACTGAATTAGAAATAATAATACAACACAGAAAAAAATATACACCCTAATCTGATTCAAAGAGACTGAGAGGTTTAGTGAGAAGGTGTTGAGTTGAAGACACAAACTGCTGCCAATTCCTTTGTTTTAAATTGCAGTCACCTGCCGGACATCAAGCCCTACTATTTCATGTGCTAAAATGTATGTTAGAGTGTTGGAAGACGTGTGCAAATGTGAAAACTGGGAATACATTCCTAAGTTTGACCAGAGGTCATGCTCAGGGGTTTCAGGTTATATTATCAAGGTACAATTATATATGCAAAATGAGTTAAATGGTGCATTGAGGCCATTTTGAAGGATAATATTTCTGTACTAACTGTTGTTTAATGCTATCCAGCCCGTTGAAATTCCTTTTTATTTTCTTCCAAATTTTGTTAAAAAGGTAATATTGAAGGAGTATTGCTTCTACACAATCCCAAACACAATCAAAATAGATTTTGGATTAAATAATCATTATCATTACCTTCTGAAGAAATATTTTATGTTGGGGCCAGATAAAGATTGAGCTTTTAAAACACAATGACGAGAAATATTTAGAAGAGTCAAGGTAAGGTCTTTGAACCCTAAGATCACTGTTGTAGCTGGTAAGCATGGTGGTGGTAGCATTATGCTGTGGGGCTGTTTCGATGCCCGTGGTGTTGGTGCATTACACAAAGTAGTGATGAAGGCAGAGGATTTCCTCCATATTCTTTAACTTCATCTCACATAAACAGGACAGCGGTCCAAAACACACATCAAAACCGATTTTGAAATTATTAAAGCTGACTAGTTATTAATCATATCCTGGAGAAATTATTTATGGTGAGACGAGACAAACTTTAGTCATACGGCCAAAAGGTCAAGATGAATGTGAGGAGGAGCAATCTACCTGTTATTTAAATGGCAGTGGTAGCATTGCAGTGATACTGGTGCGTTGCACCAAAAAAGTGGAATAAGAGAAGGAGGGCTCTCTCCTAATTGGACCTTAATGGACTATGCTTAACAGCTGAGCCGGAAAACCAAAGAATTTCAGTAAATTCTACCAGGTCTGTCAAGAAGAGCCGTGAAATAATTATTCCAGCAGCCTGATGATGGTTTCAACAAGTGTGTGGTTGAAGTGTTTTGTGCAAAGAGACATTAGTTTAATTTATAGCCTGAGAGGGTTAGAGAAAATTTACAACAAATTCAAACTTGTGCAACCTTTGTTTTAAAAAACATTTTTTCTGAAAGAAGAATAATTGAAATAAATCATTAAAACCTCCAAGTTAATATGACACTGTTTAATATTTTTATTCTGAACCATAAATCCAAACAAACTCAAATAATTTAAATTATTCATGAGAAAAGGTTTGATTTTCATATGTTCTGCAACATTTTCTGTATGTGCACCATATAAAAACACACGACTGCGTACACCAAGCACATAGAAAATAATTTTTGCTGTAAAAGAACGCTACCTAGCTACCCAAAACTCCATTTCCTTCCAATGCTTTTCATGCTCCTGCACACAATATGTTTGCTGTGATTCTGTTAACTAGTTTCAATTCAGTTTATTTATATAGCGCCAATTCACAACACGTCGTCTCAAGGCACTTCACAAAAGTCAGGTACATATATTCCAATTAATCCTAACCATTGAACAGTGAAGTCAGATTCAGTTATTTATTCAAATTGGATAATAAGTTTTTCTGTCTAAGGAAACCCAGCAGATTGCATCCAGTCAGTGACTTGCAGCATTCACTCCTCCTGGATGAGCATGTAGAGACAGTGGACAGTCACTGGTATTGACTTTGCAGCAATCCCTCATACTGAGCATGCATGTAGCGACAGTGGAGAGGAAAAACTCCCTTTTAACAGGAAGAAACCTCCAGCAGAACCAGGCTCAGTGTGAGCGGCCATCTGCCACGACCGACTGGGGGTTAGAGAGAACAGAGCAGAGACACAAAGAGAACAAAGAAGGACTGATCCAGGAGTACTTTCTATGGGAAGGAAAGGTAAATGCTAATGGATTTAGCTCCTTTAGTCATTTCACCTAGAAAGAAAGAACAGATAAACTCTGAACCAGTTTTCAAGGTTAGAGTCTGAAGAGAGCACATATAATTAGTCACAGTAAAAGCTCAGTCAATCGCCATGTCTAGGAGAGAGAAAGGGTTAAACACTGAAAGACAGGGCCATGTGGATCATCGGTAGAGGGTGAGCATTAAGTTGTTGCCAGCAGAAGCTTGGACGATGCCCCTCTCCAGGAAGGTGTCACAGGTAGACACAGAGCCAGGCCAGGTTTAGCTTCTCGGAAGAGAAAAGATAGAGAACAAAGTTAAAAACTGAAATAACAGCAAATAATGCAAAATTGGAGAGTAGTGTGAGAATGTAGCGAAGAGGGTGAAAGTGGTCATTATGTCCTCCAGCAGCCTAAGCCTATAGCAGCATAACTACAGAGATAGCTCATGATAACCTAAGCCACTCTAACTATAAGCTTTATCAAAAAGGAAAGTTTTAAGCCTAGCCTTAAAAGTAGACAGGGTGTCTGCCTCACGGACTAAAACTGGGAGCTGGTTCGACAGGAGAGGAGCCTGATAACTAAAGGATCTGCCTCCCATTCTACTTCTAGAGACTCTAGGAACCACCAGTAAACCTGCAGTCTGAGAACGAAGTGCTCTGTTAGGAACATATGGAACAATCAGATCTCTGATGTATGATGGAGCTACAGGGTTTTGACAATGAAACTGAAACACCTGTCATTTTAGTGTGGGAGGTTTCATGGTTAAATTGGACCAGCCTGGTAGCCAATCTTCATTGATTGCACATTGCACCAGTAAGAGCAGAGTGTGAAGGTTCAATTAACAGGGTAAGAGCACAGTTTTGCTCAAAATATTGAAATGCACACAACATTATGGGTGACATACCAGAGTTCAAAAGAGGACAAATGTTGGTGCACGTCTTTGCTGGCGCATCTGTGACCAAGACAGCAAGTCTTTGTGATGTATCAAGAGCCACGGTATCCAGGGTAATGTCAGCATACCACCAAGAAGGACGAACCACATCCAACAGGATTAACTGTGGACGCAAGAGGAAGCTGTCTGAAAGGGATGTTCGGGTGCTAACCGGATTGTATCCAAAAACATAAAAACCACGGCTGCCCAAATCACGGCAGAATTAAATGTGCACCTCATCTCTCCTGTTTCCACCAGAACTGTCCGTCGGGAGCTCCACAGGGTCAATATACACGGCTGGGCTGCTATAGCCAAACCTTTGGTCACTCATGCCAATGCCAAACGTCGGTTTCAATGGTGCAAGGAGCGCAAATCTTGGGCTGTGGACAATGTGAAACATGTATTGTTCTCTGATGAGTCCACCTTTACTGTTTTCCCCACATCCGGGAGAGTTACGGTGTGGAGAAGCTCCAAAGAAGCGTACCACCCAGACTGTTGCATGCCCAGAATGAAGCATGGGGGTGGATGAGTGATGGTTTGGGCTGCCATATCATGGCATTCCCTTGGCCCAATACTTGTGCTAGATGGGCGCGTCACTGCCAAGGACTACCGAACCATTCTTGAGGACCATGTGAATCCAATGGTTCAAAACATTGTATCCTGAAGGCGGTGCCATGTATCAGGATGACAATGCACAATACACACAGCAAGACTGGTGAAAGATTGGTTTGATGAACATGAAAGTGAAGTTGAACATCTCCCATGGCCTGCACAGTGACCAGATCTAAATATTGTTGAGCCACTTTGAGGTGTTTTGGAGGAGCGAGTCAGGAAACGTTTTCCTCCACCAGTATCACGTAGTGACCTGGCCACTATCCTGCAAGAAGAATGGCTTAAAATCCCTCTGACCACTGTGCAGGACTTGTATATGTCATTCCCAAGACGAATTGACGCTGTATTGGCCGCAAAAGGAGGCCCTACACCATACTAATAAATTATTGTAGTCTAAAACCAGGTGTTTCAGTTTCATTGTCCAACCCCTGTAGATCATTAAGGGCTTTATATGTGAGGAGGACAATTTTAAATTCTATTCTGGATTTAACAGGGAGCCAATGAAGAGAAGCTAAAATAGGAGAAATATGATCTCCCTTTTTAATTTTCATCAGAACTCTTGCTGCAGCATTTTGAATCAGCTGAAGGCTTTTAACTGCATTTTGTGGACATCCTGATAGTAAAGAATTACAATAGTCCAGCCTTGAAGTAACAAATGCATGGACTAGTTTTCAGCATCACTCCTGGACAGGATATTTCTAATTTTGGCAATGTTCCGGAGATGAAAGAAGGAAATCCTAGAAACCTGTTTAATATGGGATTTAAATGACATGTCCTGGTCAAAAGTAACACCAAGGTTTTTTACTTTATTATCGGAGGTCAATTTAATGCCATCCAGGTTAAGTGATTAACTAAGCAGTTTCTTTTTTAAAGACTCTGGTCCAAAGACGACAACTTCTGTCTTGTCTGAATTTAGAAGCAGAAAATTTAAAGTCATCCAAGATTTATGTCTTCAAGACATGCTTGTAGTCTATCTAACTGGTTTTGGGTTCATCAGGATTTATGGATAAGTAAAGCTGAGTATCATCAGCGTAACGGTGAAAATTTATCTAGCTGCCCTGATAATTTTTCCTATTGGAAGCATATATATAGTAAAGAGAATTGGCCCAAGTACTGAACCCTGTGTTCCTCCACAAATTAAACCCCCGGAGTTTAAAGATGATTATCATTTACATGAACAAACTGGAATCTGTCAGACAAATAAGATTTAACCAGCCTAACGCTGTTCCCTGATCCCTTACAGCATATTCCAGCCTTTCTTAGAGAATATTATGGTCGACTGTATCAAAATGCAGCACTGAGATCTAACAGAACCATACAGAACACAAGTCCATTATCTGAGGCCATAAGAATATCATTAGTGACTTTCAGCAGAGCTGTTTCAGTGGCTATGATGAGCTCTGAACCTGACTGAAACTCTTCAAACAGGTCATTGCTGTGTAAATGCTCACACATTTGATTAGCAACTATTTTCTCAAGAATTTTAGATAAGAATGGGAGATTGGATATAGGTCTGTAATTTATTAAGTCATCTCGATCAAGCGAAGGTTTCTTAAGCAAAGGTTTAATTACAGCTACCTTAAAAGCTAGTGGTACATACCCATTTACTAAAGATAAATTAATCATTTCTAAAATGGGGCTGGTAATCAGAGGGAACACTTCCTTAAATAATTTGGTTGGGATTGGGTCTAACATACAAGTTGAAGGTTTAGATGAAGCTAATATTTCTGATAACTCAGGAAACTCCACAGGATCAAAACAGTCCAAAACACAGATCAGGTTCTACAGTTATTTCCAGTGTTGTCTCACTTGCTGAGGATGAAGTAATCATCTTCGGGAGTATGTCAAAGATTTCTTTTTAATAGAATAAATTTTTATTTAAGAAGAATCCCATAAAGTCATGACTGCTGAGAGCTAAGGGAATGGATGGCTCAACAGAGCTATGACTCTGTGTAAGTTTAGCAACTGTACTAAAGAGAAACCTAGGATTATTCTTGTTCTCTTCTATTAATGATGAGAAATAAGCTGTTCTGGCTTGGTGAAGTGTCTTTTTATACAACAGTAGGCTATTTTTCCAGATTAAGTGGGAATCCTCTAGTTGTGTGTCTTAATAACCACTGATGCTTCATGTGTTTCCACTATGCCCTCCTAATAGGTTTTTGCATGTAGGGACAAAACCCAGATGGTTAAACAGTAACGGTTGACCCTGACACCATAGTCAAGTGAAGTTTATTTATATAGCGTTTTCAGCAACAAGGCACTCAAAGTGCTGTACATGAGGAAAAACATTACAATGATACTGAAAATCAAACAACAGAAAAACAAATCAAATGACATTAATAATCCTTGGGAGTTTACTGTTAAGAGCTGGTTCTAATCCAATCTTTCTAATAGAGGTAATTTGCTCATTAAGTCCCATAGAATCAGAATGACCTAGAACACAAAACTGTTTTTGACTTTATGGCTGCAGTTACTCCAGTCTTTCTGCTTTCTGATTAGCAACAAGGTAGGATGGAAAAAGAAGTAGCCCCCCGTGTTTGTTCTCACAGACGTCTGTGAACTCTGTTTCTTTAAGCAGCAATGGAGACATGTTCAGCCTGTGATCCTGACATGACGAAGAGGAGTAGAGCAGGGACAGAATCCACCCTGTTGTTTGGTGCGTCTGGGGGTCTGATTGTGTGCTGTGGGTCTGTCGAAGGACCGCTGAATTAGGCTGGCCCCTGCGATCAGGCTGTGAGGATCTCTTCCATCTCAAAGAGACCTTTATTCTGTCATAATACAAACTAAATTGACAGGAATTAGTGGACTCTGGCGTGTCTGTGTGGGTGTCCTAACCTCACATTGACCCTGTCATAAGCCACTTTGTGTCTAAAACCATCTTCACGCTAGTTTTAGACCAAACTACAACATTAAAAATAAGGCAAGAAATGGATGGTCTTGGTGAGGTCTTTTGGAGTTCACCTGGCTCCCCGTTATGTCGGATCACTTATGAGAGTTCCCTTAATTTTTTGAGCGTGAATTAAAACTTAATTGGGTGGTCATAGTGTGTATTATCATGGTGGCAGCAAATTGTGATCCTGGGTGGAGAGTAGGGGAGAGTGGTTGCAGCATATTCATTCTGTGGGGCTGGTACACACCTGTGTGGCTTGGACACGGGAGAATTTAAGATGCAACCTCACCCTCACACCCTCACAGGAGTGTTCCTGTCTCCACTGTGGTTATGCACATTGTGTCCAGCTGCTGCTCAGGCTCCCTCTTAAAGGATCCCACACTGTAGCTACAACAGACCATCCACTGTCTTTTTGACAATAAATGCGGTGCCATGCTCAGTCCCCCTGCACATCTGCATGAGCTGGATGGACTTCCAGCTAGAGAGAATTGCTACCAGATATGCTGGTTGCTGGGAGACCTCAAGAAGCTGTGTTTGAATGCCAAATGTACATTTTACGCTGTCAAAGAAAATCCCTGATATTGTTTGAAGTGTTGATGACTAAGGAGAAAAAATTGACTCATTGGGTTTACAGTAGATTGTCCAGAACCTTCAGAATCTCAGGCCGAATCTCGTCCACACCTGGCACCTGCTCCTGGGGAGTTTTTTTACTACCTAGATGACTTCTGCCGCAGTGATGGAATCACATTCTCCCAAGTCTTCAGGCTCTGATTCCTCCACGGAGGACATGGTTACTGGATTGAGTAGATCGTCAAAGGGCTGTGCCAGGTTATATTCATTACCATGGTAGCACACTTGGGGACCTGCAGAACATTTCAAAGAAAACCTCTGCAGCTTCATCCTCTCATGCTGCAGATAAGCTGCTTAAATTACTGATGGTGTCACTCCTCATGGTCACACTGAAACTGATGGTGGAGGTGCAGAAACCTTTGAGGCTTAAAGAGAAAATATCCATGTGCAGACATGGATGGCCAGTTTTGCCAAACATGTTGCATTCCAGGAGTGTTAAATGGTGGTGGCGGCTTTAAAGGGTTCTCAATCTAGACACAAGGAGGACAAACAACTATATACATTTCTGACTGCTTTTACGAATGTGGTCTGATGGGACCCTAGACACAGTGGTGCAAAAAACAAGGGGGGGTAAGAAGTTTCCCTCATGGAACCAGTTATATATCTACATACAATATATTTGCTGATCCACCTGTTCACCTGACGGCTTATCTTGAATAACTAGTTTATGCTTTCCTGTCACCACATGTGGGCAGCATCTTGGTGTTGCCCCGCTACACTTCATGTACTGAAGTCCTTAAATACAGAATATTAATTGAATCATAATGTTAAATGTGTCTAAAAATGTAATCAGGAGCTGACAGATAAGCCTTCTATGGTTTGACTGCTTTGAATTTAATATTTGACGTGTCTGGTAATGAAAAATAAACGGTGTCAGACCAGATTTAGCAACCTTTTCTTCCATGTTTGTTTCTCTAACACTCTAGTGCATGAATCTTTGGGGGTTATTTTATTTGAGCCCTACGTTTAGTTTCCCCCACATTTTGAACAGAAACAGATGGCGTGTGTGTCTGGGTGTGTGCTTATGTTACACACACCTCTGTGTCCAAACAGCTGTACTTTATGTTGCTACTATATTTTTTTTGTAGTCATGGTATTTAAAGTATTTGTGTACAGCTGGAGATACTACTATACTGAACGTTCATTACAACTACATGTGTGTTCTTTAAGACTGGGTATTACAACGTCTATAATGTCTTCCTGGTTATGACAGTGAGGTCAATTTTATCTGGAGTTACATCTTTCCAGGGAGTTTTAAACTGCACTTAAAATAATAAGAGGATATTTTTCTTATCATTTTATTTTTTTATTGAAAGAATAAACACAGAAAATCAAAAGAGTTTACTAAAAGTTATAGACATAGAGAAAATCACATCCAATATTAATGCCACAATGGCTACCAATAAATAAGGTACCAATAATAGCCAAACAAAGCAAGCCTGATTAACCAATAAGCATAAATAGCTTAAAAACAAAATAAATATTTATTATAAACCTTCACACCACTGTGGAAGAAAAGTAAAAGCTGATTTTAAAACCTAAAAGTTACCTGTTTAATGTGCCCAGGAGGATCATTTTAATAAGCAGTTTTATGACCAAACAATCATTTTGAGGAAACAAACACAAGGATTGTGAAGCTGCCTGGACCTCTTACAAACTGGGTCAGAACTTCAGGGACAGAACAGTGAAGGATGTGCTTAAATTGGTTCAGAGGAGGAACCAACCATGTGTCTTCCTGTTCCTGGTTGTGCCTCCTCAGCCCTGCTCTCAGCTAGAGGGATTACTGCTTTGGCTCCATGAGAAAAGCTTTTAAACATATTTGTACCAATACTTCTGGTTTCAAATATTAATATAGATAATTTGTGTTGCATCGTCTTATTTAATCTGATCTGTGACTTTGTTGTGTGATGAGAGGTTAAATGTAGATCAGCCATTACATTAGGAATATTTAAGTTCATGAAACTCCCGTAGATCCCACAAAGACTCAGTTTAATTCAAATGTTTTAAATATTGCAGAAGTGAAATTTAACCCACAGATTGAAGCTGTCAGTAGATATAAGGTTATGATAAAAATAAAGTCCTCGCTCCCTTATTTCTCACATTGTAGGTATCAGGACATCTGCTCTTTACCAGGTTCAAAATCATTCAACTCAAACCTCAAGTTTATAAAAACAAACAAAAGATTTGAAAGCGAAGTCAAAGTTGAGGAACTGCTCAGTAGCATCATGTAGGCCTTCACCCTAAGGTTAATGAGTTTGTAGAACCATTTTTAGGAGCAGGACTCTCAGTAGTGGCATCATGTGGAGGAGTTTTGGCCGGCCTATTGCTTCAGTTCATTGAGGTTCTGGGAACCTCTGCAGTTTCTTTTTTGGTTCCAGCCTTTCAAAAAGGTGAGACATTTAGTGGTTCTATTCTATTTTAGATTAGCTGGTGTGTTTGTCATCATTGTCCTGTTGATGACCCAGTTCGGACCCAGCTGCAGCTGTCTGACAGATGGCCTCACATTTCACTCCAGAATACTTTGGTGTACAGAGGAGTTCATAGTCCACTCTGTGACAGCAAGGTGTCCCAGGTCCAGGTCATCAGCCCTCCACCACTGTGCTCAACAGTTGGTGGTGTTTGTTCAGATATGCTGTGCTCCAAACATGGTTCTGTGCATTATGACAAAGCATCTCTACTTTGGTCTAATTACAAAAGACAATCAATTTGTTAATTAAATGCATTACTGGCAACAACTGGATGCTGTGATCCCTGTTAAATCTGAGGAAACAGCAAGTCTGGACTTAAATAAGTTTTGTTTTTCCATTTCGTCTTATGTTTAAAGATTTTTTTGAATCTGATCAGAACAACTCCCTTTTTACCATGACTGTATATTACGACAGTTCACACAAGGAGCCAGCAGCTCCATGAAATCTGGGATCTTTCTGCATCCTTCCTGCATAACATCCCAGGGTTGACTTCCTCCCCATCAATGCCACCCCGTCCGTTCCAAAGATCCCACCTGGTGTGAAGAGATGAGTCTCAGGCCCGACAGTGTATTATCAGAGGAGAGGTTTGACTAAAGAACATATAAAGGCTCAGTGAGAAGAAAACGAACATCTGTAATTCTCCGGATACCACTGTGTGTATCTAATTTAAACTGCTACTCTCCTACCAAAGTTAACAAAGGGAAGTTTCTGCTTGATCGCTGAAAAATATCAATTAAAGCTGGAGAATAGTGGTAAAGAGCTGCTCCATGAACTGATTTTTAGTACCTAACCTTGACTGGAAGCTGCATTGTTTTTTTTTTTGAGCACACACACACACACACACAAAGTCCTCGGCTCACCTCCCCCTCTGTGCTCTGCTGTTGCCATGGAAAACGGCTCCTTTGGCCGCTATGATGGTAAAAAGAAAATTAACGCGAGTCTTAATTAGACTGCAAGGCTTCAATTACCTTCATTCCACCTGCCTACTCCTCCTCTGCTGACCTTCTCCTCCCTCTCTTCATTTCTCTGTCGCACCCAAAGGCAGGCTGGTGCGTCAACACCAGCATGAAAAGGGGATTATTAACCAGACTAGCCGTCCACTAGGGAGTATGAACTGGTCCTGACTCCAAAACATGGGTACCCTGAGACTTAAAGGTCTAAACCCAACTGGACTCTGGGTGATAACTGTGGTGATTTTTCTAGGAAAGTTACATTTTTAAAGAAGTTTGTGGTTTTATTTGATTTAAGTATTTCTCTGACTCAAAAAATGGGCTGTTGTACAATACAATGAGAGAAATAGATGCTGTAAACGTCACTCAGCTAGGAAACACATGTGGCCTGCCAGGTAATTAAATAAAGTCCTTATTGGCCCCAGCAACAGAGAATGAAAAATGGATGATTTTATATCAGTATTAAATAAATGAAAATAAATACTGCTGTAAAAGGATCTTGATTCAGTGTTTTCTGTCCGAGGAGCTCACCTGTGCGTTCCCGAGGCAGAGGGTGGTCTACTGTGGGTGGTGAGGAGTAAATTCATAGAGAGACCAGGAAAATAGATCATATCACACCAGTTCCTAAAGCCCTGCACCGACGTCCTGTTTGCTATTAGTCAAATATATTCATGAGATCAAAGATTAAATTTGCATTTTAACATTTAGTAAATAAATACATAAATGTCCCTTCCCCAACATTGCCTAGACTGGGCTGGGAATCAGCCAGTCATATTATGAGTTACATACAGTGGGCGTTTTCGTCACCAGTCCAAGGTTTTCTAGCAGACCTGGTGGTGATTTTTGTAGGAGATGTGTAGCGCTGGTCAGTAACCTTAGCGACTCTGAAAGCGGCAGCAGGTAAAAATTAACATGTCATGGAATATTGTCGTTGATGTTTTTAAGGCAACTGTGCATAAAAAGACTAACATTGTTAAAAATGTCTGGAGCTCTTTCAACCCTGGATTTATTAGCAGCTTTCATGGTAAAAAGTAGAAATGCCCTTGGTTTACTTTGGGTCAGGAGGTTCTGCTGCAGGGCTCAGAAGGCTGCGTGGAACTGGAAAGACTTTAGAGAGCCTCGGCTGTTTACCTAAAGCTGCACAAACATACGAAGAAGATAAAACCACGGTGAAGGACAGAAAGATGAGACTGAAAGAGTTTAGCTTTGAGAGTTTTTGCTGCACTGTCCTAAGCCTGTCTCATTGCACCAGGTTGTCCTCAGTTTGTGATGCATGATGATTCTTGATGTTTGCCTTGGTCTGCTCTGCTCAGACTAACTAATTAAAACAGAGGTTAATGAGATACACATTATAAACAATAAAAGGTCTTCGGTTCTTTGAAAATAGAAAATCGCAGTGCATCTTTACTCAGAGTTTGTTTTTCTGTACATTGTCCCTGAAAAATAAATAAATTCAAAGTTTAGAATAAATCCCATTTAATCTGTTAAAATGAAACTAAATCCAGGCAACGCTGTCAGTCAGTCGAGTCATTAGTTTCGTGTCTTAAATAGATTTTTAGGTCCCTTGGTTTTGTTGACTTTGCTAAGTGTGGAGCAGGAAAGGCCTATGAACTGTGTTGCTTTGGTTCAAAGCTGGTACTTCTCGCCTGCAGAAGGTCTCTGGACTGAACCCTGGCTGTGGCTCTGTGGCTCCACACACTTCAAGTGGAATCAGTTTTCTATGTTGAAACCTCTTCAGAAATCATCAGCATCAATGAAAGCTGACAGATTTCCACTTTCTGAACTAATCTGTGTTCTCATGAATTTGAGCTGCTGCATTAACTGTTTTAGATATTCATCATTTAATAATAGAAAGTCGACTTTTTGTCACTCTTGCTGCTTATTGTTTGATTTCTGTTGCTGAGCCTGGAACAACAGCCCCTCTGGTAGCTGCTAATGATGCCTTGTATGAGTCATTTGTCTTGGTCTGCATCTTTGTGTTTTCATAAATGTGCATCATATTAAATGAAAAAAAAAAAACATTGCAACCACTGTAAAATATAACAGGTCATTCCAAATACAGTGGAAACCAGATATTTATTTATTTAGGGAGGTCATCAGCTCAGCCCCACCAGGGTTAATCACTCAGTAAATGATAAAACTTGTAAATAAAGGGGGATATCCAATATTAATATTGCTGTTATGGCCGATATGACTGATTTTTTAAAATATATTTTCCTACCCTTTCAACACGAAAACAAATTACCACACAGCAGACATTTTGTCTCTGCTTCAGTTAAATGTCCCACAATCCTGCTTTGCATCACTATCACTGTCACATGACCAAACACATATCACATGGCCTGGGAGCTGGGTCTTGGTTCTGGATTGTAACTTTAGGTTTGCTCTGAGAGTGTGTACATCCATCCGTCCATTCCTGGACACCATGGAGGCGGTTTTCTTGTGTGGTGGTGGTGTGATCATCTGGCCTCACCACACCTGTAAAGGAGGCTTCTGTACAGAGCTTCCCAAGGACATTCCTTCAAGTCGCCTGATGACCATCTGACCAAAATAGACTAAAGAAAAGGAACGCCGTGAAGTCTAATGTGGTGCGTCCCTGAAGGCCTCCATCCCAAAGTTCTCTCTGCTGGTGTTGTGCTCTCGGATCTTGATGGAGGCTGCCATAGAGTTGCAAGTGGAGGTTAGAGTTGGGTAAAATAAATGCTTCTGCTAGGAAACCAAAATGGCTGGTACATTAATAAGGTAAGATGAACTTTGGGTCTAGATCCACAACTGAAATGTTGCCATTCTAGCAACACCCACTATTGCTGTGGTTCCTGTTAGTAATCAGGGTGTTGTACCATGCTATGTGGCTTTGCTATGTGGGACGTAAGTAACTCCACAGGTGGTGGTGATGTCATGATCCAATCTTCTACACATCCTGCAGTAAAGAGCGCAGTAGAGAAGGTTTGGACTTATTTCCAGATGTGTTCCTATGTGTAAATGTGTCAGACTGACGTGTTCTCTGTGTATCCGTGTTATGGTTCATGTGTTGCAGCGCTGCCCTCATCCTGCTGGACCTCTGTGTGTGTCACTGTCTTTTGGATGAGGAGCGGCAGGTGTGGAGGACGAAGGGCAGTGGTAATGATAGAGAAGAGATGTGAAAGGGGGCACTCAGCTTTCACAGCATGTATCCTAGCAACAGGCTGGTTTGGAAGTGGTGTGAGGACATGAATAGTGGGTCAGAGCCCACAACAAGATGAGAAATGAAAGAGTGACAGACAGTAATTTGTGGATGGGGGAAGGGAAGGTGATGCATGTTGGAGCAGAGGTGGAGGTGAAATCAGCGAGGATAAAGAAAATATAGTTTTTACACAAAACATTTAAAGGACATAAAAGGGCAGAATATGCTTCCTTCAGTTGTAGATAAGTAGATGGAAACAGGGCTCACTTTCTAACTTTTTAAAATACAATCATTAGGAATAGAGGAGGGCTGCGCGGTGGGCAGTCGTTTTACAGCAAGAAGTCCTGGGTTTGAATACCAGCCTGGGGTCTTTCTGGGTGACGTCTGTTCTCCCTGTGCATGTGGGGGTTCTCTCTGGGTACTCATACCTCCTATATATGTATGTATATGTATGTATATACACTGCTCAAAAAAATAAAGGGAACACTTAAACAACACAATATAACTCCAAGAAAATCAAACTTCTGTGAAATCAAACTGTCCACTTAGGAAGCAACACTGATTAACAATCAGTTTCACCTGCTGTTGTTCAAATGGAAAAGACAACAGGGGGAAATCTTTGGCGATTAGCAAGACACCCTCATTAAGGGAGTGGTTCTGCAGGTGGGGACCACAGACCACTTCTCAGTACCTATGCTTTCTGGCTGATGTTTTGGTCACTTTTGAATGTTGGTGGTGCTTTCACACTCGTGGTAGCATGAGACGGACTCTACAACCCACACAAGTGGCTCAGGTAGTGCAGCTCATCCAGGATGGGACATCAATGCGAGCTGTGGCAAGAAGGTTTGCTGTGTCTGTCAGCGTAGTGTCCAGAGCCTGGAGGCGCTACCAGGAGACAGGCCAGTACACCAGGAGACGTGGAGGAGGCCGTAGGAGGGCAACAACCCAGCAGCAGGACCGCTACCTCCCCCTTTGTGCAAGGAGGAACAGGAGGAGCACTGACAGAGCCCTGCAAGATGACCTCCAGCAGGCCACAAATGTGCATGTGTCTGCACAAACGGTTAGAAACCGACTCTATGAGGATGGTATGAGGGCCCAACGTCCACAAATGGGGGTTGGTCTCACAGCCCAACACCGTGCAGGACGCTTGGCATTTGCCAGAGAACACCAGGATTGGTAAATTCGCCACTGGCGCCCTGTGCTCTTCACAGATGAAAGCAGGTTCACACTGAGCACATGTGACAGACGTGACAGAGTCTGGAGACACCGTGGAGAGCGATCTGCTGCCTGCAACATCCTTCAGCATGACTGGTTTGGCAGTGGGTCAGTAATGGTGTGGGGTGGCATTTCTTTGGAGGGCCGCATGGCCTCCATGTGCTCTCCAGAGGTAGCCTGACTGCCATTAGGTACCGAGATGAGATCCTCAGACCCCTTGTGAGACCATATGCTGGTGCGGTTGGCCCTGGGTTCCTCCTAATGCAGGACAATGCTAGACCTCATGTGGCTGGAGTGTGTCAGCAGTTCCTGCAAGATGAAGACATTGAAGCTATGGACTGGCCCGCCCGTTCCCCAGACCTGAATCCGATTGACCACATCTGGGACATCATGTCTCGCTCCATCCACCAACGTCACGTTGCGCCACAGACTGTCCAGGAGTTGGCGGATGCTTTAGTCCAGGTCTGGGAGGTGATCCCTCAGGAGACCATTCTCCGTCTCATCAGGAGCATGCCCAGGCGTTGTAGGGAGGTCATACAGGCACGTGGAGGCCACACACAATACTGAGCCTCATTTTGACTTGTTTTAAGGACATTACATCAAAGTTGGATCAGCCTGTAGTGTGTTTTTCCACTTTAATTTTGTGTGTGACTCCAAATCCAGGCCTCCATTGGTTAATAAATTTGATTTCCATTGATGATTTTTGTGTGATTTTGTTGTCAGCACATTCAACTTTGTACAGAACAAAGTATTCAATGAGAATATTTCATTCATTCAGATCTAGGATGTGTTATTTGAGTGTTCCCTTTATTTTTTTTGAGCAGTGTATATACATAGGCAGAGTCACATAATATGAACACGTAGTCCAGGGTATTTGTGTGGTTTTACATTCACTCAATGCATCTCTGTAGACAGTCACTGCTGTCTGACTTTGACCTCTCTGCAGGCCTAGTAGAAGGTCTGGGGTTGTTGTTGTTTTGTGTGTGGGGGGGTGTGTGTGGACAGTTGATGCTGTGCAAGGCTGTCTGCCCTGCTTTAAGATGTCCCTGAAACACAATCTCTCACACACACCTACATACACAACACATAGATAACTTGGTGTGTGTGTGTGTGTCTGCTGTCACATATGCTACAGTCCCAGGCCGTGATGTGCCCTACAACTGCAAAGGGGAGAAGCAGGGGAGTCCTGTGTTGTCTGCCATTTTTGGATTCAATCTTTGTTCCTGCTTGTAAATGATTCTCTTCATTTTTTTCTCTCATCATTCTGCTTCTGAATTTATTGTATCTCTGTGTAAATATGTCCTTCTTTTGCTCAAACCTGCTATCATCAGATACTGGTTGCTATAAGGCTGCTCCATTCCCACTCCTGAACTGGAGGCTAAACAACGATTTTTTTTTTTAATCATAATATTGAGAGCTGGCATCAGAGGTGGTGAACAGATAGTGAAGGACAAACATGCCCTCTCTTTTCATGCATCACCCATGTGTGTAAATGTGTGTGTCTCAGTCCTATGGCTGCATGCTATGGTGCCCAGGCTCTTATTTGGCAGGGAGATGACAAAGAGCAGTGCTGGCCTGTCATACTGTAAATACAAGTCAGAAGAAGGTTCTTTGTCACCTTTCACAGAATATTTCACGTACAGTTCTGTGAACAAGTGTTTTTTGGATTTTTTTGGTTATGCTTAAATGTTTCAGATTATCAAATGTCATCAGACAAAGACCATATGTAAAAAAAGTATTCACTTCTCTTGTCAAATAAGGAACCCTCCTCAATGTTCAATAAAAACATCTTTAATAGCATTATAGCAATCAAAGCCTGCTGATCAGCTGTTAGCAGGTTTCCACTAGCATTTTCATGATTGATTTATTCTGTAAGATTGGAAGACCTCCTTACCATCACCCTAATCTTTAGCTCCCTCCACAGTTTGTCTGCAAAAAACTATAATTAGGATCATACCTTAATAAGTGTGTTCAGAAATAGAAATTCTGTGTGAGGTTAGTCTATGTGGACAAGTTGGAGGAATTTAAGGGGTAGACCTTAATTAAGCTGCAGCTGGTTGCCACAGCAACGTTCATTACCTACATCTTGAAGAGAGAGAGAGATGTGAGAACAGTCTTCAGTTCCTATTATTGAACTCTGGTTCATTGAGTTTGTATGAGATGCTTTACATTGTGAAGGTGAGAACTGGTTGCATTTGCACACACATAACAGACACACACACACACACACACACACAAACACACCCTTGCATCTACTTGTGAGCCTGTCTCTGTCACAGGCAGACAGGTTCCCTGCTTGTTCTCTGTTGGATGTTTGGCCCAGTTTACTCTCTACGGAAACACAACAGGAGGGTGCCGCCTGACCTTTAAACTCTCATCATCTGTCAGGTCATAAACATGCATATTCTTATGTTTCACAGATAACTTGCTCCTTCTGTCTGTCTGTCCATCCGTTCATCTTTCCCTCTCTGATCTGAGGTCAGTTTGCGGAGGTAACAGGTCCAGGAGCAAAACTGCTCCTCTGCAACACTGTCCAGCTACTCACCGGGGGGGCATAAAGCATACCAAAATTTGGACAGACAGGCACTCAGGAGTCAGCTTCTCTTACGGCTCAGGCCATGGTTGTTGATGGGAAAAAGGTGGAATATGCTCCTTAGAGGTGAGGGTGGCTTTAATCCTCAATGAATTCAGGGATATCTGAGCTTCCTCTGTAGAGGGCTGGAGTTACTGAGGGGAGCGCAGAGTAGAGCCGCAGCTCCTCTTTATGGAAAGTGGTCAGGAACATGATCAGGATCCTTCTTGGATGCCTCCCTTTGGACATTTTACGCACACGTCCCACTGTAAGGAGATTGTTTAGCCTGTTTTCTTTCTTTACAAGTGTTATATCTGCAACCTGATCTTTGACACGCAGAAATCAGTGGTTTGTTGGATGGATGGTTGGATGGATTGATGGGTGGTTGGTTGGTTGGATGATTGATGGATGGAACAAACTGAAGAACATCTTTGCTGCTTTGTCTGCACATGGAGTCTGAAAGCTGACTGGATGTTTCTAATGTTTATTTCTTTCTCAGTGAACCAAACATCATTCCTTGTTGTTTATTGTTGGGTTCGTCCATTTCCACCAACTTCATGTCCATGATGGTCAAAGGATGGCATGCTTTGAACTCTCTCTCTCTCTTCGACATCTCCTCTTGAAGAATTTGCTATTCTGTCATCAGGTTGAAATCTCCACTTGCAGCTTCTGCATGTAAACAAGTCTCTTCTGCTGTTAAGATGAAACTGAAGTACAAGCAAAGGTCCTGTTGGGATAACTGCTTTCAAACTAGCATAAAATAAAATCTCCAACTGTCTGTTTCAATATAATTTTAGTTATTAAGGATGCTTGCTTTGGGTTCAGTTCTGAGCTTCACTACATTATTTAAGCTTTCTTTAATCTAAACGAATGGAAGAGATTTCAGCTTTCTGATGAAGAGGTGACTGTTGAAACCTTTTTTCTTTGTTTGAGGCATGAATCTGTCAGGAAGGATACATTCTGAAAGATTTCTGCATATCCTGTGTGAAAGGTTTACATTTAGATGGATTAGAGACCCAATAGAGACGCACTGATATGAAATTTTTAATTCTGAACTTCAGTTTTTGTAAAGCTATGATCTGCCGATACTGATTTGAGCCTTTTCCGATTTCTCTTTATGGACTTTATTATGAAAAGATAAAAGAACAACACCAGTTTTAATTTTGTCTTGATTTGTTGCTTTAGCCCAGATACAAAATCAGCAGCTTCTGTGTTGTTACTGGAGAACATACATCCTTACCTTCAAGAAGACTGACAGATTTTCCAAATCTAGCTGTCTTTATAACACAGTTTTAAAGCTCAAAAGGAGTTACTTAGTTGTACTTTGTCCAGCCTTCCTGTTATCTGATGAAACTGTTGTTCTCTTTCATTTTCTCACTGCCTACGTTTACCACAGACATGTCATAAAATATTTCCTTTAAAAAGCTTCTTATAGCTCTTTGTTTTCTCTGACTTGACTTAAATCGCCTCACTGATAGTGAAAATTGCAATAATTGAGTCTTCTACACTTAGTAACAACAGCCACACTGAAGCATATTGTTGTTAATATGGTCGGGTTTGAGCTGATCAAGCTGAAGATGGGCCAGTTCCGGGCCTCAGCTGATTTCCAGGTCTGTCTCTGGTTTCCAGTGGACCCAGAGATTATCTTAGTGGTTTAGATATGCCGTGTACTGTGCCTGGTTCAGTGATGTCTGACCTTATCATTTCTGGATTATGTTGAAGCTTTAAAGTCTGTCCTCCATTTTGTTTCCAGTGTGTGGACGGCGTGTCAGGTGGAGACTCGTCCCTGAAACGGGTGGCGGTGGTGGAGGACTTCTTTGATATAATATATGCCATGCACGTAGAGATCGGCACTGACCCTGGAAAAACACCCAAACATGCTGGTCAGAAGAAGACCTACAAAGCTGTGAGTGTTTATCACCCTGAGGGATGTTTTCTCTCCCTCAGATCTGATGTTTCCTTTGTTGAACCAACTTTTCTCTCAGTTTCCTTAGAATTGTTTTCTTTAAAAGCATCTCTGGCAGATAAAACATACAGTCTAGCTTTAAGATTCTGCTGTGTAGTTAATGTTTTACGAACTGAAAAGCAGCCATTATAATTTTGCCTAAAAATAGCATCGAATGCAAGAGACTGCTGGTGAGAATATTGCAGCTGAAAAATACAAGCTGACATGTTCAAGGCGTACAAGTGAACCCTGCTAGCTTCTGTAAAGTTTGGTCCAGAGGTTTATTTCCAGCAGGTCAGAGGGAATAAATACAGAGTTATTGGAAAAATTGATTTATCTTATAAATGTTAATGTTTTTGCTAGTAAAAGACTTTGATCTTTAATAAGTATACCACAGAAAAATGCAAATAAGAAGAATCTAAAACTGTTTGGTAACTGTAAAAAGCCTTTTATCAGAAGAATCTCTAGTCAGTAATAATGGAAATCATAAGCCCAACACCCGATGTGCTGATGACTGAGAACTCATCTTATCAGTTTGCATTATTTATAAAACAAACAATCTGATGTCAGCCACACTTCTCTTAGATAACTGCTAATACTGCCCTCTTTTGGTTAAAATATGCATGTACAGCCTCCTCTGATACAATAAACTCCCACTTCCTTCCTGCTGTTCTTGCATCTTCTCTCATGGTCAACATAAAATTAACGTTTTCAGTATTGCCTTACAAATTATTTACTAGTAAGGACGCGGCATTTAACATATTAGGTAAATAATATACAAATCCTAATGCAAATAAAACTGAGATGTACGGTATGAACAATTAAAGGTAAGATGTAAATACTTCCCCTCTCTTCTTTATGTGTTGGGTCACTCATTTTTCTTTAGCTGCAAATCTTCTCAAGATGACCATCCCAGACATTTTCAGTATTTATCGTTTGAAAATGGGTTTTTGTGAGTAGAATGTGTATAATGTTTAATTTTCGTACCAAAAACTACCATAATAGTATAGAAGAAATTATCTTTACCAACAAATCACCACAGTCTAAATGATTGTTGGAGGTAACAACCTCCAACTATCGTGGTTGTTCTGGAGGTAACAACCTTCAGCATCAGCAGCCGAGCTGCAGAAAGGCTCAATAGCATTAAATTCTTCAAAGTGCAGATCTGTTCTGAGAAACCCATACAAGCATCGCCTTCTACCAGCATCGTCATGGTATCCCAGCCGCCAAATGGCAGACAAGAAGGCCCTGCATAGGATAGTGAGGGGAGCAGGTTTTGGAGCATCTCTTCTTTCTGTCCTGGATCCGAATGCTGTTTGAGACTCCAAACACCTCAGTGTGGTCTGAGACTGCTGCCATCAGGCAAACAGTACAGCCGAAGCAGGACCACAAGAATGCCACTCAGCATTCTGCTTCCAGCTGTTATCATGCAACTCACACTTATTCTATATGTTTTATCTATTTTGTGTTTTTATACATTTGAGTTTTATTCATATCATGTTTATTTACACATTTTTCTCTAAATGGAAGTGAAATAATCTTGTTTTGCTGTGTGTCTGTAAATGATTGGCTTTACTGGAGCAGAAGGAGCAACGAGCAACGAGTGGCGAGATGGTGACGGGTAGCTGCAGAAGTCTCCTACAGTCAGTCAGAGCATTGAGTGAGGGTCAGCAGACACAGAGGATGCCTCATAGACTTATGGATATTCAGTTTTTTTTTATGTAGATGAATGGTTGTTTAGGCAATAATCTGACCCTTGGGGCAAAATTACATGGGCATCAGCAGCTGAGGGGGCAAACTGTGATTTATTTCTGAATATCACATGACACCACTGGTCATTAGTCCGTGCTTCCTGGTACCAGCAGCTCTGAAAAGCCGTCTCTGGTCCGGTGCTGATGCGAGCTGTGGTACAGTCAGGTAGGGGATGACATGAAGAGGCTGATATCTGTGTCCAGAAGGTAGGTTTGATGTCATGGGATTGTTTCATACTTGCTTTCATTTTATTGGGTGATCAGAACCTTAACTTTGTGTGTGGGTGTCCTGACATATTCATGGTCCCGACATCTGGCCACTGTGGTATCTGTATACCCCGCCTGGTTTCATCCTAAATAAAAGTGGGACGCCTATAAAACTCAGTCAAGTCCCGGTAGAAGCTGTCTGATGTAGCTGTGAGCCATCCTATACTGACTTCCACTCACTGTTGGATGCTCCTGCAGCTGCCTCTAACCCCATCGCACCGCTCTAAATGACATGAATCCTGTAAAGTTTTGATGTTCAACATAATACAACCGGAATGGAGTTTTCTGCCTTTTTGTCCAAATAACACACCATTTCTCTCTTTATTTTTCCTTATGATGCCTTAGATAGCTGAGACGTACGCGTTCCTGCCACGGGAGGCGGTGACTCGTTTCCTGATGAGCTGTGGGGAGTGTCAGAAGAGGATGCACATCAGTACCACAGGACAGGATTACAAAGGTACTCCCACAACACCGCATGGGATCAACACAAGACAGAGAGAATCACTGCGACCTGCACAAAATATTTCATCACAATTATCATCAATGTGTGCCACACTGAAATAGCAAAGGACTTCTTGGAAGCCGCATTTGATAGGAAGTTATATTCCCAGTGTTTTGCATCCAGATTCTGCATGGAAATAATGTTTGGCCTGTTGGATGGGCTTTCACAGCCCCCTCTGCTAATGGATATTTTTAGTGGCTGAGATGCTATCGCTCACTAAAAGGTATGGCCATTGTGATGAAGGAAACATGAAAGTGTGTCAATATTAAGGAGTTTCAGCACAATTAGATGTTTTCCTGATGTTGTGCAGCCAGAATAAAAACACAGTCCAGTTTTTTTTATCACATTTAAATGTTTCAAATAATTAGACGCAGATTTTAATATTAGACAAAGATTACTAAAAACAAAATGCAGTTTTCACATTATGATTTAAATTTATTATGGGAAAAATGTATCCAAAACTATCTGACCACACCCCCAACCCCACAGCCCAGCACTTGTTCATTAACTGTGATTTGCAGAAAATAATTTCACTATCCCCACCCAGGATTGATTACTGCCTTACCTGTAAAATCAAGACATTTCCTAATGAAGTAGGCTTGAAGAAGTAGGCTTGAAGAAAGCAACACATCATGCCCCGATCTACAGAAATTCAGCATGAAAATGTCCAGCCATTAAATGGTTCAGGAAGGAGACCAGTTCTCTTTGTACGAAACAGTTTTCTGGGATTCTTAAAGCTTCCCTTTAACACAAAGACCTGTTTATTTTCTCTGTTAGGCAATCCTGTTATATTGTTAGCATATTACAGCTCCGTTTCCATTGTTTCTTCATCCATCATATAATTGTTGTAATTTATAGTACAATTATTCTGTATAAAATAATTGGGGCTTATTGTTTGAGATGTTTCTTAGTGTTCTGCCTTCAATGAGGCTCCATGGACGGTAGAAACAGCCGAGTTGCTGAGTTGTTGTGAAGTGGGGATGTTGATTTTAGATATTCTCCACCATGCAGCCCTTTTACAGTGTTTCAGTGTTTTTTCCTCGACTCCACTCTAGAGTCCCTTCCTGCCCTGCATTCCCTCCCTGTGGAAGCTTATCCAACTCTGGTGTTTTCCCTCTTTTTGACATCTGTCGCCATCCTTGAATCTGGTTTCCAGCTGCTCTTTGTTACCCCCCCCCCCACCCCCTGCAAAGCTTCCAGCGCACATCACATATTCCTGCCATCCCCTTTCCCTCTTGCTCCCTTCTGTCATTATATGTCTACCCTTCCCTGTACCCTCCGTCCATCCCATCCCCCCATGCATCCCCATCCCTCATTAGATAAAGGAGTCATTGGTGTGTCCCGTCTCTCTCCTCAATTAGCCTAATTAATGGCTTTTAACAATGAAAATGGCCCAGAAAACAAGCTCATTTTCCAGAGGGTAGGAAGAGGAGGGGAAGGAAGCTGAGCTGTTGTAGGGTTGTGGTGATAATTGGACAGAGGAGTGAACATAAGATCAGACTCCAGAGGAGCATAGAAGAAACTAGTTCATGTGTTTGGTGAAGGAGATGATTTACTGCTGTTTGCAGGAAAGAGGAAAAAGTTCCCAATGTTGTTTTTGTCTGGACAGCTCATACAAGCTTTCCCAAGACTCAGTTAAAAGATTAATTATAATCAGTTTATACCTGTAATAATCAGTGCATGTCGTCAAACCCACAGAAACGGTGTGTGTGGGTGTGTGTGTGCCACTCAGACAGAGGGAGCAGCTAATTACCTTCAAACACTGTGGGGGTTCTCTCTTATACACACACACACTTTAATCCTTGCACGCAGCCCTGTCCCTTTATCGCTGTGCAGAGGTCCTTCTCTAAAGTTCAGCTGTGAATTATTAAAAGCAATTAATCAGTGTGGACTGGGGTCCTGTTTAATTGATCCTGGCAGCAGGCTGTGAAAGGCGGCGTGTGTCCGTCCACACTTGGGGACAATGGTCTACTTTATTTTTTTTCCTGTAGTAAATCATAAACCTCACATGTTAAAGCTGAAACTGACCATGGTGATTTGAACATGCAATGGCTCAGATGGAGTCCTTCAGCTCATGTGCTTTTGTGTGTGTCTGCAGCAGCTCTGCAGGGTCCTCTAGTGTCGCCTTTCAGACAAAAGTCTTGGAAGCTCTCTCTGTTTAACAAGAGCAACACGGAAACGAAATATAAAACATTTGAATGTAGGGGTCAGTAATAATCATTAATAACTAAATATGCCACTTTTGGCGGCAGCAACCGCCTTCAACCTTCTGAGAAAACTGGCAATAAGTCACTGCGAATTGTGGCTCACTCTTCTTTGCAGAATTGCTTTAATTCAGCTACACTGGCCCATTTAAGGTCATGCAACAGCACCCTAACTGGATTTAGGTCCAGACTTTGACTGGGCCTCTCCAAAACCTTAATTTGTTATTTTTGAGCCATATAGAGGTTGCTGTCAGTCACTCAGGTGTAGTCTTCGAGGTTCTGAAGCAGCAAAGCAGCCTGGACCATCACACTACCACCACCACCTTTTATGTTTTTTGACAAATGCAACACAGGCTTTTGTGTTCTTTTGGGCCAGCAGTGGTTCTGGCCTTTGAACTCTGCCTTGGAGACCCAGTCTCTCTTTGTTATTGTTGAATCATGAACTCTAACTTTGACTGAGGCAGTGAGACCTGCGGTGATGTTGTGAGCAATTTTGGTAGGCCGGCCACTCCTGTGAAAGTTCTCTACTGTTCCATGTTTTCTCCATTTGTGGAAAATGGTTCTCCCAAGTCCAAAAAGCCTTAGAAATGGCATTGTAACTCTTTCCAGACTGATAGATGTAAGTGACTTTATTTTGGACGTGTCCTCGGAATTCTTTAGACCGGGGAATGATTGGTTGGTATTTCAGATCTTTTAGCCTACCTCGTGTTGTCAGACAGATTTAGGTATTTTCTTGATTCTACAGGTCTGACAGTAATCAAGCTCTTTCTCATAATGAATAAACATATCATTTGAAAACTGCTGTTTGAATTTTATCAGGTTACTATAGTGGCCGGTAGGTGCAAACCAACAAAATATGAAAATATGAAACACTTTTACAAAGCTTGAGACAAATTTGCATTTCAGAAAACAATTTAACAAGATGTAAAACACTTTTACAAATGACAAAATCTAACAGAAAGGGAATGTACCAACTCCAGGGCTGACCCAGACGTGATAACGAGAGCGCTCATGGTGACCCACATGAGCAGCAATCGAATGGCGTTTGCCCCGTTTTGGCAACTACCCCTTCAGTTGTTTAGATACTGGACTGCGATAAGTGTGGCAGTTGCAGATAGCACTTGAAATATGTTTTAAGGATGACTGAGATCACAAATGATTGGACAGTAAAACATGATATCATGAATATATTTGGCAACTTAGTAAAAGATAGATGGGAAATGTTTAACATTGACAGGCTTTAATTTTGAAATTCCTTATCAGATCTTGATGAAATTCGATGAGTGACATCTGGAGGTGTTCTTCTGTCAGCCTGAAGTGAGACTGGTCACTGGAAACTATTTTATTTTAATAAGTCGGGAAGCTTAGGGAATATAAATGGACATTCTGAAATAAGGAACGCACAAATTACCACATAAAACAGTGACAAGAATAAAAATGTTATATCTATATATTTGCGGGTGGACTTTTAAATGTCTAATATAAATAACAGCAACAGTGACTTCAACCACCATGAGTCAGTTCATTTAAATCATATTAATTTCACCAAGATCTCAGCAAACGCCACTGACATAATTCATGTTTTCGTACACAACAAAACTGCGTGAGGGAGGATTTGACCATCATTTTTCGAAGTTGAGGCAGCCGCTGTGGCCGCGTCTTAGAGGCTTTTAAAGCTGCTCTGGCATCCTTGTGGTAAACTGTGGCACCCTCGAGTCCAGGGACTCTAGAGTGGCAGTGGGATTTTAAGTAATTAATCTTTATTTTTCTGTGAGTAATATAACAGTAACCATTCATGATCTACACTGCTCAAAAAAATAAAGGGAACACTCAAATAACACATCCTAGATCTGAATGAATGAAATATTCTCATTGAATACTTTGTTCTGTACAAAGTTGAATGTGCTGACAACAAAATCACACAAAAATCATCAATGGAAATCAAATTTATTAACCAATGGAGGCCTGGATTTGGAGTCACACACAAAATTAAAGTGGAAAAACACACTACAGGCTGATCCAACTTTGATGTAATGTCCTTAAAACAAGTCAAAATGAGGCTCAGTATTGTGTGTGGCCTCCACGTGCCTGTATGACCTCCCTACAACGCCTGGGCATGCTCCTGATGAGACGGAGAATGGTCTCCTGAGGGATCACCTCCCAGACCTGGACTAAAGCATCCGCCAACTCCTGGACAGTCTGTGGCGCAACGTGACGTTGGTGGATGGAGCGAGACATGATGTCCCAGATGTGGTCAATCGGATTCAGGTCTGGGGAACGGGCGGGCCAGTCCATAGCTTCAATGTCTTCATCTTGCAGGAACTGCTGACACACTCCAGCCACATGAGGTCTAGCATTGTCCTGCATTAGGAGGAACCCAGGGCCAACCGCACCAGCATATGGTCTCACAAGGGGTCTGAGGATCTCATCTCGGTACCTAATGGCAGTCAGGCTACCTCTGGAGAGCACATGGAGGCCATGCGGCCCTCCAAAGAAATGCCACCCCACACCATTACTGACCCACTGCCAAACCAGTCATGCTGAAGGATGTTGCAGGCAGCAGATCGCTCTCCACGGTGTCTCCAGACTCTGTCACGTCTGTCACATGTGCTCAGTGTGAACCTGCTTTCATCTGTGAAGAGCACAGGGCGCCAGTGGCGAATTTACCAATCCTGGTGTTCTCTGGCAAATGCCAAGCGTCCTGCACGGTGTTGGGCTGTGAGACCAACCCCCATTTGTGGACGTTGGGCCCTCATACCATCCTCATAGAGTCGGTTTCTAACCGTTTGTGCAGACACATGCACATTTGTGGCCTGCTGGAGGTCATTTTGCAGGGCTCTGGCAGTGCTCCTCCTGTTCCTCCTTGCACAAAGGCGGAGGTAGCGGTCCTGCTGCTGGGTTGTTGCCCTCCTACGGCCTCCTCCACGTCTCCTGGTGTACTGGCCTGTCTCCTGGTAGCGCCTCCAGGCTCTGGACACTACGCTGACAGACACAGCAACCCTTCTTGCCACAGCTCACATTGATGTGCCATCCTGGATGAGCTGCACTACCTGAGCCACTTGTGTGGGTTGTAGAGTCCGTCTCATGCTACCACGAGTGTGAAAGCACCACCAACATTCAAAAGTGACCAAAACATCAGCCAGAAAGCATAGGTACTGAGAAGTGGTCTGTGGTCCCCACCTGCAGAACCACTCCTTTATTGAGTGTCTTGCTAATCGCCAAAGATTTCCCCCTGTTGTCTTTTCCATTTGCACAACAGCAGGTGAAACTGATTGTCAATCAGTGTTGCTTCCTAAGTGGACAGTTTGATTTCACAGAAGTTTGATTTACTTGGAGTTATATTGTGTTGTTTAAGTGTTCCCTTTATTTTTTTGAGCAGTGTATAATAACCCGACTGTTTGTGGAATGTCTCAAGCTCAATATTAAAATGTATTTAATGATCTGAAACATTTAAAAGCACAAACCAAAGAAATCCATAAGGGGGGAAAGTTTTTTCACAGCACTGTAAAAATATTTCCAGACCTTATTTCCTGTCTAGAAAATAAAAAAGAGTTTTTCAGGAATGAAAATGTTCAAACAACCAGAATGACTTTTACAGAATTTTCATAAATTAGGACAGAGATATCTTGATTTTTTTGTATTTAATGAGAAATCACAGAAACATGCATGCTGCTTAACATCCATTCGTTTCATGTAAAGGTGTTATTCAGTGCAATATTTTAGGCATTTATATGTATAGTAATATTTTTAATAACTGTCGATGGTTATTTTAATATGCACATGCTAATGAGAATAAACAGATTAATATCCTTTTTCTGCTGAGTTTGCACCTCAAATGCATGCTAATGGAGTGTTCTTTTTCTTTTCGTTTCTTCTGTTTTAGCTCATTTTGTGTCTTGACAAACTGTTTTGTGGCTCACAGTTGCTGAACATTAGCTTCTCCTGTTTTTCTCACCAGAAAATGACAGACCCACCTCTTTGGTTTCAGAGGTGATAGACTTCAACGTGCCTCTTACCACCACCTACATGAAACAGATGAAGCTGCACTTTATGAACAACAATAAGAAGGTATGTCGGTTCCTTCCATCCCACCAGCTCTGGTTCTGGTAATATATTGTGGTTCTGCAGCTTCACTTAGAGGCCAAGGTCATGTTTGTGTGTCTTGCTGATTCTGTGCACGCTGATTCAACCTGAGCTGCCCTGAGAGCAGGTCAGAGTAAATCTCAACGTGAGCTTCTGAACCACCACGGTTTCTTTGTACACTCAGGAATTGTTTGTGACAGATGAGTGGGAGGAAACCAGGAGAACCGCTGCCCTGGTAGGAACGAAACTCCCACTCTTTGATTTAAACCACCCAGAAGAAGAATTGGTGCTTTAGTCATGCTGTTGTTCTGGTTTAAGCAGAATGCACATTTAATAACCCTCCCATAAACACCAAGTTTACAGAGTGTGAGCTAATCACATTAGAAAATGGTTTAACAAATGTTTCTACAAAACCTAAAAATCCCTTCTGAAATGATTGGAACCTTGTTGTCAGTTTTCTCATTTTTGCTGTAGGCTGCAAACATTTGGATATTAAAGAATGAATATGGGAACAGAGCTGAATGTTTGTGTTTCCATGCATTGTGTCTGGGAATATTTGGGTTTTACCCGTGAAGATTATAGTTAGAGGTGAAACCAACATGAATACCAGTTAGGTGTCTGTGGGCCAAAAAACAGTGTGGAAGTTTGAGAAGACAGAAAATCAGTCAGAGCCATTACACAAACAAGTTTGTTAGCATTTTGCACCATGACTACCATCAACAGTCGGCATTATTCTGACTGGACATTTGACCATTCTTCTTGGTACACTTGTTTTGCTCTGGAGTAGCTGCTGGCTCCCCATCCACTCCAGAATTCAATTTAAGCTCCTCATTACATTCAAGGCCATCTACAACCTTGCCCCACTTTACCTGTCCCCGCTCCTCCGTATTCACCAGCCCTCCCGCTACCTCAGGTCTTCCTTCTGCATTCACCTCTCTGTTCCCTCTGTCTGACTGTCAGACAGTGTCCACGAGTGTTATGAAAGGCGCTTTTAAATAAAATGTATTATTATTATTAAACATTTATCCTGAAGGCGTTTGGATTATTGTTAACGGTCCCATAAGTAAAACTGGGACAATATTAACCACCAATGTTTATTTCCATCTTGTTGCCATTTGTGTTTCAGTAGCAATGGGGGGTGGGGGTTACCATGTGGTGTTTGGCCATGTGACAGTGATAGTGATGCAGCACAGCATTGTGGGTGTTTAACAGAAGCAGAGGGAATGTCAGGGGTGTGGTTGTTTTTTCACAGTAGTGAAAAGATATATTTGTATGATATCGGTAAATAGCCGCTATCATCCACAACATATCATACCATAAAAACACAATATCGATATCGGATATCGGCTCAAATTGTCATATTGGTGCATTTCTAATTTTTTTGTTACCAGAGAAAACTACCAGCTGCCCTTAGTCATGATCACTAACCAGAGGTTAAAAGACCTTTTCTTAGGCTTTGAACACTTTGAAAACTTTGAACACAAATAATAGGTGATGTATGCATATATTTGAGTTTGTATCTATAATTCTGACTCTTTCAATTAGAGAATTCAATAAACTTAAATTTTTGCACCTAATTCTTGTTTTTAAAAATCATTCCAGTTGTTTGTTGTAAAATTATTCCTCCCTGGTAAAAGAAAGGACGTAATAAATTACGTCCCAAAGTAACATGGCATTCATGCTCATGATGAGTGGATCTAAACTTGTGATCAGCTGCTTCCGTTGTCTTCCTGAGCTGTATGGTTCCTTCCCGTTCCTGCTCTGACCTCTGTGTCCAGAGAGAGAACCAGAGCAGCTCAATCCTCCTCCTTCAGCTCTGATTATTAAACTGGAGAGAGGCTCTGCAAGGGATTTAAAACATCCCGCACTCCACATGATGCTTTAAGTGAAAGCCACACATTGAAAAACACACTTGTGTGGTGTAGCCTTTTGCCCGATTTGCTACAATACGCAGGTAAAGCCAGAAGCTGAATCTGGACTTCATGTTGGTGAGGATGGAGGTTTTTTTTCTGTAATTGCTGGATTCCATATTGTTTCCTCCACTTCTCTCAGCGCTGCTGTGGCTATCAGCCCACCACACTCGCTGTCTCTGCCGTTCCCTGTGTGGGTGTGGGCCTGGTCGTGCCGTGATATCGTACAGGGGAACCGAAGGTTGAGCTCTTTCCAATTAAGCGAAGCCTCTGAGCATCGAGTTAATTAGTTGAGGAGAGAGATGAACACCGAAGTGCCAATTTACTCTGGAATGCTGTTATATCATCCCGTCTGCCTGCCTGGCTGTCTCACACACACACACACACACACACACTCTTGTTTTGCGATATGTAGTGAGGACCATGTGTTGACTCCCATTGACTTCCATTGACTTTCAGTCATTTTCAACCCTTTCTATGCCCTAACCCTGACAATAACCCTAAACCTAACCATTACCAGTGCATGCCTAACCCTAACACCTAAACTCAATTCACACCTTAGTCCTAAACCTAACCGTTAGCAAAATAGGTCGTGAGGACCAGCAAAATGTCCTCACTTTGGTACAAACGGTCCTCAATTTGATGGTGAAATCGGGAAAATGGTTCTCACTGTGATGCCAAGACAGGAACACTCACACACACACACACACACAAACTCCCTCCAGTAAACACTTACACGCCAAGTCCTGAAACAGTTTCTGTGAATCTAGATCATTTTAACACAGTTTGACCAGAAATCTCTTGGCTCGTGTCTGCTTGTAGATGTTCTTACTAATGACTCACCTGAGATGTTTGTTGCTCTTTAAAAATGCAAATTCACTTGAACACCAGACCAGCTGGTATCAGAGGAACATTATCGATCTGCAGTCGTGCATCAGATGTTTCCCACGTATGATAAACAAAACATGCTGCTGCTGTTTTCTTCTGCTACTTTCCTCTGAGCTTTTATTGAGGTGGACTCTGGATCACTGCTAAGGCCCAGTATCTGCAGCACTGTGCCAGTGTTCTGCATGTGACCCAGAGGTGATGTATCTGATCTCCACTGATGGGACATCAAGATTCAGCTGTAATTGTCATTAAAACAAAGATGTTAACAATTTAAGATCATCCTGAATGAAGTGTGACCATTGATGAAGCCTCAGTTTAATACGCAGAATATTACACTTGGAAAGGTTTTGCGTTGCATGTAGATGCTTGTAAACACAATTCAAATGCTAAAATGTCACCGACTGAAAGTGCTCGTACTCGTACTCGTCATCTTCCGCTTATCCAGAACCAGGTTGCGGGGGCAGCAGACTCAGCAGAGACACCCAGACACCCCTCTCCCCAGACACCTCCTCCAGCTCCTCCGGGGGGAGCCCAAGGCGTTCCCAGGCCAGCCGAGAGACATAGTCCCTCCAGCGTGTCCTGGGCCGTCCCCTGGGCCTCCTCCCGGTGGGACGTGCCTGGAACACCTCCTGAGGAAGGCGTCCAGGAGGCATCCGGAATAGCTGCCCGAGCCACCTCAACTGGCTCCTCTCGATGTGGAGGAGCAGCGGCTCTACTCCGAGCCCCTCCCGAATGGCCGAGCTCCTCACCCTATCTCTAAGGGAGTGCCCGGCCACCCTACGGGGGAAGCTCATTTCAGCCGCTTGTATCCGGGATCTCGTTCTTTCGGTCATCGCCCAAAGTTCTTGGCCATAGGTGAGGGTAGGAACGTAGACCGACCGGTAAATCGAGAGCTTCGCTTTTCGGCTCAGCTCTCTCTTCACCACAACGGACTGGCACAGCGCCCCCATTACTGCGGCAGCCACACCGACCCGTCTGTTTATCTCCCGCTCCATTCTTCCCTCACTCATGAACAAGATCCCGAGATACTTCAACTCTTCCACTTGAGGCAGGAACTCCCCTCCAACCTGAAGAGGACAAGCCACCCTTTTCCAGTCGAGAACCATGGCCTCGGACTTGGAGGAGCTGATCTTCATCCCAGCCGCTTCACACTCGGCTGCGAACCGCCCCAGCGCATGCTGTACGTCTTGGCTAGAGGGGGCCAGCAGGACCACATCATCTGCAAAAAGAAGAGACGAAATCCACAGGTCCCCAAACCAGACCGCCTCCGGCCCTTGGCTGCGCCCAGAAATCCTGTCCATAAAAGTTATGAACAGGACCGGTGACAAAGGGCAGCCCTGCCGGAGTCCAACATGCACCGGGAACAGGTCCGACTTAGTGCCGGCAATGCGAACCAAACTCCTGCTTCGCTTGTACAGAGACCAGATGGCCCCTAATAAAGGGCCCCCGATTCCATACTCCTGGAGCACCCCCCACCGGGCATCACAAGGGACACAGTCGAATGCTTTCTCCAGGTCCACAAAACACATGTGGACCGGTTGGGCAAACTCCCGTGAACCCTCGAGTACCCTGTAGAGGATATAGAGCTGGTCCAGTGTTCCACGGCTGGGAGGAAAACCACACTGCTCCTCCTGAAGCCGAGGTTTGACTATCTCCTCTCCAATACCCTGGCTTAGGCCTTACCAGGGAGGCTGAGGAGTGTGATCCCCTGTAGTTGGAACACACACTCCGGTCACCCTTCTTATGAAGGGGGACAACCACCCCAGTCTGCCAGTCCAGAGGCACTGTCCCCGACCGCCACGTAATGTCGAAGAGGCGTGTCAACCATGACAGCCCAACAACATCCAGAGACTTGAGGTACTTAGGGCGGATCTCATCCACCCCCGAAGCCTTGCCACCGCGGAGCTTTTTAACCACCTCGGTGACTTCAGCCTGGGTGATGAAAGAGTCCAACCCCGAGTCCCCAGCCTCTGTTTCCATCAGGGAATGCGTGATGGCAGCATTGAGGAGATCCTCGAAGTACTCCTTCCACCGCCCGATAATGTCCCCAGTTGAGGTCAGCAGCCTCCCACCGCCACTATAAACAGTGTTGGGGAAGCACTGCTTCCTCCTCCTGAGGCGACGGACGGTTTGCCAGAATCGCTTCGAGGCTGACCGGTGGTCCTTCTCCATGGCCTCACCGAACTCCTCCCAAGCCCGAGTTTTTGCCTCTGCCACAGCCCGGGCCGCAGCACGCTTGGCCTCACGGTACCCGTCAGCCGCCTAAGGAGTCCCACAAGCCAACCACAGCCGATAGGACTCCTTCTTCAGCTTGACAGCATCCCTTACTGCCGGTGTCCACCACCGGGTTCTGGGATTGCCGCCGCGACGGGCACCGCAGACCTTACGGCCGCAGCTACGGGCAGCAGCATCGACAATAGATGCGGAGAACATAGTCCACTCGGACTCTATATCTCCAACATCCCCCGGAATCTGGTCAAAGCTCTCCCGGAGGTGGGAGTTGAATACATCCCTGGCCGAGGGCTCCAGGCGTTCCCAGCAGACCCTCACTATGCGCTTGGGCCTGCCAAGTCTGTCCAGCTTTCTCATCCTCCAGCGGATCCAACTCACCACCAGGTGGTGATCAGTGGACAGCTCAGCCCCTCTCTTCACCCGAGTGTCCAAAACATGCAGCGGAAGGTCTGATGATACGACAACAAAGTCGATCATTGACCTCCTGCCTAGGGTGTCCTGGTGCCAAGTGCACTGATGGACACCCTTATGCTTGAACATGGTGTTCATTATGGACAATCCGTGACTAGCACAGAAGTCCAATAACAAAACACCACTCGGATTCAGATCGGGGAGGCCATTCCTCCCGATCACGCCTCTCCAGGTGTCACTGTCGTTTCCCATGTGGGCGTTGAAGTCCTCCAGCAGAATAATGGAGTGCCCGGGAGGGGCACTATCCAGCACCCCCGACAGGGACACCAAGAAGGCCAGGTACTCCGCACTACCGCTCGGCCCGTAGGCCGAAACCACAGTCAGAGACCTATCCCCAACCCGAAGGCGCAGGGATGCGACCCTCTCATCCACCGGGGTAAACCCCAACACGAGACAGCTGAGCTGGGGGGCAACAAGCAAACCCACCCCAGCCCGCCGCCTCTCCTCGTGGGCCAATCCAGATTAGAAGAGAGTCCAGCCCCTCTCAAGGAGATGGGTTCCAGAGCCCACGCAGTGCGTGGAGGCGAGCCCGATTATTTCTAGTCAATATCTCTCGACCTCCCGCACAAGCTCAGGCTCCTTCCCCCCCAGCGAGGTAACATTCCTCGTCCCTAGAGCCAGTCTAAGCATCCGGGGATCGGGCCGCTGAGGTCTCCACCTTCGTCCGCCACCCAATCCTCTTTGCACTGGTCCCTCACGGTTCCCCCTGCAGGTGGTGCACCCACTGGGGGATGGCCTCGCGTCTCTCGTTCGGGCTTGGCCCGGCCGGGTCCCGCGAGGAGCAACCCGGCCACCGGGCACTCTCCGGCGAGTCCCGACCCCAGGCCTGGCTCCAGGGTGGGACCCCGGCTCCTCCGTACTGGGCGACGTCATGTACCTCGATTTAATGGTCCTCATGAAGGATTCTTGAACCGCTCTTTGTCTGACCCATCACCTAGAGCCTGTTTGCCATGGGAGACCCAACCAAGGGCATTTAAGCCCCAGACAACATAGCCTCTAGGATCATTTGAACACTCAAACCCCTCCACCACGTTAAGGTGGCGGTTCAAGGAGGTTCGACTGAAAGTGTTTGAAGGAAAATCCTTTTCTGTTAGAGGCTGTCCAGGAACACTTGAAGATTTGAGAATAGGAATATGTTCAGGCTTTGAAGATTTCTAAGTAAAAGGGGAGCCGGTGGTCATGACCTTGTATTTTTACTATTTCATGTAGAGCATATGCCTCCCAGGCCAGCAGGGGACAAGAGGCTTTGTTCTGCCTATCAAATAGAATACATTTGTACTTAGTAGTTGATTTCTTTCCAGAAATACAGGAATGCCTTATGAAGTCAGAATTACAAATTTATCATCCAACAATGCAGCCGTTGCAGGTATGAACCGTGTTTAGCTCTTCTGATGTATCTTATTAAACTAGAGACACACACAGCAGTTAGCTCTGCAACAAAAACCAAACGGTTTCCTAACTTGCATCTAGAACTTGCTGAACTTGAATGAGACCTCATTTCCAAACCTCAGATCTGACTGCAGAGACCAATCAAATGCACCAGTAGATTTCAGAACAAAAATAAAAATATAAACAAAACAAAAATTCTTTGAAACATAAAACATTATTTTATTTACCAGGGAAAATATTTACAGTCTAATCTGGGTTACTGAGTCTCCAAACAAGTTAATCAGTGATATAATCCTGGTTTCAGCATTTATCTACTGCTGCTTATTTTAAGAAATAATGTGAACTGGAACTGGGGCCCCAAATCAAAATGGGGCCCCATACAGTCTGGGGCCATCTCTGTATTTCAGCATGGCTTCATCTTTCCTGTGAGTCATGTAGGAGATATTGCTGTTTCGTATTCACATGTGCAGCTAACAGATGAATAATGCTATGGTTTTACAGTTTTATGATGTTCATATCAAAATATAAAACAAAAAATATTAAACATTCAAACTGATTTGTTTTTGCCCATCTGCCTACTCTACTACTAAAGAGAGGAGAATGAGACATACTGGGCAAAAAATGACTTAAAGGCCTATATTTAGATGTATAAATTGTACATGTGGAGGTGAAACTATGGGCATGGAAATAAAAAATCCAAAGTGTGTGACATCATCACACATTGATCTGAACAGTTTGTGATTAAAAATCCCAAAACTTAAATATTGTGTAAAAACTGTCAAACATGTTGAAAAGTTAGATTCAGTCAGATAAAGCCGAGCCTTCCATAACCTATTCAAACTGGGATTCTTCTGTAAAGTCCAAACAGGACTGGGTGCTAAGTAAGAAATAGCAAAAGAAATTAGCACAGAGCCCCTGAGGTCTGCAGCAGTGAAAGATCAGACTAAAGAAAACATGGCGGCGTGGCTGCAGTGTGACCCCCGCTCCCACACTGCAGCCGTTCTTCAAAAATTCTACTTATGAAATCTTACTGTTTATGTGACACCTTGAAAGCAGCCTCAACAATACGATGAGGTGCTTTCACTAAGCAGTCTGTATATGTCCAACATGATGCAGCCGTGTGTAACCATACTGTGTGTCTGATTGGGAATTTAAGCTCATTGCAAGAAGGCTGCAGAGCGCTCTGAAAACGGGAAGGTCACAGTCTTTTGTCAGAGTTGTTCTTATGTGGGAGTGAGGATAAGGCTGAATATCTCACCAGGACCTCTAGTCTACCTAGGCTGTTTTATGTATTTATTTCCATTATGAGGTCTGAAAATCGGACCGTTTGTGCTCCGAGCGACTCTTCCTCCTGCTGGTGTGCTGCTGCAGTCTGGGGGCGAAGATCTCCACCCACCATAACAGCAGAGCCCAGAATATGATTAAAAGCAGTGACACTAGACAAATACGGCGTTAATCTGAGATTGTTTCATAGCGGTTATCATTTAAAAGCCAGCGACTGCCTCTCTAAACTGTGTGGAAATGTGAAGATAGAGTGGATATTAAATGAAATGTACTGAACCTGACTCTCTGGGAAAAAAGGAGGTTGAATGTCTATTCACTATAACAATGTCAAAGCGGTTAACCTTTAAATCTGCATTAAAATCACTTTTATCTGAGAGGATTTTTTTTTTATAATCAACAAATCTTTAATAATTAAAGCATGTGGGATGTATCTCATGTTCCTCCTGCTCCATTCAAACCTAAGATCTGGGAATGATCAATAACCCTGGATGTTTGTGATCTCATTCATTCATTCATTCATTCATCTTCTATACCGCTTATTCTATAGTGGGTCACGGGGGAGCTGGTGCCCATCTCCAGCAGACTACGGGCCAGAGCTGACTCTCGCCCGCTTGTGATCTCTTTAATCTGTATTACAGAAAATAAACACTGAAAATTATTGTACCTTTACCAGTTAAAATCTTTTTAAAAAGGCTTTGATGGGAGCGTGTCTCTTTCTTCCTGGTGAAGTCACTACTTCTACTTCTTCAGTTAAATATTTTAGTTTGGCTGATTTATTAATTTATTTGAATGCAAACTCTGTAAAACACTGTGATATTTAGCATGGGGGGCTGGATTTAAATGTTATATTTGCAGATAAAATCCCAGAACTGTTAGAATTTAAAGTTAACATAAAAGAAGACCTGCAGAGGAGTAGAAACTGTGAGATGAGTGAAATAAAATGCTGGGAATATTCAACCATTACTAGATTCTTTGCATCCTCCCACCATGAAGCTCCATCTTTAGTTCATGGTCCATCCTCCCTGGCAGGGTAGATTTGTACCCAGTTATGTCTGATGTGACCCTGGTTCCAGCAGTGGAAACGAACCTAAAATTATCCCAACATGGACCGAAGACGAGGACGAGAGGTGTCTGAGTCCTCCACTTCTTCCATTAGCTGACATCCCAGGCCTCCGTTCAGCTGCCCATCCCTTTCTCTTTCCTTCCATCCGCCCCTCGTCCCAATTCAATAAGAAGAGGAAATTAGCCTGGATGCTTCCTGGCAGGGGGGTGTTTGCATGGAGGAAGGAGGGGAGGGTGTGCAGACAATGTGGTAAGAGGGTAGAAATGGTTGAGGAGCGAGAGGAGAAGAGACGACAAAGAGGAGGAAGATGTAGTCATGGCAGGGTTCTGCCATGGGGAAAGAGGAAGATGAAGAGTAGAATTATAGATGCAAGTAAACAGATGTGGTAAATTTTAAAACAGAGAAAATGTTCCTGTGATATCAGGGATGTTTGTCGGGTTCAGGGCAGAGGAAGCAGAGTTCAGAGAGGGAATTAAAAAGAATGACATGCTTCATTATCGTTTGTGGTCTCCCTCTCTCTCCCCGTTACTGCAGCTACCTCCAGAGGAAAGACATTTCATTAATTTAGGGAGGAGGGGTGTGTGTGTGTGTTTGTGTGTGTGTGGAGGTGAGATAGACTGTCTGGTTGTGGGTAAGTCTTTGAAACAAAATTACAGGAATGCTTGTTTAGTTTGAAAAGCCCAGACAGGCGAAGCATCAAATGTCATTTTACTTTACGACTCAAAGCATAAAAAGAAAAACAGTTTCTCTGCTCAGCTGTTTCAGGGGACATGAATGTTGTTACAGTTGTATAAAATTAAAGTTTTAGGAATCACGCATTTGATTGTTGCAATCAAGATGCATGGAGTGATGGTGTGAGACCCCTAAAGAGAGTTCTCACACCATCATAAACAGAGCTGACGCAAGGTTCTAAATTCAGTTTAGGACTTATTTCCAACAGGGGCAAACAGTGGACCCAGGAATAAAAAGACATATAGTCAATGTCTTCCACTTGGATCCTCAGGGCTTGTTTTCACCAGGGGCGTGACCTTTAACACGCCTTATCCTCATGCCATCTGCTCTGATCCTCTGGTGTTCTCTGTCCAATAAAGCAGAAAAGCTGTGGAAACAGGGCTGCAAAGGAAATCCCCTCTGTGCTCTCCAAGTGCACCACACATAGTTTGTTGGTACAAAAGGCAACACCGAAGCGTTGTTTCACGGCAATTTTTCCTTCTCTGATGCACCTTGTTGGTATCTGAAGCTAAAACCGCTTCATATTCCCTCAAAGACGTGACGAAAACGTCTGAAAAGAGGATGATGAGCTGCATGAATCTTAGACCAGAGGAAACATGCATGCAGGGAAGCAACTGTTGGAACAAATAAGGATTGGAATAATAATGCTGTTAACACGGAAGTCGTTGATGACTGTGTATGCATTGAACTTGAAGCCCAGAGGAGATTTAATGTGCAGCTCTGTTTCCATGGTATTTTTGCTTTATTGGTCGGTACACACCAGAGAGGCAGTCATTTGGGGGTTTATTTTTGTTTCACTACTAATGAACAGTATTTAGAAGAATATTCAGTGTGTTTTGGGGCTGCGAGGCTGACTCGTTGAACAGTTTTAACACAGTCTGCACTGCTGCTCTCAGCCTTTTAGGCTCTACATGTGCTGCACCTCCCTTCCACCCTCCACCTGTAGGGGGCAGCTTTGTTGCGTAAATATTAAACAGGTACATCCTATAGATGCTCCCACTTTTACATTCATACTAAAACGTTTCATTGTGTTTTTAGAGCTGTTTTCTTATGTTGTCAAAAATATGTAAATATTTCTTGTATAACTGACATAAAATGTTTTGATATTTTTTAGCAATAAATGCTAACATAATACAAGCAAATTCATTCCATATTTCTTTTAATAAATATTTTGCAATAATAAAAGTTAAGATTTAATATGAAATGAATACAACCAGAGATGCACAGTGCAGAAATAATACACATGTTTAAGGAAAATTAAGCTGAAATGAAGAAGCAACAGAACCACCTTTAGCCACCGTGATTTGAAATATTCATATGCCCTTATTATTTCTGGGGCTTCTGCTCATTGCAGTGCTGCTACAGTTAGCTGGAGTTTGGAAATTTTAATTGTTTGGCTTTATTAACTCACAACTTGAGCATCTTGACTCCTTCCTCTTTCAGCCATGCTGTTACAGATCTGCTGCTGTGTTTGGGATCATTGTCCTGTTTATGACCCAGTTTCTGCCAAGGTTGTTCTGTGGGATACATTTAATTCCAGGATACTTTGGTATACTGATACTGAAATGCTGTTTGGTTATCTCCAAACATCTCTGCTGTATCTGCCACATGTTTATCTTCAAAAGACATGTTTCCAGAACGTTTGCAAACCTAAGTTGTGCTTATTTGGTATGCAGATGAGTTCATGGTGAATTTAAGACCCTAAGGTGCACAGATCCTTGAGATGTTAAACAAGCCCAGATCATCAGCCCACCACCAATATGTCTGGGTTGGTATAAAGTGATGGTGCTGATTTGCTGTGTTTTTGTTTATTAAAATCATGCTGCTGCTGTGCATTATGGCAAAACATCTCTAATTTAGTTCTGTTGGCTCGACTGAACCCAAAACTTGGTGATTTTCGCAAATACATTGTTACAAACTTAGGACATGCTGAGAAAACTGGCTGAGATTCCTGTTCCTTACTCACAAATAACTTCCTTGGAACTTGCTTGGAAATGGCATTATAACAGTTTCTTAACTGATGGACAGTGACGTCAATCTGGTAACAGCATGGGGTCAGAGATTTAGAGCAAGAAAGTGGATCCTCAGACTTGCTGATCCCCAGTCAAACAGTGTATATGACCAGCAGCACCCAGCTGGTATCTCACCTTTTACTCCCCATGGAAGCTGTGGGGGTTGGACTCTGTTTTTAATACATGCTTTCTAAAGCCAAAACTAGGAATGGAAACAATTTGATATTTACTTTCTCAGGTCTGTCTCAGCCTCACTGGATTTGGTCTGTAGAAAAATCAACTCACCCCCTCCTCACCTCTGTCTTGTCTCCCCCGCCCTCTGTGATGTCATCAGCCGTGGCCCCGCCCCCCGGTTGCCACAGAGTCTTGAGGGTCCCGCTGAGTGCGCTCACTCCCTCCTGTGTACAGCAGCATATACTGTCCATTTAAATACACAGTATAGAAGAAAAAGAAACAACTGAATGAAAAAGACATTCGTAGCGATATCAGCAAGATAAAATAAGACGGCGGAGGTTCAGGGTCGTAATCTTGGAGAAGTGAAGGTAAGAAGGCGTCCTCGGCATGCGCTTTATTATTTATTTATAAGTGTGTTCCGGAGTGTTTTCCTCCGGCTCAGGTTCTGCTCTGTCTGCTTCCTGCATACCGGTGACTGATGGCAGCAGGAGGGCGAGCTGCTGCTGCCGGATCCTCGGTGCTGCTCAGGAGCTCTGGTCAGTTACAGAACCCGGCGGAGAAGCAAACGGACCGATAATGAGCGCAGGTTTCCGCCGCCGCAGCGCACTTTGCGTTCCTGATGAATGAAGAGTTGCAGCGGCTGCGGTCGGAGGGCTGAGGCTGCTCCTCGGGTCATTGTGTGGGTTCCCCGGGCCGCTCCGTCCTGCGGCAGGCGTTTCATCGGGCTCATCATCATCATCATCATCATCATCATCATCATCGTTGTTCATGAGCGTGCTGCTGCCCCGCGTGCTCACATTGTTCTGTGATTGCTCCGGCGCGCGCGGCGGTGTGTTTGTGGGACATCTGCGCGAGCTTTCAATGATGCGCGTGTGTCCGTGGATGTATGAATGCGGGGTGGATGATGGGTGGGTGGTTGCTAAGGAATGACCAAGCACAGAGGAACAAGCGGCGCCGCGTGCCAGTCATTCAGACAGCTTTCATGTTTCTGTGCGCGAGCTGCAGTCTGTGAGACCTTTTAGTTTCTCTGATTGCTTTTGGCAGTTTCCGGTAAAACTCTAGGGCGTTGCACAATCAACGTGGATAACAAGACGTTAGCAATAAGGCAACAAGTGAACAGTGAGAATAAAATCCACCATCCTTCAGTTCAGTTTTACATATCAGGACATAATGAAATGAATCTGGTGTGAATTATTTTAAATCTAACAGAAACAAACAGATTCCACTCTGTCACTTTTACTCAAATAAATAAGAAGCCTACCTGGAAAAGTGTTAAAAAACCAACTATTGCAGCAGCATCTTGAAGCAGACGTTTTCTGACTTTATCAGTTTCTCACTTGAAGATTTTCAGTCTGCTCCTCGCATTTAAACACCACCCAGTTTCAGCCAAGTTTCAGTTGTTGGACAGATGGTCTTACATTTTACTCTTCAATACTTTAGTGTACAGAGGAGTTCAAGAGGTCAAGGTGGTGTGGCTGCGAAACAAACCCAAATCATCCGTCCCGCACCACCGTGCTTGACAGTTTTTCTGAGGGGTTTTCAACTATTTGGTTTTCTCCAAATGCATTGCTCTGCATTATGGCTAGTTATCGTTACTATAGGCTTTTCTGTCCAAAGGGGTTGACAGTCATTTTGCCCGTTCATCATTTTAAACATTTATAGTTTAGGTTGTTTTGTATCAGACTTGTTTAGGGCACAAATTGAAGCCATCTGCCACAGGATCAGTTCATTTAGGCCCAGGAGACGCTCACCAACAGGAGGTCATGCATTCAAGAACCAAAATACATGGAAGTAGATTGTAATACAAAGTTTTCAGAAAATAATATCCAAATATATTAACTTATACACCTATTAAGAACCTTTTTTAAACATTTATCTTCATAATGCATATAAATTAATTACTACAAAACAACAAAAGGAAAAAGCAACATGTAGGTGGGAGCACCAATTAGTGAAAGGGCAAAGTGAGCCAGAACTGTGCAAAGGACATTACTCCAGAAGTCTTGTGGTCCATTCAGATGAAACATTCCAGACTAAGTCAGGCTGCCAAGTTCTATTTTCAGAGAGAAGAAACTTCCTCCTTCAACCCATGCAAAAAAGATATTTTTGTTCCACGTTTTTCTACATATCCTTTCATGAACTTTTAACATGCTGACTAAGGCCTGCGAATTCTGGCCTGGTTGTTTCTGTCAGCATTATGATCTCTGACCTTCTGGTTCATCTGCTGGGACGTCCACTCCTGGGAAGATTGGCAGGCGTCTTAAATGTTTGCCACTTGTGAATAATCTTTCTTTCTGTGGAATGACAGGCTTAAATAATCTCTAATTCAATTCAAATTCAAAAATACTTTAGTAATCCCAAAGGGAAATTAAATGATGTTGTAGCTCATTATGTAGGTTTCTTCAAAGAGCCGTTGTAGATGCTGATGGCTGTGAGCAGGAAGGATCTCCTGTAGCGTCTGTCTTACAGCAGATCTGAAGAAGCCTCTGACTGAAGACTCTCTGTTGTTGTACAGCAGTCTGATGAAGAGGATGCTCAGGGTTCTCCATAATATTCTTCATGTTATGAAGAATCCATCTTTGCACAATGATCTCCAGAGGTTCCAGAGGAGTCCCCAGAACAGAGCCAGCCTGGTTCTGATGCTGCTACCCCACCAGATGATGGCAGAAGAGAACACACTCTCCACAAAAGACTTATAGAAGATATCCAGCATCTTGCTGCAAACATATAAGGTCTTCTAACTGCTCCCAAATTGATGTACAGCAACAGTTGCTTCTTTAAGGTCATTGCTGATGTCTTTCCATCTTGGCATTGTGCTAACATGCACCTGATGTACTCTCCTGGTTTTATAGGGATGGTCACATCCCACAGAGAAAAGGCTCTTAAAAGCACAGCATATATTAATAGCATATATCAATTCATATGCTGACGTTGCCAGTGAAACAATTCACCAAATGGTTGTTTATTTCATGCTGTTATTCCACCTCCCCCAAACCTTACACTTGGAACAATTCAGTGAGGCAAGTTCTCCTGGTAACCACCAAACCCAGACACATCCGCCTGACTGCCAGACAGACAAACTTGCCTTTCCTCTCCAGAAAACACATCTCCACTACTTTCGAGTCCAGTGGCGCCGTGTTTTGCATCAGAACGTCCAACACTTTGCACTCAGTGACGTAGAGCTTGGATGCAGCTGCTCGGCTGTGGAAACCCTTTCCATGAAGCTCTCCTGGCACTGTTCCTGAGCAAATCTGAAGGCCGCATGAAGCTTGGAGGTCTGTAACTGTTTAACTGCTGACCGTGAAATGTTTGGTAGCTAGGAAATTTCATGACTGGACCTATTGCACCAGTGGCATCACTGACCAGCACTTGAATTCACTGAGCTCCTGATAGCAGCAGTCTGCAGGTGCTGGATTTTCATTCGGAAAAAACCTGAATTCAATTATTTCAACAAGGTTTCAATAACTTTATACAATGTAAATGTATGTCCACACTGCTGAGTAGATAGGAATGTGATGCTGAAACCCAAACACCAAAGAACCCCTGCAGTAGGTGCAACTGCAGATAAAAATCCAGAGTTCCCTCTTTCTGACGAAGAAGCTTAAATGGTTCTACGCTGATATTTAGATCCACCTCTGTGTTAAATATTTTCTGACCCTGGGATCTCGATGTGTTCTTGTTCAGGGTCAGAGCAGCTGAACACTTATAATTATAATTGAAGGTCAAACAGCCCATTTTGCTGATTCCGCTCATTCAAGTAACTGTATGTCTACATATGGTTACACTGAATATTGACATGTGTAGTCAGCACATTAAGCTGAGAATTCAGGTTTAATTTCCCACCTCTTATCATTTAAGGGTGGAGTGCTACAATGGAAGGCCTTTTTAAAATTTTACTTTGTTAGCAAAGTGTGAAACTACAGCTGGCCTTGCAGATATAAAAACTAAATATTAACCCTGTGGCACTTGAAGGGTTAAGGCTTCGTAGATCTTCTCTAGTTCTCCTCCCTGCTGTTAAAGAGGACTAGAGGAGACTCTCCTCAGGTAAATCCTTATGTGGGGATCTACTTAGCTTCCTTCCATTCTGCTCCAAAATAACTCCAGTTTTCCCTGACCTGGCCATATGCACAACAGGAGGCCAGGGGAGGATGGACAGCCAGTCTGCTAATCCCCTTTTTCTCTCGATCCTCTTCCTCTCTATTCTGGATGGGTGGCGCTCTCTATTTCTGGAGTCTCTGAAGTCTGTAGCTCCTTGGCATCGTTTTTCTGTCAGTTTTTGCTTCTCTTCCTCCTTACATTTATATAAATTCTCACACAGGTCAGAATATAGAAACCTGGGCCCGTATTTACATAGAATCCTAAAACTAAAAGTAGCTCCTAGTGACTTTTCCCTCGGTAAGATAAAAGTGAACTTAGACCTAAAGAGAGCTCCTAACGCGAGATGTTAAGATTAGTGAGGAGGACTTTTGGTGAGAGTGTCTGAAGCAGAGAAGATGGAGGAAAGACAGAGAAAACGGAGAGATTTTCTCCTACAATGAACAACCCCCTAAACAGTAGAGTAAATGAGCACATAAACTTCTAGAACAATCATACAATTATTAATATGAGATAAGATAAACCTTATCATCCATCAAGGGGAAATTAAACAGTTTCAACAGCAGGACAGGTTAAAGGCCAACCTCTTGTAAGGTAATATTAGCAAAGATAAATAAATAATAGAAACAATAATAAATAACCATGAATAAAAAATGAACAAAATTACAAACATTGAATAAATAGAATTATTTAAAGATTATTTACAGACTGTAAAATGCTTTCAAAAATAAACCTTTGGAATAAAAAGAAGTTAAAAAATATATTTAAAAAATAAAGTACTATTTATTCATCCTGTGAACGACTCTGTCTGATGATCAGCCGCTCAAGAAGAAAGAAAAAAATCACAATGCCTGTAAATGCATCAACAGAGAGCGTCTTCTCTGCTGGATCCCAGGTATACATATGAGCATACATTTCCATTTATGCTCATAACCTGTTTGACCAGTGATACATACAAAAATCTCTTATGGATTCACCTTTAGGCTGAGCTTTGAAAAACCATCAGGAATAAGATATAACATGACTCCATGTCTTGTCCTAGACAGCATAGGCAAAATCTCAGGAGTTTCTTTATTCAGCATTTTAAATTTAGCTGTTGCTTTTAAGCTGCAGTGTTGGTGAATTATGTTCAAAAATTGGTTTGTCATTTTTTTGCCATTTGTAGAAATTACAGAACGACACAAAATAAATCCAATAATAGATTCCTTCACACATTTTTTTATTTATTTTAAAGTAAGAAGAATTCATAATGATGTCCAACCATCAGTTTGGTACCTTAAGCTAATCTCACTTAAGTTATGCAGCAGGACGATGAGGCTAACTTAAACAACTCCGCAGAGTAGAGTGGGCCACAATTCCTCCACAGTGATGTAAAAGCTTGATGGCAGCAGTTACAGCCAAGGGTGCAACAACCAGTCAGTAGGTTTAGGGGACAAATAATCTTTGAAAGGCAGGGAACACACAGGATAAACAACTATGCACACACTCATACCTAATTTAGACAGACCCATTAACCTAATAGTCATGTTTTTGTGCTGTGGAAGAAAGCCGGAGCACCCAGAGAGAACCCACACATGCACAGGGAGAATAGAAAACTAGCCCAGATCTGGGATTCAGACCAAGGACCTTCTTGCTCCAAGGCAATAGTGCCAACCACTGCACCACGGTGCAGCTGTCAGGTTTGACAATAATGCAAAAACCGAAGGAATCTGTAAGGGGGTGAATCGTTTTTACAGCATGTATACATTGGAAGGTCAATGTCGCTTCGCAGAAAACTCCCCGAGATCCACCATAAGACATCATAGTGTGCTGATGAAAGTATCTAGCACATCAGATGGGGAATATAATCGAGTTAAATTCATGTTTTTTAAAGAAGTTGGCAATAAATTGCTGTAATTAAAAATGTCCAAACACTAGTGACCCACATGCTGCTGTAAAGTTGTTACATTGTACCAGTATTTAAATTTTTCTACCTGCTCTCATTTTAACTTCTGCAGCTGTTTCTTTAAAATGTTCTGTCTACCTTTTTTATTGTTGGTCACCAAATAAACAGTGAAATTACAGCAGAAGTTAAATCTTCCTGTTAACTGAAGTAGTTAGATAAAGGACTTCAAATGGGTCTGAGGAGCTTTAAGGCTGAAGATTTGTTCTTTGTCCTTTGACCCAGTCTCTATGTATAAACCCAACATAATGACAGTTTAAGGATAATTTAGTGTCAGTTTCCAGATCTGCAGAGTGGAGTTCAAGTTCAGCTCTGTTATGGGTCTGAGGTGAGTATCATGTTGGTGTGTGGTGACTCGAAGCTGCTCAACAGTGTTTGCTGGGCAACACTAACATGGTCCAACGGTGACCTTTGCCTGGACTAATCCTCGCTATGTTTTCCTCAGATTGCTTCCTGGAGGGTAAAGGGGTTAATCGTCATGCTTCAGGCAGATTTGTGACTGACCGGATTAAGTGGTGCACAGAGTGTTGGACACGCTGCTAATCTCCACTATCTATGCCCCTGCTGACTGTTGGGATAGAGGTGACTGACTGAGCGGTCATAGGCTGACTGTCTTAGGGGAGTTGTTCCCTGGCTGAATATTTGTTGGATTCCTTGGTAGGACAACCTCTGCAGGTTGATGGTTAAAAAAAAACTGGTGATAGAGGCGAACCCAATAAAGAACATTTTATACTTGTCTTTAACATGCTTGTATGACCTAATTCTCTTTGCTCTCCACACCCTTTTTGGTAGAACTGTGTGGAAACTTTTGTTATAGTCAAGGTTTCTTTGTCTGTTTTAACACTTTACATTAATTCACTTTCCCTTTGACCCACTTTATGAGTCACTGTGTAGCCAAGCTTGACTATGTTTGAACAACATTTTTGATTCATTCTATTTATATTGTGCCAATTCACAACGAATCTTATCTCAATTCGCGTTACAAGGCAAATAAATCCAATTTAGAAACAGAAATAGAATTTATTGTTCCTCAGTGTGGAAATTCAGGTGTGTCAGCAGCAACGTAAAAGGCAACTGGAAGCATACAGGTACTCACAAACGTAAAGAAAATATGCACATCTAAAGTAAAAGTAGACTAGATAGTAAAGGAAAACAATTTACAGCATAAGAAAAAGAAACACTATACAATTATTAAAAATAAAAATTCATACTCTGATTATATCAAAGGTGCAACAAGTAGGGTGATTTGAAAATTTACAAATTTGTATACAGAAATATGTAGTCCATTCAATTCAACGGTACAGATTAATAAATTCCAATTCGATCCTAGTTATTAAAGAACATTCAATTTATTATTTCAATCGGTTAATCGTTTTCTGAGGAAATCCAGCTGACTGTGTCTGGTCACTGACTTTACAGCAATGAGTCTTCCTGAACCAGCATGTAGAAACTGATCCAAAAGTACTTTCTGTGTCTAAGTAGAGTTAATGGCAGTAGTAGCTTTTCTAGTGGCTTCATCCAGGAGAGAAACACAGCTAAACAATAAGCTTTAAGGCAGCAGTAAAGTCTATGCCATGATGAGCAGAGTACATACCAGTTAGCTGCAGCAATAGCTCCTTCTGTTGCCACGAGTAGAAGGGAGACAGGGTTCAACACAAGCGGACCGGGCTAAGTGTATCATCTATTGAAGGAGAACATGGGGTTTTTGGCAGCAGCAGCTCAGCAAATGGCCTTTTCCAGAAAGGTGTCACCGCTAAACATAACACCAGGCCAGGGGTAACTTCTATGAAGAGAAAAAACAGGGAGTAAACAATAAAGTCGATGTCAGCAATACCTGCTGATAATGCATAATTGGTGAGCAGTAGGAAAAGTAGTAGAGGAAGGAAGAGCATATCCTCCAGCAGCTTAAACCTATAGCAGCATCTGTATGTTTAGGGTTGTTGTTTTGTTGAAATCTCTGCCTATCCTTTATTTACCTCCTTCCATAACCACATCAACTATGAGTACCGTCCCTGCCCCCATTAAAAAGCATGCCCCTGCCCCACCTCATGGTGAAGCCACCACCATGTTCAATCATCGGTATGTTGATGGTAGGGCAGTGGTAGCTTTTGTCCACACATAGCGTTCTGCATGTAACCCATAAAGTTGAATTTTGGTCTTCTCTGACCAAAACCAAAACACCCTACATGGCTTGGGCCAAACTGCAAGCCAGACGACTTTTTGCTTTCTTTCAACAAAGGCTTTCTTCTGGCCAGTCTTCCATAAAGGCCACATTTGACATGTTAAATGTTAAAGTTTATGAAAAAACGACTCGGCAGGTTTGGGTATGTTTGAAGTAGAAAGCCTTTTCACAAACATAATCTAGGGTCTCATAGTTTCCATCGTGATCAATTTTTGTCAGGACCATCACTGAGAGTTTTGGAACGTAGGTGGAGCAGTGAACTGAGAGCTTCACGTTTTTGCTCAGCTTCTTCTCAGTGATGGACCACAGCAAGGCCCAGTTTGGCAGAGGAAGCCCTGATCTGTTCATCCATTTCCTGCTCCCTCCTGCTATCCCTTCAGAACAAGACTTCAAGATACCTGAACCCCTCAGCTTGAGACCTAATACCATTTTTTAATAGTAGTAGGTTCTTAAGTAGTAGATTTATTAGTAGATTTTGATTTACTTTACATTTCTTATTTCTATTAATATAAAGCGATATATAGTGTACCTTATGATTAAGTTTGTGTTTCTACCAGTGTTAGGATTTTTATTGACTTTTATTCATTTTAGTAACAGCATTTAGAATCAGAATCAGAATTCTTTATTAGTCATTGCTCCACATGGGTGCAACGAAATTTCCAAAAAAAACAGAACAAAAACAGTGCAGGCAAGTAGTGCAAATTTAGAGAAAATAAATACAAAAAAAGTTTAAAAAAGGGCTGTGCCGGTGGAAACAGATATATATATATATATATATACAGAATATTTACAGGTTATTGCACGTGAGGTAGCATAATGCAAAAGGAAAAATTGCACGGAATGTATTTAGTGTTTATGTCATTTAACAGTGTACATGAGTACATGAGGCGTTCAGGGCAACAACAGCTCTAGGAAAGAAGCTGTTTTTCAGTCTGTTTGTTTTTGTCCTTATTGCCCTGAAACGCCTCCCAGAGGGGAGCAGTTCAAAAAGATGGTGACCAGTAATGCCTGACTCTGCCACCAACCCTTACCCTAACTATTACCAGTAAATTACTAACCTTAACTTGAACTCAATTCACCCTGTACATCGACTCTAAAAAGAGATTCTGGGTTTGGTTCCCCTAATGCCTATCAGTCTGCATAAGGTTAGTGAATATTGTATACCAGACAAGGTCCTAAATACAACACACACACACACACACACCTGACCTGCTTACTCTACAGAAAGACAAGGTCAGAATCTGCCTGTGTGGACACAGATGCTGTAATGCCTGTCTCTGTTCCTTTCAAACTCTGTATCCCTTTTCTGTCTCTCTGGCACGTTTATGGACCAAACACACACACACACACACACACACACACACACATTCAGAGGTATATGACATGCATCTTGTTGTTTTGACTAATCACAGAAAATTAGAAAGTATGTATGTGTGTGTTTGGCTGTGTTTGATGTTCTGCTGCAGACGTGTAATTGAAGCTGTTCCTAGCTCTACTGTGGTCAGATTTGTATCCACTTTACTTTATTTATTAAGGTAAAAATATTATTTTTTTATGCCCATCATCCTCTGTTTCTGAGATTCAGCTGCAAATGTTAAAAGTCTGAATAATCTGAGTTTGAAGTTCTTTTATTAATTTGTGATTTTCATAGACCTCCTGCAGGTTAATGTAAAAGAAAATCATTCAATCATGTTTTACCATGATATCTTTCTGATCACTTTGGCTGCTATTTTTAATGATAAACCCAAACACACGTGAATCTGAGGTTTACTGCAGACTGTATTGTGACTTCATTGAACTGTATTCTGTTTGGCTTCATTTTGTTTGCAAAGTTGAACAAATTGTATTATGATGCTCTCTTTGTTTAATAATTATTTTCTTGTGATTAGAAAATCATTAATTCAGGAAAAATCTTAATATGTACTGGTTCAGAATCTGACATGTAATATCTGCAATCTAGTGGATCAGAAAGAACAAATCAGAAGTGATGTTCTAGTTCTATGTTCTTAAAAGACTTAATCATGACCTTCCCCAAACTGCTGTACTGCTACAGCATTAAATATTACAGTTGAAAGCCTTCGAATTATAACATCAAACTGTTTGCATTGACACGAACCACATTGAACAATTTTTGAGAAAACAAAAAAAGGATAAACACACTCATCTCAAAGGGGGGTTCCCTTGTTTTACCCATCCATCCATCCATCCATCCATCCATCCATCCGAGGTCACAGGGGTCCCTGCAGTGAGTTATGGGTCTTCCCCGGGGTCTCCTCACAGGGGATGAGCTTGAAAAAACCTCCTGGTGCTCCTATCTCCAAGGCTGAGTCCGGCCATCCTACAGAGAAAGCTCATTTTGGCCGCTTGTATGCGGGATCTAGGTCTTTCCGTCATGATTCTTATCTCATCACCACAGGTGAGGGTTGGAACATAGACTGACCGTGGATTGAGAGCTTTAGGTTTTGGTTCAGGTCTTTCTTTGCCACCAGAGACCAGGGCAACGCTCGCATTCTTGCAGACGAAGTCCCAATCTGTCTGTAAAGTCGGTACCTGACCTTTATAAATCCGATTGCTGTATTCAATCAGATCAGTAACAACTGACTTCTAGCCTGGACAACCAGCTCCTCTGTGGGCCACAAAACTTTCTTTTGGTTTTATTTGGCTGGTAGTGATCCATAGTCCAGTGATCCATAGACAATGAAGTTGAGTCTTCTTGCTCAGTCACTGTTTGGATCAGGGCCATCTCATATCACATGGCCTCTCCCATCTTAGCCCAACCACCACACACAACCGTACAGACCTGGTTCAGAAGAGTTGACTAAAGGTTTCCATTGGTGGCGTCATGGAAGCAGTGAGGACAGACATTTGTTTAGTCCGTGGCAGAGCAGTAGTAATGATTTAGGCTTAGCTTGAGTGTAGATATGGCTTTCGTTTTTATGATGTACGAGGATACACATTTTCAGGTAACCCTCCAGCATTACCTTCCCATGCATCTGATACTGTAGCAGATGTTATGAATCTCCAGTTAAGCCAGACTGCAGCAACCTTCCTTGGAATGAACACCAATATCCAGAGAATGTATATACAGAATACTACACAGATACTCCACTCCTGTAACATTTACATAAATGCTGCACTACTGTTATTGCAATTATGCAATAATAACATTATTAAACCATGCAGACACTCCGTCTGCACCAATTAAGATTACCTCACCACTGCCTTCTGAAGGCTTGAGGTAGCAAACATATCAGGGGGGTTCAACCTATTCACAACAAACAAGATTGTGTCACTGCAAAAAAGCTGTTACTTTGTGAGACTAACTTTTACATCCGTCATCCTGATACACACTTAATATACAAAATGGGTATGCATCTTTAGAAACACCCCAACTTTAGAGAGAAGACAGCATACTAATGATGCTGATGAGGATGTTTCACAAATGCGCCTAATTTTTTCTCATTTAAACCCATGTAAACTATTTGCCAGTGGCTTAGGACTGATGAATGTTCCAGTATACCATAGCAAATATAAGAAGCCATTGCCTATCCGTTGTACGAATTCAACTGCTGTCAAAAAATGGATTTTCAAAATTCATACTCAGTATTTTAAAAAAAGATACACTCATTTGAATTGCATCTTTGGCTCAAATGCCCGACCCAACAGTAGAGGCTCCTTATCATCCTTTTATCCTCCTGTAGGGGCTGAGTCTTCGGCATAATGCTGTGGAAGAATTTTCTTTTTTTGTTTTAAGTGACTTCATTCATCACCGAATAAAATGTTTTTTTTCTGATCTGGCTGAACTCAAAACATTTGCAGAGCGATCTTTCGGTTATGCATTAAAAACACTCCTGCAGAGAGCTTATCAAAAGGTCCTGACAAAAATCGAACGGAGAACAGAGACGTTATGGATCGCCTCCACATAGAGCTGAATTGCACCCAGCGGCTCAATGACAAAAGTGCTTCTGAATTCACAGAAAGAGAAAGTGTCTCTTTAGAGAAAAACAGATGTTTACCTCAATAGGTTCTGAACTAATATAGCAGAAGGCTGGACAATTAACACAGCATCAGTTTTATTCAGTGTCTGATGCAGACTGAAAACATGCTGTCATCAGTCTAGTGGTCAGGAAAAGAGGATGGACATTTATCCTCCTCTCTTCATGTGAAAGTCATGTTTCCCTCACTGTGTTTGCATCCTGTGAAGGTCAGCAGCTGCTTATTGATCATGGCTGGCCACCTCCACCGTGCTTCATGCTGTATGGACTTTTTATTACATGACAGGCAGACAGGACTGTGGCCTGCTGATCTAAGCATTTTTCCTCCTCTTCTTCGTTCTTACCAGCTCTCGGTCCAGGACCTGAAGCTTCTCCTCTAACTCAGCCAATCCTTTGTCTTTCTGGATGCTACAGATGGTGCTGCACCAAATCAGCATGCGTGGGTTTTAGTGGTGATATCCTCCACCCTTCCACAGACACACACATGTACATCCTCTTCATCACTGCTTTTTTCAGCAATCGATATTCTGCAGTGGTGTTCCTCAGCCTGCTCCAATTTGTGCACTCTGCATGCACGTGTCTGCGTGTGTGTGTGTGTGTGTGAGTTTTCCCCTGCCAGCTCACCTCTTATCAATATCTACTCCTCTCCCTCTGTCCAAATAATCTCCCCCTCCTCCCCCGTCTCTCATCAATCTCTGTGAGAAAGACGCAGTCTGAATGAGGGGGTCCTGTAAAGCTCAATACCTGCCTGTGTCTTTCTCAATGCCTGATCGTAAATTCCTCACATTTACCACCAGGTCCATCAAGCTGGGCTCAGATTTATTTTCTGCTTTCTGTGTGTGTGCTCTGCTGCAGCCCGTTTAACCGTTGCATTAAAAGGTATTCACAAATATGTTTCTGTTGCTGCTGCACAGATAACCCCACTGACCTGCTGGAAGCGGTGTCTTCATGCTAAACTGATTCCTGCTGAGACCAGATCATTTACTTGGATAAAAAATGATGCTGATTCTAATCTAGCAGTGGGTGAGGATCTTACTGGGTGCCCTTATTTTGTCAGAGTGGACTCACAGCCCTCCTGCTGTTCAAAAAGTGGTACTTTCCTGCGGCTATCGTAACGCTTATTTCTACGGTTCAGGTTTTCTTAAGTTAGTGAGTCCAACCCTTCACTCTAAACGTCTCTGTGCTCATGTCTGCTATATTTCGCTCACCAGGAGTTCATTGGAAATTTGATTTCCGTGCAATCTTTGAGGAATAAATACTGTATTGCTTTGCTTCAGGTCATTTGGTCCACCAATTCTAACCCTAAATGTCGTCCTTTGCATCTTCTGTTTTGTGCCTGTAAACAAACCATTTCATAGTAATATGCTTTTTTTCCTTGTAGTTCAGTGTTTTAATGAATCATAGACATAACCATAAAATTACTCAAATCACACATGTAATTTAACTTAACTATAATATTTACGCCCAGTTTCGATTGGTTCTGATTCATGTTTGGACCAGTTGACGCATGGAAACACAACAGATTAGGACGCCTGATCAAACTAAAATAGATCAAATCAACCTCCCACTGAAAGATGTTGGAGTATCACTGGAGTCACATTACCTTACAGTAAATTGTAGGAAATTACTTGAAATTGTTGGTTGTCAAAGTGAAAATGAAAGGTCCCTATGCCCCCCCCTCCCAGCAGACGCCATGTTTTATAGCTCAAATGTTGTGTACAAAATGACCACAAGTGCAGAAAAAATTAAATAATGAAGGGAAGAAATGACAAGCACCCGTATTTCTTCAACATAACCTTTGTAGGGGTTTTTCTTCTTCTGATGATGATGCTCTGTCTCCAGGTTTTGTTAGTTTTGTGTTTGTTTTAGGCAACATTTTTGAATGCCAGTTTTTAAAAACGTTTAGGGTTTAGGGTTCAGGTTTAGCATGTGGTTTTAGTGGTTAAAGGTTTAATGCAGCTCATTCACAAAAATAATGTTTATCAAATCTATTCGAATAAAAAAAAATAACATCAGTTTGTGAGTTTTTTGCTCCTTCTGTGCAGATATTTTACGAGTGGACATAGCATCATTAACAGCCGTCCTTTGCATGTTAATGTCAAGTCAAGCATTGATTATTTTTTCTTCTATCATCTTGGGATACAGTGTAATCATCCCCCTTCTCTCTCTAGAAAGAGTAACTTTCTGTGTACCTAAGGAAAATACCGGAGGGAAACACTAAAGATATTTAAAAACAAGCATTTTTAAATAATTCCTATTGGAATGAAGCTGGTACAAGTGACCACTTTATTAGGTATACCCACTAGTACCTGGCAGGCCCCTTATTGCCTTCAGAAATGCCTTAATTTTTGTTTATACCTGCTTATTCTTGTAGGGTTGCCAGAGTTTAATGCCTACCTCCAGAGGTCATTAGGTGAGAGGTGAGGTGCACTCTGGACAAGTCGCCAGCCCATCACAGGGCAACACAGAGACACACAGGACAGACAACCATGCCCACACACACTCATTCCTAAGACCAAATTACCTACAGTCAAGTTTTTGGACTGTGGGAGAAAACTGGAGTACCCAGGGGGGAACCCATGTATGCACAGGGAGACCCACAGTCAGAATTTAAACCCCAGACCTTCTTGTTGCAAGGCATCAGTACTACCAACAGTGTCACCGTGCAGCCCGCTTGTACAGTTGATATGTCAAAACATTGGTTTTGTCTGCTTTGATCTAGTGTTTTTTTCTACTAATATAGGACCTACAGTTTCATGCTAAACCCCCATATCTTACTCACTAATGTATTTACTGAACTTTGTCAAACTTCCATCAAAACTAAAATTGAAGGCTCTTTTTTAACAGGCAATAATAATATAACTTAGAGTTTTAGTCTTAATTTCTTGTCTGTGTTTCTGTCTGCCTGTTTGATAAAGAGAGTTAAGGAGAAAGATAGGACTCACCACAGCAATCACTCAATATCGAGTGCATTGAGTGATCTCAGCTTCTGACATTACTCAGTAACTCAGTAATACTCGTAATAATGTATCATTGAGGTCCAAATTTTACATAAACTCCACAGAAGACATTTTATGATTGTTTACTAGAAGTAGAAGCTTGTGCATCCTTTAACTTTTCTTCTGTTATTTTCTAGCTGAAAAATGCTAAATCATATTAATGCTTCCATGGCAACAACTACTAACAACAAACATATAAGCAACGTCGTATGGTGTGATGCATCCATGCTGCCACTTTGTTATTGCCAGTTGCTGAGTGCCATGAAATCTGGAATGATGATGGAGATGATGGTGGCTAGGTTTCCCTGGAAACCCACTAACGTGCTGAGTGAGGATGAAATGAGAAGGAAAATGGAGAGAGTGACCTTCCTTTACTTCTGATTGTTGCAGAACGAAAACATCAGTGAGAGCTGTGAGGGTTGAGTTGGAACAATGTGGGAGTGTGGGTGGTGGTTAGAGAAGGGCTGTGGCTGGAGGAGCTGGCAGGCATAGAGGGTGGAGTGTGGAGATGGCAGCAGAAGATGGAGATGGTGTTGGCCTGGTGATGGGATAAGGGAGAGAAAGAGGGGGATGGAATAATGGGAGATAAACGAGATGAGGGGGGTGCAGCAGGCAGGCAGGCGGATGGGTGCCAGTATAAAAGCTTGCAAGGCTTCAGGGTCCAGCTATGCACCATCCTGGTAAAACAAAGAAGACAAAGCAATGATGGGAACAGGAAAGCACCCACCCCCAACCAATAGAAAACCCATAGATGATTTTCACTTGTATTGATTTTTAAATGGAATTTATGCAAAATTGCTTTTAAGAAGGAAAATAATCAAACAAAGTGAAATACATGCATTATTATGTGTGGATGAGGATCGAGTAATTCTGCAATAAAAGCGTCAGAAACGGCCTAAAATCTTTTATTTAATTATATATATTTTTTTGCAAAGTTGATCCAACTTGAACCATATGTTTCAGGAAGTGTTGTGGGATATATCTGAATCTTCTCAGGTCAAACATTTTTAATGTATGCTTTGTGCAGTGCTGTGAAACACTAATTTATCACTTCACAGATTTCTTCTGTTCTTGATTTTTTGTCATGCTTTTATCTTTATGTGAAGTTATTGCCCCCAAAACCCTAATGACTGGTTGTACCCCCTTTTCAGGTAAAGAGCAGAACCCATGGTTCCATCAATTACAGCAGGCTGTCCAGGTCCTGAAGCAGCAAAGCAGCCCTAGACCATCACACTGCCACCACTATGTTTGACTGTCTGTGTGATGTTCTTTTTCTGAAGGTTTATGCAGATCTAACGGGACGCATACCTTCCAAAAAGTTCCAATTTTGCCTCATCAGAATATTTGCCCATATCTCTTGGAATCATTTAAGATGTTTTTTTTTTGGAAAAGTGAGGCAGGCGTTTGTGTTCTTCTGGGTCATCAGTGGTTCTGGTCTTAGAACTCTCCCGTGAAGGCCATTTTTGCCCAGTCTTTCTTTCCTATTGTTGGATCATGAACTCTGACCTTAACTGAGGCAGTCAGGCCTGAAGAGCTTGTTGTTCTGGGTTGTTTTGTGACCTGGGTGAGCTGTCAATGCATAATTTCATCGATATTTTGTAACCATTTGATATCAGTCAGTGACTTTGTTTCTAATCTGTCTTTAAATTTTTTTTAAATCAGTGTTGCTTTTAAGATTGTTTAGCATACTTCATGTTGTCAAATAGGTACTCTTTCAGTGATTTCTTGATTCTGCAGATTTGGCTGTGATCAGGACAGGTTGTGACTTATGAAAATGAAATTTTTTTTTGTATTAAAATGTCCTCTAGTGCTGCCACTAAGCTGTCCAGACTGTTGCCTGCGGAATATTGGGTGGGTGCAATGGTGGTGGCTGTTTTGGAAAAAAATCTCAGAAAATGCTCAGCAGTATCTTTCTGTGACCACCGTATATTGTGACTCAAGGAGAGAATGTTGCTTTTTCATTCCAGAACTTGGTCTTAAAGATGAAGATGTTACGCTAAAAGTTACGCTAATAGTGCGGGAGAGGAAGTGACGGCGACAGACAGTACTGTCCAGTGCCAGGTTTTTGTCAGAAATGTCCCAGAAATCTTAAAATCCAGCTTAAAATAAAACTCATTTAAGATATATGAAAAAAATTCATTTAACATATCTTGAATAATGAGGTCATTTAAAAAATCTTTAATTGTAATTATGACAAGTCAGAACAAAAAGCGAGATATCTCAAATTTACTTTATGACTAGTCATATTTTAATTGTCGATATTTGAAACATGTGTTTCAGGTAATTTTAGTCAGTGATTTATTGCAGATATCTTGAATTGGAGCCTCCGTACTTTTTAACAGTTAATTGGACATAATTTATACTGGTCTCCATGTAATTAGAAAAATATCTAATTATATTTTGCCTAGTCAAAATATAATTACAGATATCTTAATGAACTAATATGCCTAGTCATAAATCAATTTCAGATACCTGGAATGTAAATATGGTGAAGCCGATTTTATGTTAAAAAGACTGCCGTACATACGTGTCATTAATGAATTAAGCATTTGAAACAGAGGGATATGTTTCACATACTGGTGTATGTTACTTTTCCTCATGCTTTTATACCGATTAAACCTTAAAGGTCCTGATCTGAGTGGGTCTGTGATCATACCTGCAGAACCTTCAGACTGTAAGAAAGGACAACATAAAGGATTCACAAAGAGACAGTTTAATTTTCTGGATGGAGAGGAGATGAGCCCAGGCAGGAAGAAGATGATTCCTTCCGTTTGTCCGGTGGTTAACTTGATTAGGTTTGGACTACAGAGCCGGATCTGGCTGTTTTACTGTGGAAATCTGGGAACGCACACACATGCACACACAGACACACTCTGGGTTGTTTAAATCAGAAAGCAGAGCAACATGTTGGCTCCTTGTTACAAGATGTGGCTTTGAGTTGGTGTAGAAGAGAAGAACCAGAGCACATATTGGGATTCTTCAGCAGAGAAACGGCAGTGGATGGAAATGTCTTATTATTTTTTATTATTTGGATTTGCATGAAGATATATTTGGAGATTCTGACATCTCCTGGTTTAAATCAGTGATATTTCAGATCCACCATCTGATCACATGATTGTCAAGTGTGGAGTTTTTGGACTTTCCCATCACATCAATGACATGCGGCCTCCGGCCTCCAGTCACTGGAGTCTATTGAGGATGTGTGGAAAAAAATCTTTCTGAATATTGTCTTTATTGTTGATTTACATCAAGATTTAAAAGCCTGAGGCAGACGACAGCACTGGTGTTCACATGGGTGTTCAAATAATCTTACCCTAGAGTAGCCTAAGTTGGTTTGAAACCAGTTTCATGTTTTTGCCAAAATTAGCTTTTTATTTATGACAAAGTCTCCTAATTTTTGTCTACACAAAACAGAACATTTAGTTCTTTTTAAAGTTTGGTACCGAAGAAATCAACTTTAAAGTCATTTCTAAAGATTTCTAAAATAAGGGACATCTCATATTTGGGATATAATAACATTATTGCTCTTTTTGTCTTAGAAAATTGCTTCAGATATTAATTAAAATCCATAAAGCATTTCGTCAGTATTATGAAGTCTGGTATTGTTGTGTTGCAGTCTCTCATTATTTGCTGTCTGACTGTTTTTCCTGGAGCATCTGCAGGACTGCCTCATCTACTCCAACATGGGTTGAAGTGGGTTTGACTGAGGCTACCACAGTGATCTTGCAATGGAGCAGCTCCATCGTCTTATTTAAGGAACTCTTGACTCAACTCATACAGCTACAAAGCTTTTCTAGAAATGCATATTTTTCTCTGGAGGATGTTTGCATTTAAGTCTGATGAAGAGATAACTGATCCTTTTTAAAATTCCCGTTTTTCCCTTTCAGGTTTTGTCCTTTTGAATTGTTTTTTTCCTTTTAAAACCCAGACTCATTTTTTTTCTTTTTCCCTCTGTCCCGACCTTTTGAAAATTAAACAAATTTTAAGCCATATTTAGCATTTTTTACTTTTTTATTTTGTGAGTTTGCACTCCAGGAATCATTTGACACTTTTAGCTCTGTAGCACAAAGAAAAGAGGCTGGTCTTTACTGATTTTTTTTGTGCATCTCTGGGAAGTTATTGAAAACATTAAAGCCAGCACAGGAATCCTTTTTTTATATTTTGATAACATCAGTTGCAGTTAATATCCATTTCAATACTACTGTATTTCTTTTAAACAACACAATATAACTCCAAGTAAATCAAACTTCTGTGAAATCAAACTGTCCACTTAGGAAGCAACACTGATTGACAATCAGTTTCACCTGCTGTTGTTCAAATGGAAAAGACAACAGGGGGGAAATCTTTGGCGATTAACAAGACCCAATAAAGGAGTGGTTCTGCAGGTGGGGACCACAGACCCCTTCTCAGTACCTATGATTTTTCTGGCTGATGTTTTTTGGCCCACTTTTGAATGTTGGTGGTGCTTTTACACTCTGGTGGTAGCATGAGACGGACTCTACAACCCCACACAAGGGGCTCAGGTAGGGCAACCCTCATCCAGGATGGGACATCAATGCGAGCTGTGGCAAGAAGGTTTGCTGTGTCTGTCAGGATAGTGTCCAGAGCCTGGGGGGCGTCCCGGAGCCAGGCTAGTAACCAGGAGACGTGGGGGAAAGGCCGTAGGGGCCCAAAAACCCCAGCAGGACCGCTACCCCCGCCTTTGTGCAAGGAGGAACAGGGGGACCCTGAGAGAGCCCTTGCAAGATGGCCCTTTCCAGCAGGGCCACAAATGTGCATGGGTCTGCACAAGGGTTTTTAGAAACCGACTCCATGAGGATGGTATGGGGGCCCCGACGTCCCAAAAAAGGGGGTTGTGCTCACCGCCTAACACCGTGCAGGACGCTTGGCAAATTTTTTTAAGAGAACACCAGGATTGGTAAATTCACCACTGGCGCCCTGTGCTCTTCTCAGATGGGAAAAAAAGCAGGTTTACAAACTGAGCACATGTGACAGACGTGACAGAGTTGGGGGACACCGTGGAAGCCGATCTGCTGCCTGGAAACATCCTTCAGGCATGACTGGTTTTGGCAGTGGGTCAGTAATGGTGGGGGGGGCATTTCTTTTCAGGGCTGCATGGCCCCCATGTGCTCGCCAGAGGTAGCCTGACTACCATTAGGTACCGAGATGAGATCCTCAGGCCCCTTGTGGACCATGTGCTGGTGGGGTGGCCCTGGGTTCCCCCAATGCAGGGACAATGCTAGACCTCATGTGGCTGGATTGTGTCAGCAGTTCCTGCCAAATGAAAATTTTAAAAGCTATGGACTGGCCCCCCCGTTCCCCAGACCTTGAATCCGATTGAGCACACCCTGGGACATCATGTCCTCGCTCCATCCCCCCAACGTCACGATGCACCACAGACTGTCCAGGAGTTTGGGGGGTTGTTTTAGTCCAGGTCTTGGGGGGAGACCCCTCGGAGGGACCATTCCCCCGTCTCATCAGGAGCATGCCCGGGGCGTTGCAGGGAGGTCATACAGGCACGTGGAGGCCACACACAATACTGGGACCCTTTCATTTTTTTGGGGACTTTTTTTAAAAGGGACTTAAAATCAAAGATGGATCAGCCTGTAGGGTTTTTTTTCCACTTTAAATTTTGTGTGTGCCTCCAAATCCAGGCCTCCATTGGTTTTAAAAATTTGATTTCCTTTTGATATTTTTGTGTTTTTTTTGTTGCCCAGCACATTCAACTTTGTACAGAACAAAGTATTCAATGAGAATATTCATTCATTCAGATCTAGGATGTGTTATTTGATTCAATTCAGTTTTATTTATATAGCGCCAATTCACAACACATGTCGTCTCAAGGCACTTCACAAAAGTCAGGTACATACATTCCAATTAATCCTTATCATTGAACAGTGAAGGCAGAGTTAGTTTTTTTATTAAATTTGGATAAAAAGTTTTTCTATCTAAGGAAACCCAGCAGATTGCATCCAGTCAGTGACTTGCAGCACTCACTCCTCCTGGATGAGCATGTAGAGACAGTGGACAGTCACTGACTTTGCGTTGACTTTGCAGCAATCCCTCATACTGAGCATGCATGTAGCGACAGTGGAGAGGAAAAACTCCCTTTTAACAGGAAGAAACCTCCAGCAGAACCAGACTCAGTGTGAGCGGCAATCTGCCACGACCGACTGTTTGAGTGTTCCCTTTATTTTTTTGAGCAGTATAATATAGTCTACCAAATACTGTGTCCAAACAGCGCCTTGTAATTGGTGTATTGCTCATACTAACATTGGAATGACAACTGTGAATTTGGTATATCGTGCAGGTGAAGTCTGTGCTTAAAACATTAAAACATAAAGTTTAGCACTCATTACTTTAACTATCATTATACGTTCAGGAGAAGTGACTCAGGTTTCCATCCTCTGGAAGCACAATAAACACATTTAGAGTAGGCTAAACAGTGACAGTAGCACCGAGGTTGTACAGGGGGTGGAAAGGAGCTGTTTGGGCTGCTGTTGAAAGTATTTGAGCAGGAATTAAGAGTAGATTAGAGCGAGCTCTGATTTGATCAGCTGTCAGAGTTGATTCATGCGCCTTGGTGCTGGGATGTAACGGCCTCGGAAAAGTCTCAGAGCTGATTAAAATGTCACACAGAGTTTGTGGGATCGTTCACAGGCTTTCCTCATAAAAGAATAAAAATATATAAAAGAACGTGAATGTGGCAGCAGACAAAATAAAAAATAAAAACATTATGTGCAGAAAAAAGTATATGTAAGACAATTTAAATAGTGCGGGAATCTGTTGCAGCATGGCGCTTTGTAACAGTGAAGCGGACTAAATGATGCAAATAGAATGAATACTCAGCTTAACAGAGTTCACAGTGACCATGTAAAGTGACTAGTGTTGTATGGGAGGGGGGATTATTGGGAATTTCTCAGTCTTATGACGTGGGGATGAAACTGTTGTGGAATGTGGTTGTTGTGCATTTGAAGCTGTTGAACCTTTTGCCAGAGGGCAGCAGGGAGAACAGTCCATGCTGGCGGAGGGGGTGTAATTGTCTGAGCCCTGGTCAGCCAGCGTCTGCAAACAGCGTCATGGACAGAAGGAAGCGCTCTCCTGATGAATCTCTCCGCTGTCCTCACCACTCTACAGATTTCCAGTCTGAGGTGTTGCAGGGCCCACACCAGACAGAGATGCAGCTGGCCAGTATGCTCTCTATTGTCCCTCTGTAGAAAGCTGAGGATGGGAGGGGAGAGGTTTGCTGGTCTCATCTGACGCAGATAGTGTATACACTGCTGTGCTCTCTTCACAAGAGCAGAAGTGTGGAGGGACCAGGTCAAGGTAGCTGTGATCTGCACCCGCAGCTGCTGAGCCGCTCCACTGCCGCGTCATTGATGAGGAGGGGGGTGTAACTTGGCTGATTTTTCCTGAAGTCAACAACAATCTCTTTTGATTTGTTGACATTCAGGATTAGATTGCTTGTTTCACACCAGTCCACCTGGTGTTTCACTGCTCTCTGTAGGCCAGTTCATTGCTGTCCCTGATGAGACCCACCACTGACGTGTTATCCACATACATAATGGTATGATTCGTACCGAACCTGGCCCGGCTGTCCTGGGTCATCAGGGTGAAGAGCACTGGGCTTGGTATGCAGCCCTGGGGGAGATGAGGGAGATGACGCCGGAGGTGCAGACTGGGGTCCGTCTGTGAGGAAATCCATCAGCCAGTTACACAGGGGGGTGTCGAGTCCATGTGGGGCAGTTTGCTTACCGAGTGCTGGGGGCTGATTGTGTTGAATGCTGAGCTGAAGTCCAGAAAGAGCATTCGCACATTTGTATTATGCTCCTCCAGATGTTCTAGGCTCAGGTGGGGTGTGGAGGAAACGGAGTGTGGAGTCAAGGAGGATATCAACCAGTTTTACCAATGAAAAAGGTTTACAGTGATATACATACAGTGCATCAAAAAGTATTCATATCCCCTGAACTTTATCACATTTTACAATGTTACAAACACAAGATGCAATGACTTTCATTGCAAAGTAGTGTGTAGTTGTAAAAAAAATGCAAACAATGGCAGATACCGATGTTAATTCCGATATGTGGTCCATCCCAACTGGTAACTCAGTGGGAGCTGCAAAGATGCACAGTTTAGCTGCTTGAATCTGTCAACTATCTGACAACTATTATTAGTGCACTCTGCAAATCTGGTCTTAGGAAATAGCGGCATGAGGAAAGTTATTGTTGAAAGAAAGTTTCATGTTGTCCCGTGTTGGGGCAGATGTGAAAGAAAGTTCCAGGACAATCCTGGAAGAAAACCTGTCAAAGGCTGCAAAAGAGTTGAGACTAGGGTGGAGGTTCACCTTCCTGCTGGAAGGTTCACCTCCACTACTTTGTGCTGGTTTACGATATAAAATCCAAATAATATGCATGGAAGTTTGTGGTTGTTATGTGAGGATTCTGAATACTTTTGCAAGTTTCTGTAAGCATCACTGCAGCGTAAATGCAGTCACAGAAAGGAGCAAATGAAATGCTGCTTGTCACAAAGAGCTGAAGTGTGAATTTTTAAGCAGCAGGAGGAGTCTAACACAATCAGGGTACCTCTCACCTGAGTATCTAACACCTGAAATGAACTGTTTCCTCCAGAGCCTCAGTGAGAAGAACAGATATAGCTTTATTTCTTTAACACTTGCCTATTTTATGAAAATGCTCTGTGGGTTTTCAGCACCTGTAGTAAAGCAGGTTGGTAATGAGGGACGTTCTCCTCTGGATGAAGCTGAAGCCCTTCTGATTTAAAGCAACAGTTCCCTTGATAGCTTGTCTGTGCAGATCCTGTCTGCGGGTTCAATCATGTTGCTTCAGCGAGAAGGTTGATTCAGCGTGATGAGTCCAGGGAAAGTCCTCCTTGCCAGACCGATATGAGTCATTGCTGCCAAGACTGAATTAACCCAGATTATGTTGCATGAATATAACTGTCTTCTTCTTTGTCTCTTTAAAAGGAAACTAGATTTCCCTGCAGCTCTCCAACATGCCAGCTAGGATTAGTAAAACAAGAGGGTGAATGTTGATTTTAATCAGTTTGAGTTTAATCCTTCAGCTCAATTGGATCCATTTTATTCTTTAATTTCTACAAAACACATTGCATTTTTGTTTCAGCAATTCACACCAGTAAAATAACTATAAATGCATTTATTCTAGAATACTTTAAATGACTTTACTTTCCATATCACAATCTGCTGTGGTGATCCTTGGCATGGCTGAAGCCTTGGGCCAGCCCTCCTTTGCCAACATTTGGAGATTTTCTTTTGCAAAACATGAATGTTTGGGCTTAAAAACAGCTTGTTGTGACCTCAGATTTAAGGTCCTTTGGATTTATTGTTGGCATCACAAGGAACTGGTGTCTGTTATTTACAGTTATCTCACAAAATAAGAATATCGTGAAAAAGTTGAATATTTTCTGTCCCTCATTTCAGAAAGCGAATCTCATATGGATTCATTACAAGCCTTTCAAGTCTTTATTTCTTGTAATTTTGATGATCACGGCTTACAGATAATAAAAACCCAAAATTCAGACCCTTGGATCACCTGCCCCTTTTGCTCCTTGCCCAAAAGTTCCCTTTTGGTCAAAATATTTATTTATTTATTTATTCATTCATTTACATAAGCCCTCCTCTGACACCCAATGAAACTATGTATTAATAATGTTATTTAATGTTATTGTGTAAGAGAGATGACATGACCACGCCCCCCAATCACCCCATTACCTTTAACCTTTAGCCCCTGTGACGCGAGCAATAGTGAGTAAAAGAAGCGAAGCCCAGAATATGTAGCTTTTCGTCCAGATTTTAGGACAGAAACGAAACCTATCAGACAAGATGACAACTTTTGGTTCTGCTGGAGGTTTCTTCCTGTTAAAAGGGAGTTTTTCCTCTCCACTGTCGCTACATGCATGCTCAGTATGAGGGATTGCTGCAAAGTCAACGCCAGTGACTGTCCACTGTCTCTACATGCTCATCCGGGAGGAGTGACTGCTGCAAATCACTGACTCGATGCAATCTGCTGGGTTTCCTTAGATAGAAAAACTTTTTATCCAATTTGAATAAATAACTGAATCTGACTGCACTGTTCAATGGTTAGGATTAATTGGAATGTATGTACCTGACTTTTGTGAAGTGCCTTGAGACGACGTGTTGTGAATTGGCGCTATATAAATAAACTGAATTGAATTGAAATTGAATTGAAACTTTTCATAGTTTTTGCCTCATCACTGACGGAGGAGCAGTTTAAGCACCTTAGATTTAATTTAAAATGTGTTTGTTTTAGTTCAAAGATGCCTTGTAAAGAAAGATGTCTGAGACAAACCATGAAGGAGCTGCTTGAAGCAGCCAAAGGTTAAGGATTGTGGACCAACTGGGTTAGAAAGAGAACAACAGGAGGGAACAAAAATCCTAAGATTTTATATTAGTAAGCTTTATGTTTTCGCATGGTGACAAATAGGTTTTATGTTAAAGTTTGATACACCTGTGCGGTTCTGAATGGACCATCTTCACTTCCACTGTAACTACAGAACATCCAGGCTGCTTTATTTATTATTAGGGCCTTTATTACAGTACACTAAAAGCTTGTATTGGGCCCCTCTGTTTATATTTTCCGACAGTGTAATTGTGTAAGAACAAAATAAGTCTGGTGGCTTAGCTCTCTAATATAATATTTAATACACATATGCATGGTGTGGTGTTCTATATTATAGTTAACTCTAGATTTGATGCAATTATATATCTAAATGTTTACTATTTCGTAGTACATCATAGTACATCAAACTGTAAAAGCTGGGTGAGATTCTTGCTAATATTCCGCTCTAGAACCTGTCTATCTGTGCCCTTGTTTTACTTTGAGCAGCTGCCCCTTTAGTCGTCTCTGCACGGCGTGTTGTTGAGTTTAAAAGAACATACCGCCAACTAGTGGCATGACAGGGGAATAACACCATCTTCTTGCGTGAACAACGGAAACAAACGCCCGTTTTCAATTGATCGTTGCTGTGTAAACAGGCCATTAGTGTCTCAGAAAATTAGAATTTTTTGAAAAAGTTAAATATTGGAAATTCCTGGTGTCAGCACCCTAATCAGCTAATTAACTCCTGCAAAGTTTTCCTGAGCCTCTAGATGGTCTCACAAGTCTGGGTCAGTAAGAGACACAATCATGGGGAAGACTGCTGACTGGACAGATGTCCAGAAGACGGTAGTTGACACCCTCCACAAGGACAGTAAGACACAAAAGATAATTGCTAAAGAAGCTGGTTGTTCACAGGATCTTGTATCCAAGAATATTCATGGGAAGTTTATAAAATCTAACATCCATCACTGTGCCGAGATCCATACCATTTATATTTGCACTAATTCTGTTTTTGTGCTCGAACCTGACAAAAACAACTGATTCTGTTTCCGATTCTGATCCAGCCTGGTGGCTGCTAGAAACGGACCTCTATGACGCATCATATTTATCACCCAGGGACACAGGAAGTCATAAAATAATATTTAGATCTTCCTTGAAACTGACAAAAATGTAAAAATGTACCAAAGGAATGCTTCAGTTACATTTATTTTACAGGACTTACAGGAATGTGTAATGTAGTTAAAATGGTCTCCTAACCTGGGATTTTTTTTTTTGTACCACTGACTGAATGTACTCAAAATAAAAGTTGGGTTTTTCCTGTACATTTCATTGTGAGATTGTGCTGCTGTAATGAAACATTTATTTTGCACACATCTTTACGTGGAGGTGCCACCAGATTGTTCGGCTTCTGTGTAACAATTAACATCCTAGTTTTTTTCCCTACAAGCTTTTCCTTTAAAGCTGGAGTTCTTTAGTAGGAAAACCTTGGACTTTATCTACCCTGCCCTGAACCCCGACCACTCCTTGAACCTCACAGGGTTTCTGCACATTTCTCAGCCACACTGCTCCAACTGCGTCTCATTCAACATCAGTTTAAATCAGATATTTGGTTTTAAATCTTTACCAGCTGTTCTGGTTGAAATATATTTGGATTATTTTGACTCATATGAGCCTAATACTACAGTTCTCTGTTTATATTATATTTAAGGCTAATAAAGGCCCTGCAGAAAGTGTCACCACAATGTTTGAATTAAAATAATTTTGACAGAGTTGATGGAAAGCAGCTTAAAGTGAAGCCAGGGTGCGCCCAACCAAATTTCAGTGGTGTCAGCAACAATAAAATTAAAGCCTTCATGGGAAAACTGGGATTTCTGACCCTGATTTAACACAGAGACCCTGCAACCTCATGCAGGTCAGGAGGAAATAAAACATGTATTTATAGATGTTTTACTTCAAGTACGCAGTTGGTTTATAACCCTGGAATAAAAAGCAGTAAGCTCTTGGCACTAATCTTTATTAGAAACAAATGAAATGTTTCATTAAGGCTTCCAGTGCAGAAACACTCATACAAACCAATTACTATTTTGGGCATTTATGTTCATTTTTCCCCCACCTTTCTGTCACTGTCATGAAATTATTACTTCTAAAACTCAGAAAACCCCTAATGAGAAATCTATCAGATTGCAAGACTGACCTGGGTATAGTGTGGTTGAAGAACCTTGTATAGCCTTTATAAAATGTGCAGAAAACAAGCACATCTTTGGACAGAAAAAGGAGATAAGAGGAGGTGAGGAAACCCAGTTTTCTTTGGAGAGCCGAAGCTCAGTAGCACTTTACAGTAACAACACCTTTTAAATGTTGAACAGATTATGGATGGCTGGAGTTTGATCTAAGTGAACTGGCATTTTCACCTTTTCATTCAGCTTAGGATGCTTCTTAATGATGCTTGTTAATTTTCTCCCTCTAAATTATTCATAAAGTTTTTGATCTGATCTGCCCTCATGTCTTTAGTTTCAGTTACAACTGTACAGTTTATGCATTCAAATGTTGGTATTTTTGTTTTCTGTCACCCAGTGTCGTTCCCACTGACTCCCAGTTCACCACACTGTGCTAATGCTCCAACTCTGATGTTTTTCCTGTCAGACCCTTTAGCTTTTCATTCATGTTCCTAGTAGAAGCTTCATTTAGTCCTTTTACTGTGGTTAAATGCTGCAGTTTTATTTATTCTTGCACTCCGCTGCGGGTTCCTTGCAGGAGCATCTTTATCATTGTTTGAAGTGAGAAGAGAAAAGTTTGGTTACAGGAACGCAGCACCGACTTTAAAGGGAAATCCTCTCAGTGTGATGTTTCCTGCTCTCAGCGAGGCCTATGGGTGTTACTCTCTGAGCAGCTGTTTGCATGCTCTGTTTGATTTGCCTGCCTGTTGCCTCACTGCCTTGGGCTTCATGTTTTCACTGATGTTTGAGTTGGAGCTTTTATGGATGCTAATACCGCAGGTTCAACAAATAAAGAAGTTAAAAGGAGGGCAAATATAGTTGATTTCATTAGTTTGTTCAGCCTCTTCGATGCTTCGATACATAGATCAGACAACCGTGTCACTGAAATATGAACTATGTTTTCCATCTGTTTTCTTAGGATGATAGTTCACTGAGCAGTGAGGAGGAGGCAGAGATGAGCGAGCCCACGTGGCTAGCACCTGATCCGGGAGCAGTTTCGGACCTGAGCCCAACGAGCCGTGGGGAGAGGATGCGCCACAGTCCCCAGAACATCCACAGCAAGGACGAAGACGGTAAAAACATCTATTTAATTCAGCATGATGAAAAGGTTTGTTGGAGAGCAGACATGTGTTGGCATTTCTGAGGGGTGAGAAAGGACTCTGTTCGTGATAAAGACACGATGAACCGAGGCAGTTGTTGCCTTGTATGAGTTATGGTGTTGTGAGAGAGCATGCTGTTTTTTAACTAAAGGTCTGTTCATGTTTTTCCTAAAGTTTGGGATAATTTTACTGATGTTTTAGAGTTAACTGTTGTGAATGTATCAATGATGGAGTTTTGAAATCCTGACTCGTGCAGTCAATGGAGAATATGGCTCACTGCCCAGGATGTCAAGGCCTAGGGGGGCGGCATGACATGTTTAGAAAAGAAATCTTATTTACACCCAAATCAAGTTGTCTGTCGCTTATTGACTAGAATAGAGAATAGAAATATACTTTATTGTCTCACAGTGGAGAAATTCAGGTGTACCAGCATCACAGTGGGAGGCCGATGGAAGCATGGAGACTTGTCTATTCAATGGTGATTGGTTCTGTCCTGTGTTGCACACAACTGTAAGTAAATATGACTTTAGTAGATTTATCTGTATAGATACGGGGGAGGGGGCAGGATATTGGGCTTGCCCAGGGCATCATTTATGCAAGGACCGTCACTGTGTGAAGAGTTTATTTAAAGGACAAACGTCAACAGGTTCTTTTTAATGGTTTTATGTCCAGAGCATTCATTTAAAATGCAGAACTGGGTCACTGGAGCTCAACATCTCCAACATTAAGGATCACTTCTGTTCATAGCACTCAGCATCTGGGGTCACATGGTGGAGCAGGTTCCGTTTTTGAATACTTAGGAACTGAAATTGACATCTGTTTGTTCTTTAACCAATATGCTTCAACCAATAGGACCTTCTACGTCAGGAAGGACTTTTAACTCTGGTCTACAAAGCCCTTATAAACTCTGTTATTTAACTTTTCTGCCCTTTTTCAAATAATCATCTCACCTCAAACATCTCCATTTGAGCTGTATAGCCAGTTGGTGACCAGGAAAATCACCCTGATCACCAAGGACCCCTCCCGCCCCCTCCACACCTCCTTTCAGATGGCACCATCAGGCAGATGTCACAAAGTCCCACTGGGCCATTAAAAACATAGACAAAAAGTCCTGTGTTCCCTCTGCCATAACCACCCTGAACATGATCAGATGGACCTACCATCATATGTTTCTGTTTCTCTTCTTTCATATGTTTGACAGTGTTTTTAAATGTGAACTCTGTCTGTTGAAGAAGAACTTTGGTAAGGTTGTGGGACAGGAAATTAAGATCTGTCCATCTGATGGTGCATGTGTTTGTGCTGAAGATTTTCAGTTCAGAAATCTTCATCATGTAAACCAGATCAATTCAGCTGGATTTAAACCTGTAAACATGCAGAAGTGGATGAAACTTACGTGTGAATCTCTACCTTTGGCCTTGCAACTTTAAAAATCTACACAAAAAACAAAACAGAGCACGAGGACTTCTGATTATCACTAAATTCTGCTTTTTGTGAATATCAGTTTTCTTTTTCAGCCACAGTGATGATGGAGAAAGAAAGGTGATCCCTCAATAGTTTGATTGACTCTTTGGTTCCTATTATGTAAACAGAACTGGAACTACCACCAGAATCAACAGCTGGGATGAAATCCACTCAGCTTTGCAACCATCACATCCATTCCCCTCCTCTGCTCCGGCTCTGAAGACAACAGTCACAACCTCCACTGTTGCTATGAGACTTTTATTAAACTCTCGTCTGACTACCAGAGTTAATGTTAGGATTCTGCTAACCAGCAAGCTGGGCCTTCAGCTGGAAGCAGATTGTCCAAAATACACACACACACGCACACACACACACACACACTCTTGTTTTGCTATATGTAGTGAGGACCATGTGTTGACTCCCATTGACTTCCATTGATTTTCAGTCATTTTCAACCCTTTCTATGCCCTAACCCTGACAATAACCCTAAACCTAACCATTACCAGTGCATGCCTAACCCTAACCTTAACCTAAACTCAATTCACACCTTAGTCCTAAACCTAATCGTTAGCAAAGTAGGTCGTGAGGACCAGCAAAATGTCCTCACTTTGGTACAAACGGTCCTCAATTTGATGGTAAAATCGGGAAAATGGTTCTCACTGTGATGCCAAGACAGGAAACACACACACACACACACACACACACACACACACACACACACACACCACCCTTGTTCCCCAAGTCTAGTTCAGAAGCAGGCAGCAAATTACTCTGAAAAGCTTCTGATCTCCTCCTCACTTCAGTTCTCATCTGGACAGTGATATCTGGGGCGAGAAGTGCTTATGGGTCAGCCTGACACCTTGAAAACGTCAGTGTTGAAGGTTGCATGAAACAGCCAGCTGCCTCGCAGTCTCAGCATGGGCCTCACCAGAATATTAATTCAATTCAATTAAATTCAATTTTATTTATATAGCGCCAATTCACAACACATGTTGTCTCAAGGCACTTCGCAAAACTTAGGTACATAAATTCCAATTAGTCCTAATCATTGAACAGTGCAGTCAGAGTAGTTATTCAAATTGGATAAATTTGCATTTATCCAATCCAGGAGGAGCATTCCCTCCTCCTGGATGAGCATGTAGAGACAGTGGACAGTCACTGGCGTTGACTTTGCAGCAATCCCTCATACTGAGCATGGCATGTAGCGACAGTGGAGAGGAAAAACTCTCTTTAACAGGAAGAAACCTCCAGCAGAACCAGGCTCAGTGTGAGCGGCCATCTGCCACGACCGACTAGGGGTTAGAAGAAGAAAGAGCAGAGAACACAAAAAGAACAAAGAAGCACTGATCCAGGAGTACTTTCTATGGGAAGGAAAAGTAAATGTTAATGGATGTAGCTCCTTTAGTCGTTTCATCTAGGAAGAAAGAACATATAAACTCTGAGCCAGTTTTCAAGTTTAGAGTCTGAAGAGAGCACATAGAGTTAGTTACAGTAAAAGCTCAGTCAGTAGCTATGTCTAGGAGAGAGAAAGGGTTAAACACTGAAAGACAGGGCCATGTGGATCATCGGTAGAGTGTGAGCATTAAGTTGTTGCCAGCAGAAGCTCGGACGATGCCCCTCTCCAGAAAGGTGTCACAGGTAGACACAGAATCAGGCCAGGTGTAGCTTCTAGGAAGAGAAAAGAGAGAGAACAAAGTTAAAAGCTGAAATAACAGCAAATAATGCAAAATTGTAGAGTAGTGTGAGAATGTAGCGAAGAGGGTGAAAGTGGTCATTATGTCCTCCAGCAGCCTAAGCCTATAGCAGCATAACTACAGAGATAGCTCAGGATAACCTAAGCCACTCTAACTGTAAGCTTTATCAAAAAGGAAAGTTTTAAGCCTAGCCTTAAAAGTAGACAGGGTGTCCGCCTCACGGACTAAAACTGGGAGCTGGTTCCACAGGAGGGGAGCCTGATAACTAAAGGATCTGCCTCCCATTCTACTTCTAGAGACTCTAGGAACCACCAGTAAACCTGCAGTCTGAGAACGAAGTGCTCTGTTAGGAACATATGGAACAATCAGATCTCTGATGTATGATGGAGCTAGATCATTAAGGGCTTTATATGTGAGGAGGAGAATTTTAAATTCTATTCTGGATTTAACAGGGAGCCAATGAAGGAAGCTAAAATAGGAGAAATATGATCTCTCTTTTTAATTTTCATCAGAACTCTTGCTGCAGCATTTTGAATCAGCTGAAGGCTTTTAACTGCATTTTGTGGACATCCTGATAGTAAAGAATTACAATAGTCCAGCCTTGAAGTAACAAATGCATGGACTAGTTTTTCAGCATCACTCCTGGATAGGATATTTCTAATTTTGGCAATGTTCCGGAGGTGAAAGAAGGAAATCCTAGAAACCTGTTTTATATGGGATTTAAATGACATGTCCTGGTCAAAAATAACACCAAGGTTTTTTACTTTATTACCGGAGGTCAATTTAATGCCATCCAGGTTGAGTGATTGACTAAGCAGTTTATTTTTTAAAGACTCCGGTCCAAAGACGACAACTTCTGTCTTGTCTGAATTTAGAAGCAAAAAATTTAAAGTCATCCAAGTTTTTATGTCTTCAAGACATGCTTGTAGTCTATCTAACTGGTTAGGTTCATCAGGGTTTATGGATAAGTAAAGCTGAGTATTATCAGCGTAACAGTGAAAATTTATCCTATGCTGCCTGATAATTTTACCTATACCCTTGCTGAGGATGAAGTAATCATCTTCGGGAGTATGTCAAAGATTTTCTTTTTAATAGAATCAATTTTATTTAAGAAGAATCCCATAAAGTCATGACTGCTGAGAGCTAAGGGAATGGATGGCTCAACAGAGCTATGAATCTGTGTAAGTTAAGCAACTGTACTAAAGAGAAACCTAGGATTAATCTTGTTCTCTTCTATTAATGATGAGAAATAAGCTGTTCTGGCTTGGTGAAGTGTCTTTTTATACAACAGTAGGCTATTTTTCCAGATTAAGTAGGAATCTTCTAGGTGTGTAGAGCGCCATTTTCTCTCCAATTTTCTAACGTGCTTTAAAGTACGCAGCTCTGAATTAAACCAGGGAGCCTGCCTCCTATGAATGATTACCTTCTTTTTCAAGGGGGCTGCATTGTCTAATGCACCACGCAATGATGAAGTAACACTCTGAACAAGAGAATCAATTTGTGAAGGGGAAGAAACAAAATTATTGCCCTCCACTGTGTTTTTCAGTAATAATTAGGAAATCAAAAGTGGAACAGATTCTTTAAAGGTTGTTACAGCATTGTCTGATAATGATCTACTATAATGAAATTTACTTTCAGGTGTGGAGTACTCGGTTAAATTAAACTCAAAGGTTATTAAAAAATGGTCAGACAGGACAGGGTTGTGAGAAAATATTGTTATGTCTTTACACTCAATGCCATATATCAGCACAAGGTCCAGAGAATGAAGACAAAGGTGGGTAGGTTTATTAATGTTTTGAGCAAAGCCAATTGAGTCTAAGATAGCATTAAAGGCTATATTTAAGCTATCACTTTCAGTGTCAACATGAATGTTAAAATCCCCCACTATAATAACTTTATCTGTATTTAACACTAAATCAGATAAAGGTCTGAAAACTGATCTAAAAATTGAGAGTAAGGGCCTGGTGGACGGTACAAAACAACAAACATAAGTGGTTTTACTGCTTTGCAATTTGGATGAGGAAAACTAAGTATTAAATATTCATAAGAGTTGTAGCTATTGGTTGGTCTGGGACTAATCAATAAATCGGACTGAAAGATGGTTGCTACTCCTCCTCCTCGCCCAGTATTTCAAGGAATGTGAAAATTTAAATAATTAGTAGGAGTTGACTCATTTATAGTAACATAATCCTCTTGCTGCAGCCAGTTTTCTGTGAGGCAAAATAAATCAATCTGATTGTCACAAATCAGGTCACTAACTAGCAAAGTCTTTGAAGAGAGAGATCTTATTTTCAGTAAGCCACATTTAATTGTTTTATTTTTCTTTTTAGTCTGAGTTGTGTTTATTTTTATCAGATTTTCCTGATTTCCTCCTTTTAGATTATTTTTTAATCTATTCAATTTTGGCCGTGGGCGAGACACTGTCTTAATAGGGTAATGGGTGGGTAGCAGTACAGAAGCTGCAGAGAGGAGTGTTAAACTACGACCCAGCTTCCTGGTCTGAAGCCTGGGTTGTCAGAGGTTTGGAGAACTAATAAATTCGGCCAGATTCCTAGAAAGAAGAGCTGCTCAAAAAGCCTCATTACTTTCAAATACAAGTCAACACTAATCAAAGTAAGAGTCTGTGTTGATTCTCCATGTTGTGGTGATGGACAGCCTTGCATCAATGCGGAAACATCTTCCTTTTTACCTGACCTTGGCTTTCCAATGTCTCTATTTGAGTTCCAGAGTCTAGGAGCCACTGAACAGAACGTTCTGTCTCCTTTTGTTTTCAGCTTAGAACAGGGAACCATCAGCAACCCCAGGTCACAGGACCTCAGGTACCTGCCAGGGCCATATGGGAGCAGAGGTCCTCTGAGATAACCTGGTGCCTGTTTGTAAAGAGCACTCCTGTAAAATAATCTTAAATTTACTCTAAAATAAACCAGGAGCCAGTTTAGTCGCATCAAGATTGCAGTTGTATGTGGGAACTTGGAGGATTTTGTCAGAAGCCTTGCAGCAGCATTTTAAACAACTTCAACCCATTCTTGTGAGGTGTTACTAAGACATGTCTGTAGCACATTACAATAATCCAATCTTGATGAAACACAAGCATGAATAATAATTTATAGGCGACTAGAATAGACAATAGAGATTGTTCATTTCAGTCATTAGAGGCTTGAGATCTGACTTGGACTTGTAAAAATGACTTGTGAACCTCTCTGCTTATTGAGATGATCCGGGTGAGGGGATCCAGGCCTCTACAGAACAGGATCAGGGACAGAACATTGCCCTGGTACATCCCACAGCCCGACTGTCTGTCTCAAGTGTTAGATAGACCTCCTGACCGACAGATCAATCGATCAGTCTGCTGCTAACAGGGGAAATTGGTGGATGTGTGTTTATGTCCGTTCTACACCTTTCCATATCTCTCCACCTTCAAAAAGAGTTTCTCCACAGCCTCGTTCCTGTTCATAAGGCTGAACTCCTACACCCTGTTGACGTCCTGGTGCTGCTACAGCACAGATGGGTCAGAACTCCTTTACTGGATCCTCTTGGTCTTTATAGAGAGATTACCTATAGAGACTGCGCACAACACTTTTTGATTGACTCATTGGTTTCTTCCTAAAAATTACTTTAATGTACAGTGTTCTGACCAAAAACACAAAAAAGCTCATTTTACACAGTTACAGAGAAGTATTCTTTGAGTATTTGTATTTTTTTAAATAAATGAATAAAATAAAACGCTTAATTTTTAATCCTGGGTCTACTTGGAGCCTTCTCTACGGCCCTGACAGCTCACCATTGATACAAACACAAAATTGCATGTAAAAGTGCTCACAAACACTCAACCACTGGCTTTCACATCCAATACAGCGTGCCAGAGAAAAGTAGGGCAGGGGGAAATAAACCATTGGCTGACTTTGATCCTCCTGCCTTTTTCTTCCTCCCTCACACTCCTCACCTCGGCTACTGGAAGTCACAGAGGGGGTGGATGAAGGACGCTGAGATGGGGGAGCCTGCAGGTCAAGAATGGAGCAGAATTAGAAAGAGGAGAGCTCTGGATTAAATTCTGTCTGTTGCATGAACACAGGGTTCTACTTCTATTACGGTTGCTTTGCACATGTGCATCTTAATATTAAAATGATATTTATATTTTAGGAACGACTTCTTTGTGTATGGTATTAAAGTTTTGTAGTTAGTAGGAAGTTGATAGTGCTGTATTTAGTAGGAAGTCAACCATCTTTATGTAACTGTACCTAACAATGTTCTACAACCAGTGTTTGTGACATATGTGCATATTTTGGACAAAAGTAATCTGTGAAATCTATGAAAAAAAGATTTTGGAGGAATACTTAAGAATTACCCTTCTAATATAAAAACTAAAAACTTTGCTAACTTTAGTACATTTACTATTAACTAGCTTATAAGTTTATTAATGCACACTGATCCTTTTAAAATACATAGATAGACAGATAATTGAGATAACCTTTAGTGTAAAACTGACAACAAAATTCAAAGATATGTACATAAAATGACTGTTTAGTGTGAGTGTGTGGATGGATGGATGGATGCATGCATGGTTGAAGGGATGGATGGATGGATCTGTGTTTTCTTACCTGCATGTATAGCTGTGCACCTGAGTTGAACTATATAATAATGAGAATTAAGACTATTGTGATAATATCATTATATGTGATAATGTGAAGCAGTAGTAGTGATGGTAGTAATTAGATCACATGATGTATTTCGATTTTTGTTTTATTCCCACAACTTGTGGCATTTTGCCCAAGGTTATTGTGCTGTCAGGATCTCCTGTCGCCTCAGGCCTGGCCTGCTCACCATCTGACACAGTTTACCTGCTGGTAGCCATGATCAGTTCAAGTTAATGAAACCTGCATTTGTTTTTCAGCATCACTGAACAGGATTGGGTGGTTTCAGAACATGGTTCGATGCATGAATATGTAAAGTTATGTATTTTCTGCTCATTGCGTGCTATTTTGGCTCCTTTGTAACATATAGTCACAGACTGGGATCACAGGCTGACATTGACTGGCTCCACTTAAACACAGTGAGCTGGAAGGTGGGGTGGATTCCAGAAATGCTTGATTATTTCTAATCTTTGGTCACAACTGCTACTGATGTTTGATTGAATTCTGGGTTGTTCTTTGTTTTTCTTGAGTTCACAAGGGAAAAGAATAAGTCTGTTGCCTCACTTTAATAATGGAGCTGCTGTACCATCACATGCTCTGAGGATGAGATGCTCCTGTATGTTTTAGTGAAGGTTGCTCTCCAGTGCAGGATACAGGACCTCCTTAATTATTAACACCCTCCTCCACTGAGCCCAACCTGTTGTCTGGATTAGGTGTGTGTATGTTGGTGTGTTGCTGTCTTCATGTTTGGTTACTTATTGCTGCGTGTGTGTTTGTCCTGCGTGCGAGCTCAAACGGTAAGAGCAATTAGCTGCCTCCCTTGTAGTGAAGCGCCTTCTTCCCCTGCCTGACTATAATGATGTTTGGAGCACCGAGAGGTTCAGACCTCCGCACCTTTTACAACATATGACTAAATGCAATAGGCTCTAAAATCAGCGTGAGCTCGGCCTTCAGATGCACTTTAAATGCTCTCCAGTGTAGTGGAAGTATAAAGTAACATGCAGGGCAGAATTGTATCACTGTGTTCCTGTTGTTTTGTGATGTGAAGCTTTCTGTGGAAAATGACCTAATGGAGTCTGCAGCAGTTGCAATTTTCTCAACCCATTATTATCACTCGTTCTCTCTAAGCCTGAGAGCAATGAGTTCAGGTCACTTATCAGTGGATTCTGGGAAATGGAGACATTGCCATTTATAGTTCACAGTAGATGGTAATGGAAGTTAAATATTGCTACTGAACATAAGTCTATGTCATCAACTAAACTTTTGGTGCAGGAGCCAAGGATGTTTGAAATACTTCAACATCATTTTAGATTTCTGATGTCTGATGGAAGAGGTTAAAGGTTAACACCATAAAATACGATCTTGACACTGAAGAGTAGCCCAAAGTTAATCCAAACAATTACTTGCTAAAGACTTTTGATTTAGCACTATTAATCATCTTATAATACAAAGAATATGTTTTGCTGTGCATTTAATCTACTTTTCAATCAAAAATACATTGTAATATATATTTATAGAAATTCATGTAATTCTTATTATTATTTTTGCATATTCTGCTTTGCAGGCATACATTTTCTTATTTTCCCCCAGCTGATGCCTGCTTTTGCCCTCTTTGAATTCTACCAGATTGTCTAATTTGTGGTGCCCGCCGCCACTCGTCAACATGAGTCTGTTCAGACATGTGACATTTAAACTCGCAGTGAACATAACTTGGCCTTGTTCAGGATCAGTCATGAAATTTATTAATTTTCTTATTTTATTTAATATTTTGTATAAAATTATATCTGTAATTTATTTATTTAATAATTTTACATACATTTTAATTAGATTTTAATGTATTTAGTAATTTTGGCATGAAACTCTCCATCACTTCCACAGCCAGGTCCTTTTCCATTGCTAGTTGTAGAATTTTAAACCTCTGTGTTCTTGAGAACTGAGGGGTAGAGTTAGTTTTACTCCTGATGATAATAATAATAATCATCATTATCATGAGTAAAAGTAAAGATCAGTCTCATAAGATGAGCTCTGAGAGAGGTTTCAAATGTGGAATGGACAGATTGGACTGTAGAGACTTCCAGTGATGGGACGTAGCTGATTATGAAAAGTTTGGCACGCAGACCAGAGAGTTGGGATTATGTTTGCAGAGTAAGGCGAGTGCAGTTCAGGGACCTATAGAGGTGTAAGATTAAGGATAGTTTTACAGTGCAGTCATTGGAGGAGATTTAGTGAGGTGGATTTTGAGCCAAAAAAGAACAATTTCTGTTTCATCACCCTGAGTTCAAGATGATTTTGGGCAAACTAATCCCTCCTATACAAAGTAGTGGGCAGAGGTTTTTGAGACTGGCTTAGCAAATAGGTCTAGCTGGCAGTCATCAATGTAAAATTAAATATTATGTTTCCTGAAACCTAAACAGAAGAGAAGGAGTAGATGATTTATAAAAAGGAGTGGACCACCGACCTAGCCCTGAGGAACACCACTGGAAGTGTAAGGTTGTGCAAACTGAGTGTAATCCAAAGGAATGATGCAAGCCAAACCATTATTTATATTCTGGAGATAATTTGAGATGTTGACCAGTAACTACAACCACAAAGTGATGCGGCCTGCCTTTAGGTCACAGTAACCAGAACTGGTGACATTACATTGAATTCTGCAACATGTTGTAGATTATGGTGTCTAGCATCTTAGGCTTTGTGTTGTAGCCCTTATTTTATAGAAAAAGTGTGTCTCCCCTGGGTACTGTGATCCCATGAGTGCAGTTTAGAACCAGCACTGCTACTGGGTGATGTGACGTATGGCTAATTCCACTCAAAGTCTATATTTGGCCAGAACGTGTTTGTACATTTCAGTGGGTCTTTACTGGTTAAAAAAGTATGAATAATGTGAGTTTTAATCAATTAAAAAATCATTATGAACAATTATGCCATCAATCCTGTTAAGGCAGCAGTAGGGGAAAGTCCAGCCTCACAGAGCTGCTGGGTTTCTGGTCACACCAATGAAGAAATCCTAAAACTTCACAAAAGAAGAAGATTTCAGCTTGGCACAAAGTCTTGACCTTCACTTTTTCTTTCCAACCAACCTAATCTTGTTCAACAAACCCTGTTAGGTGGACGTTTGTCTTTTGTTGTGACTTTGGGAGTGTGTACATGTGCACCACAGGAGGTTTTAAGAGCTTGGGAAGGTCTGTGTGTTTTATTGCTTTATGGTTTTGGGTGATTGAGGGTGTGCAAAGGTTGACTCCATAAAAAGGTTTTCAGTCTGAAATTTGTACCTATAGTTATTGACTTCCACCTCCTCTGGGACATAATGTCCCACAGCAGCAGCACCTTCTGTTCTGTTAAGAAGTTCTCTGTGTTCCTCAGGGTTGTTCAGCCAAGACAAACAGTCCTTTACAAGACACACGTTTCTTTATTGTTTTATCACTTTTGATCCCAGTTTATTGGTTTCTGTTTCTCAACCTGCCTTTTGTGAACTGAACACAGGTTCTGTGTGGGGTTCTAGAACACAGGTCCGAAATGTTGGTGTTCTCTCCTCTGAGCCACTTTATCATTTTAACTCATGTGACCCCAGTGCCAAGTTATTCAGGAAGCTTCACAAATCAAGAATAAGCTGTTCCTGGATTGTTGGGAGAAGTTGCTCTTGGGAAAAGCTTTTATGCCACTATTATTAATGGGATGTATCAGGAGGCTGTGGTAGCTCACCTGTTTTCCAGATTTCCTGAACAATCAGATGAAGGATTAATCAAAGAAAATAACTTTGCACCTGGTTCTGCTGTCCGTGTTACTTCATGCAGAACTTCAGTCTTTCTATGATGTTTTCTTGAACAGACTGTTGTCTAAAAGTCATCATGTCTCTGTGTCAGTACACTCACAGCCTGCTGCCAGTGTTAAGCAAGCTCTGCACTGGTGACAACATGATTCTGTTGGACACTCCTGCAAACCCTAAATTTTATTATGCTTTAACTAAAAGTCTTACCTTGAAGTTCTTGATGATCCAACACTGAAGCTTCCTTGTTGATGGTGTTTGCAGGTTCACAGCTGAAATCTTCACCCATAGAAGAATTAGGTCATGCTATTTGAAACATGTTGGGGTGAGAATCGAGTGATTTGAGTGAAAACAGACATATGCGTAAGAATGAGAACAACTGTAATGAAAAAGGGGATGAAAACATTGTTGAGGTCTGGAACGGAGACTTCGGATGTCAGAGGATGGATAGGTTCTGCCTCTTCATCCCAAACAACCCAGATGTTTTATCTCCCTCCACTGCACTTACATTCCATCTCCATTATGTCCTCAGGTGTTTTCTCTGTCCTCCGCGTTCTTCTCCGTCTTTCTCCGGCATCCATTTTCACACTTTGAGTTAAAGAAACGCTTGCTTTAAATCTCATTTTATTGGATGGACACATGAAGATACTCGCTGCAGTTTTGAACTAACTTCAGATGATAGTGAAAAGCCACACCAGACACACACACCCAGAGAATAGGCAGTTTGGTTTTACAACAGTCCTTGGCCTTGTCCGTTGCAGACAGATTGGAGGGAGGCACCTTCACCCCATAACCTCGGCTGCTTGTAGGTGTGTATATGGCCTCTTTTTGCACCAACATGCACTAGCAATAAAGCTGTAACAAGTTAAGGTCGAGGTTTTTACTTTCAGAGAGAGACAACAGGAGTTGGCAGTCAGCAAAACAATATTTGGATTGTTTTAATGTCCTGTATAACGTTTTCCTAGTCCTAACATACTTTTACTGTCTTACTGTTTAGTGAGTAGGACAGAAATTAGAATAACAAAAAACAAATGTATTTAGGACTGGATTCAGCCCAATGCTGGTCCAGGAGGACTTCCACTGGACAGAAAATCAAAGTAAGTATAGCATAGCATCATCAGTGATAACCCTAGAATCAGAACCAGAATCAGATTGTCTTTATTGTCATTATGCATAAACAGGAACATATATACAACTGAATTTTGTTTGGGGGCATCACAGCTTCCACAACATTGAAGTGAAACAACGTAACACAGCATAACAAAAACATAAAATAAGATCTAACTGCAGTAATGAACAATAAACGACTGTAAATAGTGGAATAACCAGCAGAGTACAGTATATAATGCAGTGACCATCAGAGCCCATTAAGGAACAATATGAATTAACTAAGGTGCAGGCATAAACTGTGTCCTGCCTTGATGGGAGATTGTATGAAAGTCTAAATGGGAGTGATGGCTTTCACAGCTCCAGGGAAGAAGCTGTCTTTGGGTCTGTCTCGGCTACAAACAGAAGCGAAAGAGAGAACATAGAGTTAATGGCGGCAATAACTGCAGTCGTTGCATTCATGGGGAGATAAGAGAGTGAAGATGAGTGAGAAGTAATTTGTGTGTCATCTAGCAGCCCATGGGAACCCAGCCATAAAGTCTTAAAAACAGACATGGGTCAAAACCAAGAACTGTTTCCACTGGAGAGGAGCTTGTTTGGTAAATGGTCTGCCTCCTTTTTAGTGTGAGCAGCTATAGAAACCATTAGTCAACCCGTAGATGAGATGTGATAGACTGTTTTCAGGTTTTCAGTAAGGTTTGACAAATTATGTTTTAAGACAGTAGCTGGACGAGTTTATTGCTCATGTGTGGGTGGATGTAAATGAAGCTCCGATCCTTTCGGTGAAGCTCGCACATTTAACCAACACATCTGCTCTTAAAAGCAAATGAAGGCAAAAAAAGGCTAAAATGCTTTTTTTTTTGCTGTTTTTATTCTCACTTTGTTTCTATTTGCTCATATTGTTCAGAGGTTTTCTTTAAAGATGGAGAAACTTTGTCCTCTCAGACAAGTTTTGTATGTGGTACAAAACCACGAAAGTCAGTCATCTTGCAGCCATAAGTATTCACTTTACAGCCTGAAATATACAATGTATAATGTCCTCCTTTGTTCTGCAGAATGTACTCAATAACCTTCATATGGTTGTCAAGGAAACCTTTCCTTCCTACTTCACTCCTCTAGCTGATAATAATGTATAATTATTCATATTCAGGTAAAGCAAATGTTAAAATGTCTTGAATACCTCTGACAAGATGTTATATTAGGACTCATTCTAAATTTCTGAAGTTTGGACGGGTTTGGGTCTTCAATTTTTTTCACGTTTATGTAAATGTATTTTTATCGTGTCAAGTTATAATGTTAGTCGTCTCGGTGCATACATGTGTGGATTACGGCACAATAAGTCCTTAACTAGAGCCCGATCCCTTGGAAATAAGGTGAGGAGCTCCATGATGAAGGAAAGTTTGGAGTGGCTGCTCCTCTGCCTTGAAAAGAGTAATTTGGGGTGATTTGGATGGTTGATTAGGAAAGCCTCCATGGTTGTCTGGGAACATCCAGTTAGGAAGTAACCCTGGAACAGACAATGCATCTGTTCTGGAATCATCGTTCCAAGATGAGCAGGAAACTGTTGCATCTAAAAGGGATGTCTGCATTTTCTGCTCAAACTTTTTTAAGATTCATTTTGGTCCCGTCAACATTCTCATAATGTTCAAACTCCAAAGTGTAAATTCAAGTTCCGCGACAAAAAAAAAAGTTAAAAAAAGTGAATTTGAAACTTTTTGGACCACAGGCGAGGCTGCGATGGTCCAGGAGCGTACTTCCTGAAATCATTTATTGGAAAGAGCTGGAGCTGGTGGTTAGATGTTGAGCAATACCAACTAGATTTAGCAGGACTCACCACCACAGACTCTGGACTCTTTCCTACTCCAGAGACAGTTTGAGCATTTGATGCTTCCTGAATTCTTACCTGTAAAAGTGTTCCAGGCTTTTCCTGCTGGGAAAAGACTCTGAGGTAGAACCAGGACATGTTGATTTGTTTGCATATGTAACTCTTAAAGGGAGCTAACAGCAGATGCCTGGGAAATAAGGTGAGGAGCTCCATGATAAAGGAAAGTTTGGAGTGGCTGCTCCTCTGCCTTGAAAAGAGTAATTTGGGGTGATTTGGATGGTTGATTAGGAAGCCTCCATGGTTGTCTGGGAACATCCAATTAGGAAGAGACCCTAGAACAGACAATCTATCTGTTCTGAAATGACTTTCAGAACACAGTCTAGGTTTTGGGATCCATATCCTTGAGAGGTTTGAAACTCTCTAGAACTTGGTCCTGGAGTTGGGAGATTAGGTCTTCACTTCTCTTTAAAACTAATTTAGTCAGTTTCTAGACAGGAGAAACCTGATTGCCAGTCATCCAACAACAGTATTAAGACGGGAAGGTAGAGGCAGTTTTTGACTGTAGGGGGCGTTTTGAGAAGACACTGTTGAATGTAAGTCTCAGAGAAAATAATCTAACTAGAAACAGCAGTGGTATAATGTGAGGAGACTCCTGGAGGGTGAGTTAGCAGCTGATTCTGGACTCTGTGGCGAAGAGATCTAGATAACCTGTGAGCCACAGATGATGCGGAGACAACCACTCCATCATACCCCAGAGCTGACATTGAGAGAGATTGTGTATGTTTCAGTATAGTTGGCTATATGCAAATCATGTGTGTGTAGGAGTGGTGCATCGAGCGAGGTTGAGGGAGAGAGCAGCTCCATAGTCTGGGTCTTTGTGCTCCTCAAGTAGTCTGTGTGCATGCTGCCGTGTGAGTGGGAGGCTGGCAGGGAGGGGCTCCCGGCATTATCTTTCACCTCTCAAGGCCACAGACGGAGCCGCAAAAGATAAAACACACATACACACTGTGCAGCAAGGGGGTGAGATGGACAGGAAGGAGCAAAGTGAGAGGTGTGGAGGAAAGAGGAGAGTCGATGGTGGGAGGGGGATGATGGTGGATGGAGTGGAAGAAGAGGTGTGAGGAAAAAGAGCTTAGATGAATGGAGGTTGGAAACTGAGAGGTTGGAAGAGAAGATGAGTAAAACCAGTGGAAAACAGACAGGGTGTTAACAGTTTAAGACAAATGATTCTATCATTTAGAGTTCCAGTCCCTGGTTCTTAATGTCATTCTAACATTAAAAAATATAGCCAGAAACACTCAGAAGTGATGCGTTAGGGTGGCTCGTCTTGTTCAAACAACAGAGCACTAATTCAGAGGCAGACAGTTCTAGTGCTTCGGGGCTGAAGTAAAGCATACTTTAGGTATTCCACTTCTTCACTTCCTCTGAATCAAATAGTCTCAGTCTCCTCAGTCTGCAGGAATCAGCTGATGAGCTGTTTCTTTAAGAAGGTGGGCATCTAACAGATGCAGGACACTGGTATTAAGACCAGAAATTCCCAGTGCTGCATTAATACGTGACTAATTAATGCAACATTTCTGTTTCGGGAAACCCTGAAACATAACCAACGCCACTTGATGTAGTGAGTTTAAGAAGCCTTCGTTGGAGTAAGAGCAATCAGAAGCAGGTAGCTGAACGGATTCTGGCTGAAAGAGAGAAAGAAATTCATGCTGGACAATTGAGTGCTGGATAGAGCTCATATCCACAGTTTAAGGAAAAAAGGGAAGACATCTTGTTTCTGCAGAATTTCTTATGCACAGGCGTGCTTCTCGTCACATCTTGTGTAACACCAATACAGCATGTCAGGAAGACGTAACTACAGTCCAGCATGACGGTGGGAGAGTGATGATCTGGGGCTGCTTCAGGACCTGGACAACTTGCCATTGCTACTATCTTCCATTATGGAGTTTTAATACAGCTCTGCCTTATACTATCTGAATAATAGCATAGGGAAAGAAGTGAATGAGCCTGGTTGTATCAAAGATAAGTGAAGCCTGAGGCAGATAAGAAGCAATTAGAAAAACATTTTCATTGAAGTAGATCAGACCTGACCCTGTTGTGCAGCAGGAACCCGGTGTGACTCTCACTAAACAGCGCGGCAGTTTAACATTGCAGCAGAGCGGTGCGTTAGAGTACATGAAAGTAGCCGTCACCTTCTCCCTGGCCTACATGCTGTTCACTTTAACATAAATATTTCATGCTTAAACTAAAACATATAGAGAGCAAACCTGGTTTACCATAAGTCAACATTGTCCCAGGTTGTTAGTGGGATGTTCCCAGTTTTTCTCTTTTTCTTTGGCAAAACTGAAACTCTTAAATGCACCAGCTTGCATTTATTCCATGTAGAAAAACATTCTCTGTTTTAGTTTTAGTTTGTCTGAATGGGGACAGGCTTGTCTATACGGGTGTGTTTGTTTTGTTTTGTTTAGAAATCATAGCTACCAAAAAATTACTCGAGGCAAGTCTTGTGTAAGAGATCGATCCGTCAAATATTTTTCCCCTGAACTGATATTTGCACACAGATTAGAGGTATCTGAACCAGCAGCAGAGGCAGCTATGTTTCATCTGTGACACAGAAACAGGTTTATGTTCCCTGCTTGGTGCAAACAGTAACTGGACTTCATATCCCAGTTATAATTACAGTGTGAAGTATCTCATGTGTGCATTGGCTCAGATTAATCAACACAGCCAGATGCAGTTTCCAAGGCTCAACTCTCAGAATTACTGAAATATGATGATTTGTGTTAAAGAATAATAAACTCTGCAAAACAAATAATTTAAAGCACATTTCTTACCGTCTGGTTCCTTCTTATTGTTCCCTTTTCAACAGGAATTCAATTCATTGTTTCTCCTACAGTGTTAAAAAAAGTAAATATTGTGAACATCATGGTGGGACATTTGTCCAGTGTTTATTTTTTATCATGTTAAACACTGGGGTCCAGAAAGTTTCTCTGGGAAGTTAAACTGGGGAATTCTGTTGGGATTAACTGGGAATCATGGATTATTAAAGCAAAATGTATCATATTCAAACATAAATACAAACATTTTGTTTTAGGGTCTGTTTTTTTGGGGTTTTAAAGTTTTAAATATTGTTCAACAATGAATTGTTTCACTGGATAATGAGAACACTGATTAATTCCCCATTTCCTGGTTCAACCCAGTCAAAAAATTAAATAACAAGAGGAAATGCAATCAAAAGAAATGATTCAGATTCAGAAATGTTTTAGATTTAGCTGCATTTGGCAGCAGCAGTGAGCGAGCAGTTAACATAGTCCACTCAGCTGCAAGGGGAGAACATGCAAACCCAACACAGAATATCATTTTACAAAATAAAAATACATTTATTTCTGTATGCAACTGTGAGATTGTGACATTAGAATGCTTGTTTTAAGTAGGACTGTAAATTAGTTGGATCATTTGAATTTAGATCATTTTTGCCAGCCTTGATTGTTCCTAAAGTCAGATGGGAGCAGTTTACTTTGTGTCCCTCAAAATCTTTTAATTTGAGGAAATGGAAAGTACTACAGTGTTCATGCAACCCATCGAGCAGTATTTGCAATTGACACACCTCCTGCCTGAGGATACTACACTTGTTTTATCCTCAGGCATTAAACGTGAAATTATTTATGTACTCCACCCACTGAAATATTTATGCCATTTCAAAGCATAGATATAACAGGAGTGTTCATAATATTTATTCTGTTTCATTTTAATGGCGCCTTTCAGTCTGTTAGTAAAACCTTCAGGCAAACGTTGAATCTCAGTAGTGTTTTTTTGTTTAATCATCAGGGTTGATTTGTGATGACGTAGTTTTATCAGTTAAATGAATCAAGCCAGGAATATTATTAGAGGCTGATATCTGGTGGGCTCACCTGGGATTCTCATGTTTGCGGTGTTCAGGCAGGAAAAGTGACGGGTTAAAGAGGGCAGTCAGCTGCAGATTAAACAGGAACCTCAGAACTGAAACATAAAGGCAGTGAAAGGGAGGCTGAATGTGAGCTCTCGGCACTCTGAGGGGATTTTTACAGAAAACTGCAGGTTGTAAAGCAGTGGAAACCACACTGAGTGAAAGAAAACAAAAATACCTTCGTCATGACATGTAAAGTGTACATGTGGGGATAAAACTGGGGGCATGATGGTTGTTTGAATGAAAACTCATCAGAATATTTCATCATCATCACATTGAACATCCTGTGGAAAATCGCTAAAAACAAATCCTGAACCTTAAACTCTGATTGGGTAAAAGCTGTTACACGTATCAAAATAAAAATGTAGGCAGGAGGAGTCAAACCTTCTGTGCGATCTTTAAACTTTGAACGATGTTTCTGCTGTAAAATTGGTTCTCCAAACAGGGCTGCGTTTTCTCACTGCTTACACCAAACTACTATTAGAACCAGTAGGGAAATTATTTGCACTATTTCCAACCCTGCAAACACCATGCTATGTCTCATCACATCACATCACATCATTAGTAACTATTACTGATCGAACTGCACATTTTTACGTCTGTTTCGGGTTTTTAAACCTGGTGGAGGAGGGGCGAATGGAAGAAACGGTAATAAACGTGTTTCACTGCTTTTACACTGACAACTTTAAATAAAGAATGATCTCCTCTCATACAAGTCTGTGAGATATGCACAACAGATGGCACTTTATCTGCACATCCCTGTGAAAACCACACACACCCCTCATCTCCTGCGGTGTGTGCAAAGTAGGTCACAAGGACAATGTTGGCAATGTTGACCATTACATCCTCTGGACTGTGGTGAGCAGCTTAGCTCACTGCACTGACTCACAGGCGCACAAAACCAGCACGGAGTCAAGGAGATCATGGAGGAATCAGTCCACAGATCAGCGTGATATTAGTGCTGATTCGCCTTCACTGCATTCACAGAGCTTTTCAGATAAACATTTTATCAGAGGTTGGGCCGGAGCTGGGGAAGCTGAAGAGAAGGAGCAAAAAAGGAGGGAAGGAATGAGAACGGAGGAGAGGAAAGTAGAAGGCAAGCTGCAGAGGACCAGAAGGGAAGTCAAAGGAATATCGGAGTCTGAAGTAAAATGTTCTATAATCAACTAAATAAAGGGCAAGAGTGAAAGTAAGGAGAAAAAGATGAGAAAACAGGAGAACATGGAGGCAGAGCAGATGGAGAAAGAAAGCAGATAAGTGGATGGAAAGAGCGTAAAAGAGGAGAAGAGCCAGAAGGCAGAGGATGGCGAGGGCAGAGGGGGGAACAAGAGGAGCATAAAAAATTGGACGAGTGCAGGAAGAAGGAGTGTCTTTATGCTCTTGTGAGACATCATGTGATCCCTCCCACCCTAAATATGTCAAAACAAGCCCCAGAAAATTTGACTTTTGCTACATGAGGGAGCTGTTCTTAAACGCTGCACAACTAAGCATTCATTTAGTGTTAATTTCATTTCATTTTAATATATAACTTAATGCAGTTTGTATAGTAAAGGTGGGAAGATGAGTTCAGTTTTGGTTGGAGTGATGAATGTGGCAATGTTATTATGCTGAACTGTAACAGTAACTGTGTTTGTAATATGCTGGTGCAGCTGTGATATTCATGCAGTTCCGTCCTGCATGCATAAACACTCATTTTTCTGCAGAAACATGCATCTGTGATGGCTCTGACATAATGTTATATGATGAGGACAGTGCAGACTAGTCAGATGCACAATAATGAGTCAAGGCTTTTAGCAGGGAAAGCTACACCCACTGAGCCCTGCCCCCTCTGCATCACTCCATGCATTGCTCCATCCTCTCCAACCTTCCCCCTCCTCCTCCTGACTCACATTTTGTTTGCACGCCTTTTGTCCATCTTCTCTCTCCTCTTACCAACTCCCTCACACACATTCTCCTTCTCTCTTTTTCCCCTCATTTCTCACACTTTTCTGCCTCTTACCTTTGATCCATCATCCGCCTGATCAGTTCCTCCTTCGATCCCCAGCAGTGGGATAAGTGTTCGGAAATGCTGGTTTCCTCTCATCTCTTATCCTTTCTGTGATGCAGGCCTGAAGGAGCGTTTCATTAACACTTCAGACAGCTGACAGCATCTCTTTCACGTTGTGTTATTCTGTGATTCTAAGTAGTGTTGTTATTATTTTTAGGCTAAAAATCTAAATGTGTGCTTCTAATTTTCTGAAACTGGTCATTTGTTATAAAACAAGGGTCGACTCCAGCTGCAGCTTTCACATTGTTTTATGGTAAGACAATATCTGCTGTGAATAAATCTTAACTCTCATTTAGTCATGGACCAGT